>SZWC01000595.1:356814-390888 GCA_023375785.1 Penium margaritaceum | reverse complement strand
GAAGTCTCGGTGCAGTCCGGAGGCCCGTCGTGTCGTCACGCCCTCCTCTGTCATATACCCCAAATGTGGGTATATCGGTAAACTAGCAGTGTCGGTCGTGACGGGTGGAAGCCACATAAACCAACACCGCTCTCCCCTCCTCCTCTCTCCCCTCTCCGCCCGCCTCCTCTTCTTCGGCCGCGGGCAAAGGGCTTCGCCTCGCTTAGAAAGGAGACCCGCGGGGAGAGTGCGTCCTCCCGCTCTTCCCATCTGCCGCCCTCTCTCTCAGCGCCGCCCGCCCCTCCGGTGTCACTGGCAGAGAAGGCGGGACTCTCCCACCTCAGTGCCCCTCTCGGCGCCCTTTGGCCGGCGGCCTTTGTGTGGGGCCGCATCGTAGCGGAGGAGCACCGCAGCACCGTCCACAGTAGCAACCGCAGCACCGCACACACCACACCCCTCCGCAGCCGCATTGGCACTGTGACGGCAACTGCAAGCGACGTGACGTGCAGCTGCGGTGCTGCCTCTCTTGGCGCACATCCGATGGCCTTGTAGCGGTTTCTGCACCACCATCGCGATGGTGGTCGTCGCCACGCTGGCGCACTGGGAGGCAACCAGCGCCACTCCCCTTGGCGGCCACTCCGGGGAGAGCTCGGCGCGGCAACGCCACTTCCGCCGTGACGCCGCTTCCGCCGAGTCAACTTCCGCCTCGCTACTTGCGCATCCCTCCGTTCCGGTAAGCACTCCTCTTCCCCATTCCCCTAGGAGGGTCGAGCAACAGTACAGTGGCATTGGGGTAGACGCAGTCGCTGCTCGGGTGTTCTCTGTCCTAGGTCACGACATCGTTGACGTGGCCACTAGGATTACGCGCACGGCATCGGCGGTGATAGACGCTGCAACAGCAACTGCCGCCACACTTGCTGCCGCTGCCCGAGCTTCTCGCGCCTTTGCCTCGACCTCGGCAGGACGTGCTGCCGAGTCGTACACCGAAGCTACGGTTATTGCTGGTCCGGTCGCTGCTGCAGCTGCCGATCTATTTACTCAGGTTGCTGCAGCTGCCTCTGCTGTTGCTGCCGCGACTGCCTCTGCTGTGTCTGCCGTGTCTTCGGCCGCTTCCTCAATTCGTACCTCCACCTCAGGTGCTGTTACAACTGCCTCATCTGCTCCATCGGCCGTCACCATCGTCGTCAGAGCTGCCATCTCCGTCATTGCAGCCTTCACTACCCTTGGGGCCGTTCTCACCACCGGAGCGCTTGCTCTGGTGATTCCTGTTGCGTCCACTGTCTCCGTTGTCTCTGCTACAGTCGCCGTTACCGTTCCACCACTCCTTGCCTTCTTGCGCACACCCCCATCTCCCTCTGCCTTGTGAGGGTCCTTTCGTGTTGCTTTGCCCCTTGCTTGCTTGTTTCTCTTGTGGGGTCCTCTGCTTGGCTGATTGGGGTCGGACCGTCCTGCAGCACACATCCCTCGTGCCTTGGGCACATCCAGTTTTCCCACGCCCACTGGGGCAGGGGAAACTCTGCCAGAATCTGTCCGGCAGGACCTCGTTGTCGTCACCATGCCGAGTGACGACGAGTCAGTCATAGCTGACCTGTAGCGCCAGCTGCGCCTCGCTCGCGAGGCCCAGCGCGAGGCTGAGGACCGCCTCAAACTTGCCAATGATATCCGCGCCGCCTTTGCTGATGAGGTTGCGGCTATTGTGCTTAAGCGCCTCCCTGCTGCGTCAGGTCCCGCCGCTGCCGCAAGCGCTAGCACCACTGCTATTGCTTCCTTTACACCCGCCGCGTCTAGCACCGTTGCCGGTAACACTGCTAACACGCCTTCTACTGTCACGCGTGAGCATGATTTCTTCTTGCAACCACCTGTCTTGTCCGCTGGGCTTGGTTTCTCCTCCTGGGAAACCCGCTTCATCGCCCGGGCTCAGGGGGAGCGTCTGTGGGAATACTACTTCCCGATTGTTGCTCCTTTCACACCTGTCTCAGCTGAGTCCGCCCGCGCTGTCCGCGCCCTCATTGCTGCTACGCCTGAGACCCTTGTCGACGATGTCGGCACCTACAACGCCGATCCGGCCGTGCAGCATCTAGCTGACCCCGTCGGTGCCTACACCATGCTTCGCCGTCGCACCACCGTCACTGGTCAGGCAGCCGAGAGTGCACTCATTGTGCAGTTCAACACGCTCTTGATGCGTGCTGACAAATCGGCCGACGCCTACCGGGCACGCGGGCTCAAGCTCCTTCGTGAGCTTGGCGAGGCCGCGCCAGGCCAACTGGCGGCTGTGCACACCATGGTGAACGAGCTCATCCCCGAGCTGTCAGACCTTCTTTGCGACGTCAAATCTGATGAGCTGCAGCGCCTCGCTTCTCAGCCCATTCCTCCGAAGTCTCCACCGGGCGTTGGTGCTCTCTGGGACTTTGTTGCTGAGAGGCTCGCCGCTTGGTGGACCAGCCTCCAGAACAAACGTCTCCACTGCACTACAGTCGCCGGGGTTGCTGCCGTCACCGTCGCTTCCTCCCCTACGTCCTCAGCTGCTACCGCCTCCTCCTCGACATCCTCTTCTTCCTCGACCTCTACGGCGACCGCCCTCGCCTCCCAGGGTCGTGGACGTGGCCGTGGTTGCGGGAAGGGTAAGGGGAAGGGCAAAGATGCTGCATCGTCCTGTGTCCCTGGCGAGGTTTTGTGCTGGAACTGCGGTTCCTCTGAGCATTCTGCGCGTACCTGTCTTGCACCGCCAGATGATCTTCGCCTAGCGCACGCCATGCGTGCGCACTCGGCACATACCAGCGGCTCGTCTTCTTCTTCCACCACCAGCTCCAACTCCACCTCCTCTTCTCGTCTCGCCGGCTCGACCTCAGCACATGTTTACTCCACCACTGGCGTATCCACGGCTCCACCCCCCGTCCCATACCCGAGGGGTTGGCCACCACCTTACGGAGTGCCCATCTATGCTGGACCCCCTTCCTCGGCATACACTCCTTCTCCGTGGTTCACACCCCCCTCGGGCTCGTCTCTCCGTCGTCCGCACCATCCGTCGACGGCAAGCGCCAGCTGGAGCAGTCTCTTCTCCAACGTCTTCACCTTTGCGATCAGGGAGGTGAAAGTGTGTCTTCGTTGGCCAGAGGTCTACTTTGTCACACTCATACTGTTCTTCGTGGGGACCCCCCCGGTCATGTTCTTGAGCTCTCGTCCGTGTCTGTTTCGTGGGTTGAGCACTGGCAGTTTGTCGTTCTTCCTCGTTGCCTGTCTGTCTGTGACTCAGCTCCACCCTCTGTCGGCACTGTTGCCACCTGTGGCGTCCTTCCTGGTGTTCGTATCTCCGGTGGCTTCAGGGTTCTCGACTCCGGGGCCACCCACCACATGACCTCTGTTCGCACAACGTTTGTCTCATTGGGTCTAGCTGGTTTCGTCCGTTTTGTTCGTACTAGTTCTGGTCAGTTGCTGCCCATCCAGGGCGTTGGTATTGTCCATTTTGTTGGTCCTAGTGGCGTGCTGTTTCTACCCGATGTGCTGTATGTGCCTTCGTTTGAGCTCAGCTTGATGTCCGTGCCCTCCCTTGAAAATCAAGGCATGGATTTCTCAGCCAGTTAGGGTGTTGGCACTGTCTGCATTCGTTCCACTGGTCGCATCGTTCTGCGGGGGGTTCAGTGTGACGAACTCTACCGTGTGCCACTCATTGCTCCCGCTCCCCACTCTGTTGGCTCCTCTCTTGCTCACACTACACCATCCCTTTCTCTCGTTGACATCCAACTCTTGTATCGTCGTCTTGGCCATGTTCACACTGATGTCATCTCCAGCATGCTTCGTCTCTAACCTGCTGTTGGGCTGTCACCGTCCACCTTTCCCTCGCCCTGTCCCTTAGACTGTCTAGACTGCGCCCAAGGGAAAATGCAACGTTCTCCCTTTGCTTCCTCTGACTCCCGATCCTCCCACTCCCTTGATCTTGTTCATGCTGATGTCATGGGTCCTCTCTCCCATGACTTTCTTGGGGGTGTTGGGCGTTATGTTTTGTGCCTCAGTGATGACTTCTCCCGCTTTCGCTGGGTCTTCGCTCTTCGCCACAAGAGTGACATCCCTGCTGTCATTGAGTCCTGGCTCCGGCAGGCTGAACGGTGAGCGCTCCTTGGGTGTCTTCTGTAGCGACTGTGGCGGTGAGTTTCTTGGTCCCACCGCCCGGTTCCTTGAGTCTCAAGGGGTGTGTTTGGAGACCTCGGCTCCCTACACACCCCGGCAAAACGGAGTCTCTGAGCGTTGGAACCGGACTCTCTCCGACGGCGTCCGTACCCTTCTGTCTGAGTCCGGTCTCCCTCCTCTGTTCGCCTTTGAGGCCATGAGTTGCATGACCTGGGTTTGGAATCGTGTCCCGCATGGGCCTCTTCCCCGCACGATCACGCCTTTTGAGCGTTGGTACGGGACCCGTGCTGATCTCCGACTTGCTCGTGTCTGGGGTAGCATTGCGTCCGTCTGGCTCCCTGAAGACCTTCGTGACGGTAAGCTTTCCCCTCGTGGGCGTCTCTGTCCTTTCTTGGCCGTGTCTGCCCAGTCCAGAGCCTGGCGCTTTTGGGACCAGGAGCGCCAGCACGTCGTTGAGTCCCACGATGCTCTTTTCTTTGAGTCTGTGTTTCTCCGTGACCTCAGCCGTCACTCGTCGGCCGCCTCCCTGCTACTGCTCTCTTGGTTACGGGGGGAATTCGGGCATACGGCTCCCACTGTCCCTGCAGTTCCTACTACTGTCCCTTCTTCGCAGTCTCCACCCTCTGAGCGGCACTTGTCGTCTAGCACTGTGACTCCTTCTCTTTCTCTGTCCGTGTCGCCCAGCTTCGTTGGAGCCCTTGATTCTCCTGTTGTGTCCTCCCCAGGTTCGTCCGATTCCGTTTCTCCTGCCCATCCCTCAGTGGCTCCGTCTAGTCCGCTTACCCCTGTGTCACCCAGTCGATCCATCCCTACATTGCCTGGTGACCCTCTTGGTCCTGCTCCCATTGAACCCTTTGTTCGTGGCGGGTGTCTCCGAGCGCTCCCCACTCGCTCCTCCAGTGCCGCAACCCCATCCGTCTGTCCTGTCCAGTCCCACCCAGAGCAGCCTGTGGGACTGCCGACTGGCATGGACGCCTTGGACCTAGCCACAACGGTCGTCCATCCCAGCTCTGCCCTCGGACGGACACTACTCGTGTCCGAGCACGAGCGCGCTTTCGAAGCTGCCATCCGTAGTAGCGTCGCTCAGTGTCACACGATAG
Source organism: Penium margaritaceum (assembly GCA_023375785.1). NCBI lineage: Eukaryota > Viridiplantae > Streptophyta > Zygnematophyceae > Desmidiales > Peniaceae > Penium > Penium margaritaceum. The sequence goes on along the minus strand of SZWC01000595.1, from coordinate 385,684 downwards.
CCGCTACTGCTGCACTTGCGACGTTCGACCCGACATCTGTTCGTCACGCACGCGCTGCGCCTGACTCCCAACAGTGGGAGGCTGCCATGCGGGATGAGCTTCAAGCTCTTGATGACCACGCCGTCTACGAGCTAGTCGATCACCCGCCCGGTTGCAAGGCCATCGATGCACGATGGGTCTTTCGGCACAAGTACAAGCCCAATGGCGAGCTTGACAAGAATAAGGCACGTTTCACTGTTAAGGGGTTTTCTCAAGTCCATGGCGTTGATTTTGACGAGACTTTTACCCCTATCGGACGCTACACCACTACTCGCGCCCTTCTGAGTCTTTTTGCTGACCATGACTGGGAGCTCGAGTAGATGGATGTAAACAACGCCTTTTTACATGGTCAGCTGGATGAGGAGATTTATGTGGTGCAACCACCAGGGTTCTCTGACGGCACCAACAGGGTGTGGACACTGCACAAGGCTCTCTATGGCCTGAAGCAGTCACCACGGTGTTGGAACCAGGAGATCACCTCTACCCTAGAGAAGGGTGGATATTGTCGTAGCATAGTGGATCCTTCCCTCTTTGTCACTCCCTACTCTGTGCCGTTTGTTGCTGTCCTCCTCTATGTGGACGACGTGCTCATTGCGTCACCAAGTCGGGAGGCAGTGTCGACCGTAAATTCCCTGTTGCAGTCCGCATACAAGATGAAAGACTTGGACGTGGCTCGAGTTTTTCTCGGCATGGAGCTTGAGCGTGATCGTGCTTGCCGCATTCTGCATGTCCACCAGGTTGCGTATGTCAGGAGCCTGGGAGAGCGCTTTGCCTCGCACCTTGAGATTGTGCCGAGCATCCACGCCGATGACGCCCGCTGGGCAGAGGTTGTTGAAGACACTAGATGTGTCCAAGCTGGGGGAGCCAGTGGATGTTACCGATTACTTGTGCGTCATAGGGTCTTTAATGTACCTGGCCAGTACCACACGAGCAGACGTCGCCTTCGCTGTGAACTTCCTTGTGCAGTTCTCACAGTGCCCACGGATCCGGCACATGGAGGCCGCGTTGTGTGTTGTCAGATATGCGCTCTCCACTGCACGCGTCGGTCTCTGCTACCGGGCGCAGCCATCAGTGGTTGTTGATGGTTACATGGACAATGATTGGGCTCATGACACGGATGAACGCGGCCGCACTGGCTATGTCTTTCTCGTCGGCGGAACTGCCGTCTCATGGAAAAGTGGTAAACAGGGTTGCGTCGTACGCAGCTCCAGTGAGGCGGAATATGTCACCCTCGGTGCAGGCACTTGTGAAAGCATTTGGTTGTGTCGTTTGCTTCAGCGACTACGTGTGCCCATTCACTGCATCACCTTGCGCTGTGACAATCAAAGCGTGAAAGCTATTGCTGAGCACGATGCCATGCATCACACTTGCACAAAGCACATCAATGTGGAGCATCATTTTGTACGTGAGTGTGTGGCTGCAAGTGATGTCAAGATTGTGTGGGTTGACACGCGACAACAACGAGCTGACTTCCTCACAAAGGCATTCAGCAGCAACGTCTTCAAGGTAGTAGTGCACGCTGTTGGGTTGTTGTGTCCTCGTGATGATCCTGGTTGAGCTGTCATGCCACTGCTCGTGTACAGTCTTGTGTTGTGTCACTTCTTGTGACGTTCGCGCTGTGTGTGTGTGAGTGCCGTTCTTGTGCGTCGGCTGTGGGTCATGGGGGAGTGTTGGATTCATGTCATTATCACACGGTGACCTTTGGCCTCTTTGCACACTCACATAACTGGTGCAGGTGACTAACCAGAGAGAGATGACTTCGTCGATTGACTAGTCGTGACCAGAAGTTGGGAACACGAGCCATGGAGTGGCTCAATCAGAGCTTGCCAGCCTCATTTGCATTTCTCACATGCATTTTTGCATAATTGGTCATGAGCATAACCGGGTTCACCCTCTAGTCAGATTGTTGCTTGGACAGTGACCTAGTTCATGCTAGGAAATTGTTCTGTGGGCAGGTGGGGTCGAATCCACCAGTTTCGAGGGTGGCGAGTGAGATTGAGCTCGCTGCTTGCTCGCTCACTCCCTCCCCCTCAAAACACATCTGTGGCGTGTTCCTCGCCACCAACGATTCGTTTTTTGACCCAAACTACTCCGCACTAAGCTATGGCACATTTCCCTCCACACTTTTGCTCCATGTGTCATGCTCCCGCCTCTTCCTACTAGCTGGTTTACGATATCCACACCCCCCCCCCTTCCCAATCCCATGTCCAATCGATGCCCTTGCAATTGAAGACAACAATCGAACGAGTGGATTGGGATAGCCAGTGGTCTTAGGAGGAGGGGTTAAATTGCTGTTGGATGTGCTTGTTAGGAGTGTGGGGTGTTGGCTGTGATTGTAAGGTATGCAAGTGACCTCTTGACTCCGTCCACGTACACTCACCATCACTGCAAGTGACTAAACTGACATGATGCTCAAGGCGCACACATTGTGGACCGGTTGGTTGTGACTGCCAGACACACAAGTAATCTCTTCACTCCGTCCGCTCACACATCATCACTGCATGTGACTAAGCTAACATGAACCTCAAGGTGCACAGGTTGTGGATCACGTATGACTCGCATTTCAGCCGGGTGCAAGATTGGCGCGAGCTTCTTGGTTTTCGTGCATCTCTCATTGTACTCTGTTGTGTCCTCCCGGCTTGTGAACATTGGCATGCAGATGACTGACGGCGAGACTTGACACTGCTGGAGTGTCGCTCGGCAGAGCCGACGCACGCTGAGGCCCACTCACCCGTAGCTGGAGCCTTCTCCCTCTGGCGATGCGCTTAGCTCCATCGACAGGCCTCCTCGGTGGTCAAGCCGCCGGCAGTCACTACCATTGAAGATGCTGTTTGCATGCACCTAGCGCTATGTCTGGCTGTGGCATTGCATCTACAGCATCATGCATTGCCTAGCGTCCATGTCTCCTTCTGTATAGCCCTGTTTGGCATCATTGACTGTCGTAGGCACTGCCTGGGGTTCGGGCAGCCATAACTCTTTACTGCTATGTTTCTAGCTGATTCTCACCGCACGACTACGTCCGCAGCGGCAGTAGTATAGTATGGTCCATTTTTCAGGCAAAACGGACGACACCGGGTTTTGGGCTGTCGGGCGTCTGGCACGGCTCACCGAGAAAACCCTGCCTGCTAGACAATAGGTTCTAGACTATTCTCTGATTGGCCTGTTAGCTGTGTAACAAGTTTTACACTAGTGGGAGGGAGCTAGAACTTGGAGGGGTCTCCCATCGTTACTCATTCTTCAGTCACTTTCAGTTTTTAGCTGCTTTCTGGCGCTAACCCTGGTGCGGACGTTTGTGAGTAACAAACCCAGAGATTCCAGACTTCAATTATAGAGCAGCAGACTAACGGGGCAGCAGGCTTAAGCAACGAGCGTGGAAGCCCGCACGTTGCATCAACAACGCATGCTGCCTCAACATACTGCCTAGGTTTTCCAGCTTCGTATCAGAGCCAGAGCGCAGCAGCAGTAGCAGGAGACTGGCGTACAGCTGTCAGACGACGCCAGCAGACCCCCATATGCGCCAGTGCAAGGAAAATGCTGCCGGATCTGTTCCGTCAGCATTGGCCCACCTGGTCGCGGCGTCAGATTTTTCCCACGACCATTGGGCCAGGGGAAATGCTGCCGAATTGTTTTGGTAGCACTGACCCCCACGCGTGATGCGAGGAGGTGAGCTACAGGCCGCGTCCAACACCTATGGACGTGCGCTGCAACGTTACCCAGGTGTAGTGACTTGCACCAGCATACAACAGCAGTAGTCTACAGCAGCGGCAACCGCATGCAATGACAAGGAGTAGTGGAAGCAGCAGCCAGCAGCAGCAGCAGCTCACAGTAGCTTGTAGTAGCAGCAGCCTGCAAGAGTAGCTCGCAACAACAACAACCCGTAGCAACAGCTTGCAGCAATAGCATTCCGCAACAGCAACGAGCAGCAGCGACAGCAAGCAACAGCTGCAGCAGCGTGCAGCAACAGCAGCAGGCTACAACAGCTACTATAGCGAGCCGCATCAGCAGCGAGATGCAGCAGCGGCTACAGCGAGCAGCTGCCAGCAGCGGCTGTTGCTGCTCGCTGACCACAGCAAGCGAGCTGCGAGGAGTAGCCCGTTGCTACCAGCAAGCAATAGCTCACTGCTAGTGAGCAGCAATCCATTGCTTGCAGCTAGTAGCGGGCAGCTGCCTGTTGTGATAGACCGCAGCCATAGCAGCAATAGTAGTAGTAGTAGCAGGAGCAGCAGCAACAGCCGTAGCAACAGCAGCGGCAGCAACCATAGCAGCAGCAGTAGCTGTAACAACAGCAGCAACAGCACCAACCATAGCAGCGGTAACAGCACCAACAACAGTTGCGGTAGCAATAGTAACAACAGCTACAGTAGCGGCCCTAACAACCGCCATTGCTGATGTCAGCATCCCGCTGTTGACGTCACTATTGACGTTACTGCTGAAGTCATCAACTCACAGAAAAAAAAACAAAAAAGGGGGGCAAGGGAAGGGGGAAGCAAACCTAAGATTGGACAGGACGTCCAACGCCCTCAGCAGACATCACTAATGACGTCAGCACCAGAAAAAAAAACAAATCAAAACAAAAATGGCATCATACCATGGCTAGTAGCCCCACTAGGGAGGGTGTCCTCCTCTGTTGGGGGGACCCCCAACCCCCTTTCTTGCAACGGTTGCAACAGCAACACGAGCAATAGGAGCAACAACAAGAGCAATGACAGCAGCAGCAGCAACAGTAGTAGTAGCACCAGCAACAGCTGCAACAATAGGAGCAGCAGGAGTAGTAGGAGTAGCAGTAGTAGTAGTAGGAGCAGCAGGAGCAGCAGCAGTAGCACAAACAACAATAGTAGCAGTAGGAGGAGCAGTAGTGACATCAGCCCTCTCGCGTCGTTGGTGACAACCCTGAACTCCTGGCTGCTCTTCAACCACAGCTTGCCGCACTAACGCAGCAGCTTGCGCCACTACAGCCATTGGTGTCTCAGATTGCCCCTAGTGCGTGGCCATCCTTCACCCCTCCAGGGCACGCCAGCCCAGCTGTGTCTGCTACCATGCACTACCTGTCGCAGCAACAGACTCAGCGCTAGCGGCAGACAGTGACCTCCGTCCTTGGCCCCACTCTGGGTACTGGTTGTAGGCAAATGGACTTTGAGACGTCGACGCCGCCGCTTCAGGCCGACGAGCTGTTCCGAAACTGGGAGCTCTACTTCCAGATCTGGACGCAGGGTGAGGGCCTGTGGGCATACTACACCCTGCCGTACGATGCCACCCTGGCCGACCAGTTACATGACGTTGGTCGTGCCGTGTGTGCCTTAGTCCCTATCTAAGCTGGATTCTCGCCTTGCCCTCGAGCCCTTCTTAGGCGACTTCACCGCTGGCGCCACCCGAGAACCTGTAGCCGCGTGGCACGTCCTCACTTGTCCCCATCGCCTGTCCAGCGAGGCATAGACCAGCCGCCTGCTGCGGGAGTTCAACTCCTTGCACATGGGGGAGACCAAGACGGTCACCTCCTACTCGCTGCGGACGGAGGACATCCTTCGTTGCCTCGGGACCTCTGCCCCACCCCCTCTGGCCACGCTCCTCACCATCAAGCGCGCTACCACCGACGCATACGTAGACGTCTTTGTCCACTACCTTCACAACGTCCTCTCCACCATGGTGACCCAGGGCACCCTCATGCCCTAGGCATACATGCTTTTCCTCCGGATTGAGGAAGCTCGTATGGAGTCCCGACTCCAGTACACGGAGGCCGTCGCCTCCCTTGCCGTCGCAGCCCCTGCCGTCACCTCCATGGCCGTTGCCTCCCCGGCCGCATCTACCTTATCATCGTCGGGGAAGAAGAAGCATAGGAACAAGAAAGGCAAGGGTCAACAGCAGCAGTCGTCGACCGGATCCAGCGGTGGCGGCTCGGTCTTCCACAACTTTGGCCAGCCTTGGCTTGGGTGGTACACGTGCCCTCAACCGACGGACGAGGCACGCATCATCGCCACCATGCGTCGCTAGCACGAACGCTGACTCGCCTCTGCTACCGTAGCTTTTGCCGGCTCTGACACCTTGGCCTCGTCCAACAGCTCCACCACTCCAGTTGCCTCGCCAATCTTGCCGCTACCAGCGCCATAGCCGTTGGCGCCAGCAAAGCCATCCTTCTACCCTGGCCATGGCGATGTCACCCCGCACTCCGTCTACACTCCCGCACCGTCCTCCTATGAGCGCTAGCTAGAGTAGTTCATCGTGCTCTAGCTCGGCCTGCCTCGCCCTCCCCCCCCGGGAAGTGCGAGTTGCATCACTTCTTGCTCTTGTCTTCAGCCCTGCATGACTGAGACTTAGCTACGATCATGCCCCGTTGCCTTATCTGTCTTGTCGTCTTTCATGGTCTCTTACCCCTTGCCATGACGGTGTTGCTTGGCTTCACGATTGGCAATCTTGGTTCGCGCCTCCTTCCACCGCGTCCACGTCCCTTGCTTGCTCCTATGTGACCGTTAGCGATCTAGCTACCCCGCTCCAGGACTCTGCTGAGACCTCGATCATTGACACCGAGGCCACGTATCACATGACGGCCTCTCGTGAGGCCTTTAGTATGCTCGGTCCTGTAGGCGATATTTTCGGTGTCCGGACAGGCTCTGGCCAGGTGTTGCCTGTCCGTGGTGTTGGCGTCATTTGTTTCCGTGGTCCCTCCGGTGACGTCTTTCTGACCGATGTCCTCTCCGTCCCTGATCCTGAGCTCAGCCTGCTGCCCGTCAGTGCCCTTGACCGCATGAGCATAGACGTTGTGTACTTGCGTGGTGATGGCAGGGTGTCGTTGCATCCGTCTGGTCTTGTTGTACTACACGTCACCGCCTGTGGCAACCTGAGGCATGTACCTCGCCTCTCCTCCTCTCTTTCCATCCCCTCCTCGTCTGCCGCCACAGGCCATGTGTTTGTCACGAGTACACTTTCTCCTCAGCACACTCGCCTCTTGCACCGCCGCCTCTTTCACGTCCAATTTGGCGCCGTAGACAGCATGCTCTGCACCCAGCCGGCCAATGGCCTTGACCCGGAGACTTTTCCCCTTCCGTGCTCCTCTGAGTGCATTGAATCCGCTCAAGGGAAGATGCACCGGTCCACGTATCCCTTGTCCTCCTCCCATACGTCCGCCCCTCTCAACCTTCTCCACTCACACGTCATGGGTCCTCTCTGCACCGAGTCTGTCGGCGAGCATGGGCGCTATGTACTCACCCTCACTTACAACTATAATTGCTACCGCTGGGTCTTCTGGCTTCGACAGAAGAGCGATGTTGCCCACGCCATCCAGGACTGGCTTGTCCTTGCGGAGCGTGAGTGCGGCCGCTCTCTCCGCCGATTTTGCTCCGATCGTGGTGGTAAGTACATGGGTGAGGCCACAACCTTTCTCGCCTTGCGCGGCATCCGCCATGAGACGTCCGCGCCTTACACGCTCGCCCGGAACGGTGCCTCCGAACGGTGGAACCGTACCATGGCCGATGCCGTCCCCACCATGCGTGTTGATTATGGTCTCTTTGATGGATTCTATTTTGAAGCCATGGTAAACATGACCTGGGTCTGGAACCGGATTCCCCACGGTCCTCTCCCTCACAGTCCACGCCGTACCAGCATTGGTGCGGTCAGCGAGCTAACCGCCGCCTGGCTCGCGTCTAAGGCTGCGTGGCCATTGTGTGGCTACTCGCCTTGCAATAGGGTGGCAAGCTCGCCCCCCGCAAACGTTCTTGCACCTTCCTCGGTGTCTCTCATCAGTCAAAGGCCTGGCCCTTTTGGGATCCCTCCCGGCATTACATCGTTGAGTCTCGGGACGCCCTCTTTTTCGAGGACCTATTTCCTCGCGACCTCATTTGGTCCGACTCGTCCGTGTCTATCCCGTCGAGTGGGGAGTGGTGAGTGTGTCCACCGTCCTCCCGCCGCCGGGTGACACATCCCTCAGTCCCTTGGAGCCGGTAGCCCCATTTGTGTCCACTCGTCCCTCCGGGCGAGCAGCCCCAGTCGCGTCCAATGGTCCCTCCGGGCCGGTAGCCCCAGTCGCGTCCGCTGGTCCCTACGGGCCGGAAGCCCTAGTTGCGTCTGCTAGTTTCTCCGGGCTGGCAACCCCAGTCGCGTCCGGTGGTCCCTTTGAGCGAGCAGCCCCAGTCACGTTCGTTGGTCCCTCCGAGCCGGCAGTCCCAGTTGTGTCCACTGGCCCCTCCGGGCCAGCAACCCTAGTCTCGACCGCTGGTCCCTCCGGGCCGGCAGCCCCAGTCACGTCCGCTGTTTCCTTTGGGCCACCAACCTCAGTTGCGTCGGCTGGTCCCTCCAGGCCAGTAGCCCCAGTCACGTCCGCTTGTCCCTTTGAGCCAACAACCCCAGTCGCATCCGCTAGTCCCTCTGGGCCGGCAGCCCCAGTCGCGTCCGCTGGTCCCTCCGGGCCGGTAGCCCCAGTCGCGTTTGCTGGTCCCTCCAGACCAACAGCCCTAGTCGCGTCTGCTGGTCCTTCCGGACCGGTAGCCTCAGTTGTGTGTGCTGGACCCTCCGGGCCAGCAGCTCCAGTCACCTCAGTCGGGCCAGCAGCCCTAGTTACATCCGCGCCCCCCCCGGGCCAGCAACCCCATCCGCCTCCACTGTCCCGACGAACTCAGTGCCATCGCCTGCCCTATCACGCTACACGTGTGGTCCAGGCGGCAGCCGCCGACCCAGACCGTCGGTGAGCGCGTAGACCGTCACATTGTGCTCCGTGACGCCTCGACCCCCCATGGCTCCACGTGTCTCCTCCACTCGCATGGTCGTGAGCGGGGAATCTGTTACCAAGGACCTCGGCTTGACCACCTTGGCAATCATTGTAGACCCTCAACTGGGCTTTGCACTGGGCTACGCCATGCTTCATCATGAGCATCGGTACGTTGTTGTGGCTGCACTCGTGCGCATCCCACCTGGGGCTCAAGATGCACACGCTCTCTCGGTCCGCTCTACAGCACGCTCGGAGGACCAAGACACCCTGCGCAAGGCACGAGCCTCTCCTGACGCTACACACTGGAACGCTGCCTGCGCCGTTGAGCTTGTCGCTATCCGACAGTACCACGTGTATGACCTCGTTGACCTTCCTCCACGACGGAAGGCCATCGGCGCCAAGTGGGTCTTTTGGCGCAAGTGGAAGCCCGATGGGTCCTTGGACAAGTACAAGGCCCGCCTTACAGCAAAGGGGTTTGCCCAGATTCCTGGGGTCGATTACGACCAGATCTTTGCTCTAGTTGGCCGGTTCTCCACTAGCCAAGCACTCTTCAACCTGGTCGCCCAGCATGGGTGGGAGTTGCATCAGATGGATGTGAGCAACGGTTTTCTCCATGGTTCACTGGAGGGTGAGGAGCTCTACATGGTGCAGCCCCCAGGCTTCGACGATGGTACAAGGAGAGTGTAGCGACTGCGCAAGGCCCTCTATGGCCTGAAGCAGTTGCGTCGGTGCTGGAACCAAGAAATCAGCAGCACGTTCCTTCTTGGCGGGCTCCAACGCAACACCATTGACCCTGCACTGTTTGTGAGTCCACGAGGCCAGACTTTTGCCGTTGTTTTGGTTTACGTCAACGATCTGCTCATTGCGTCGTCAGACACGGCTGCCATCGAGCGTGTCAAGGACATACTGCACGCCACGTACCACATGAAGAACCTCGGATCTGCCACAGTCTTCCTGGGCATGGAGCTCGAGCATGATTTCTCCCAGTGCGCCCTGCACTTCCACCAGGCCACCTATGTACAAACACTATGCACCCATTTTGCGGAGGACCTGCCACTCGTGCCGAGCGCATCCTCACCCATGTCACCCGATCACCAGGTGAAGCTGAAGAGTCCTGACCCAACCGTTGTGGAGGAGCGAATTGACGTGACTAGGTACCTGTGAGTCATTGGGTCTCTGATGTTCTTAACGTTGACGATTCGCCCAGACATCGCGTTCGCCGTCAACATCCTAGCCCAGTTCTCTCAAGAGCCGCGTCACCTCCACTACGAGGCCGCGATCCGAGTACTGCACTATGTCGTCTTGACTCTTCGACGAGGTCTCATGTTCCGCCGTCAGTCGTTTATTACGGTGGGCTATGTTGACATGGTGTGCCCCTTGCCATGAGTGCCGTTGACCGTACTCCCTGGTCCGACCACTGAGGAGTGGTCGAACACCTCATCTGTATTTAGATTTGGATTCCTTGGATGTTTCCATGCAGGATCGAGCCTTGAATCGCTCGATTTGAGTGAGTATTCAGAAAGTTAGCCTAGCCCAAAGTTCGGGTGTTGGGCGTGTGGAATCTGGTACCTGCCATAGGTGGCGGGATAATCCACCGCCAATGATCCTAGTTCGTCCCCAATGAGCTCCAAAGGCACATGGGCCATGAAGGAATGAATGTGGATGGTCTCCTGGACCAAGGCATGCCCCTCCCCACGTGAGGATGACTTGAAGGGTGCTGCGACAGGCCACCGTCGAAGCGCCTCCCGTCACTCCCGTTCGTGGGCATGGTGGGCGGCTCGGCTCCACCAAGGGTTACTTCAACAGCCGTAGCAGGGGCTCTACTGCTCCGATTTGGGCGTGCTTGGATGCGTTAGAAAGCTAAGATCATAGGCTATAAGAATCTGATGTAATCTCACTATGCTAAGTGACAAAAATGTGTTTTGATTCAGATCTACTGAATGCGACGTGTTCTGCCCACTCTTGCCCGTGATCCTTGTGCTCCACACTCTTCACCATTGGTGTGCATTGGCTGCCCAAACCTTGGTAGCGTGAACCAGTGAGAGCTAGGCATCCTTGAGGGTGCCTCTACACCCACTAGAGCCAAAAAAGGGTTATGGGCCCACGTGCCTAGAAGGACCCTAGCTCTTCAAATTTCACGCTACCGCCGAGCGCCATGGTAACGACCGAGCAAGAGAGCATCGGCGCCGTCACCAAGTTTGATGGGAACGGCTTCCCCTTGTGGAGGTGGCAGTTTGAGGTCGACCTCAATGACAAGGGCCTTCTTGAGCTGGTCAACGGTGAAGAGACTGCGCCTCTGGATACCGCGACGCCGGAGGAAGTGGACAAGTACAAGAAACGCAACAAGAAGGCGCTTGCATTGTTGGTGTTAGCGCTTGCTCCGCCGCAGTGCTCACTGATTCAAGGATGCACGGAGGCCGCGGAGGCCTGGAAAAAACTCTGCACCATCTACCAGTCCACCAACCTTGCTAACCAGCTCTTCGTCTTCAAGAGGCTCGTCACCCTCCGAGCCAGCAAAGGCGACGACATCATGGAGATCCTGCAACAAATTGAGTCCCTTACTGCCAAGCGCGTAGCCACCGGATGGAAGGTCGACCCTCAGCTGCAAGCCATGATCCTCCTTCTGGCCTTGCCGGATAGTTGGAGTCCCATGATCACCGTCGTAGGCGGCTGGTCTGCCGATGAGCTGAAGTACCCGAAGGTAGCTGAGTACGTCCGCAACGAATGGATGCGGCGTGGTGGGAGAGAAAGCGGGACAACGTCAAGTTCCGCCTGTGCCGTCCGCCCTCAAGGTGGAGGGGGAGGCAAGAAGGGGAAGGGTGCTAACCAGGGCACCAAGAGAGGTGACAACAAGGGGGAGTGCTACAACTGTGGCAAACAGGGCCACTATGCACGCAACTGCCCCAACAAGAAGTCGGACAAGCCCGGGAAGGGCGGGAAGAAGGACACCCAAGCCATGATGGCCAGGGAGTCTACCGACTTGACAGATCCGAAAGTCACTGTGATCGACTCCGGATCAGGCCGTCACACACAGTGCAACCGGGTGGCATTTGTCACCTACGGCGCCACCGAGCGGCGCATGACAGTGGCCAACGGCAAAACAGAGTTGGCCGCGGGCGAAGGCAATGTTCGCATTGAGTCGGTGGTGAACGGGAAAGTCATTCCGTGCACCATCTACGACATGCTCCACATGCCCAACTTTGGGGCAAACCTGCTGTCAGTGAGCCGCCTTACCGACAAGGAGCTTGAGGTGCTCTTCAACAAGAAGGAGGCCATCATCCGGAAAGAGGGTGACGGCGAGGTGATTGCACGTGGCAAGAGGGAGGAGGACCTGTACCTTCTTTGCACCAAGGTCCTTGCCAATGCGGTAAGGACTGACGCCGTCAACCTCGTGACAAAGCATGAAGGAAATCTGGACCTATGGCACCGCCGCCTATGTCACATCGCTCCCTCAACTGTGAGGGACATGGCGAAAAAGGAAGTGGTGCGGGGCCTTGAGGTCAAGGGCCTTGATGCAGCCAGGAATGCCATGTGCGAGCCATGCGTGGTGGGCAAGGCGACACGGCAGCCGTTTGACGGCAAAGGGACGCGTGCATCAACGAAGTTGGAGGTGGTGGACACAGATGTGTGTGGACCGTTTGAGCCCTCCATTGGTGGGGTGCGCTACTTCGTCACCTTCATCGATGACCAAAGCCGCAAGCTCTACCTCTACATCATCAAGAGGAAGAGCGATGTCTTGTCATGCATGCAAGAATTCGTGGCGGCTGTGGAGCGGCAAACGGAGTTGAAGGTGAAGGCATTCCGGAGCGACAACGGTGGCGAGTAAGAGGGCTGCTCCGCATGGATGAAGAGCAAGGGGATCACATGGTAGAAAACTACGCCACACTCTCCGTAGCAGAACGGCGTCGCCGAGAGGGCGAACCGCACCATCCTCAACATGGTCCGGTCCATGTTGAGCGATGCTGGCCTTGCGTGGTGGTACTGGGGCAAGGCGGCACGGATAGCGGCATACATCATGAACCTGACGCCGACAAAGCCGCTAAAGGACGCGGAGTCCAAGGTGTGGAAGACGCCACAAGAAGTGTGGAGCGGGAGGAAGCCAACTGTGGCACACCTCCGCACTTTTGGTTGTGTTGCACATGCTGTTGTGCAGGCACGGGAGGGGCGGGGCAAGTTGGACCCGTGGACTCGCCGGTGCATCTTCGTCGGGTACGAGAGCGGGAGCAAGGCGTACCGGCTCTTCGACCCGCGGAGGCAGCAGATCGTGAAGAGTCACGACGTCACGTTTGACGAGGAGAGTCGTTGGACGGACAAGGATGCGGGTCTCTCCAAGCATGGGGAGTGGCTGCCACTCCTCGAGGGGGAGACGCCGGAGGACGCAAAAGAGGGTGATGTCCAAGCGGCTCCAACCGGCGACAACCATCCGGGGGATGGGAGAGCGGCTGATTTGCATTCAGCCAAGTCGGACGATGAGTCCAAAGCGTCGGCAGCAGTGGAGCTGAACGAGGAGGCGGGGAGTGAGCCCGCATCTCCACGGTCCCCGAGAGAGGGGGAGCAGGCCAGCGGTGCGAGTGGCGCCGCGAGAGGGCAGCAGTAGCAACAGTAGCAGCAGCGGCAGTAGCAGTAGCAGCCTCAACAGCAGCAGCCCCGCAGAATCGGACGCGCAAGAAGGACGGCAAAACAGTACGATGCCGCGCAGGGCACCTGGACTGGGTTTGCTCGAGCGTTCTTTGCGCAAGAGGAGCCCGAGACCGTCAAGGAGGCATTGCAGCAGAAGGATGGGGCTGAGTGGGAGGGAGCCATAAAATCTGAGCTTGCCTACCACGAAGAGAACGGCTCTTGGCAGCTGATTGACAGACCGGAGGGCGCAAAAATCATCGGCTCCAAGTGGATCTTCAAGAAGAAGCTCACCAAGGAGGGGAAGGTGGAGCGGTACAAGGCGTGGCTGGTGGCGAAGGGGTACGCCCAGCGAAAAGGTGAACACTACGACGAAACCTTCGCGCCAGTGGCAAAGTTTGCTTCCATTCGCTCCATCCTCTCAGTGGCGGCGGCGCGTGACTATGAAGTCCACCAAATGGATGTAAAAACCGCATTCCTCAATGGCGACCTGGACAAGGAGTTCTACATGGAGGTGCCGGAGGGGGTGGACGCGCCGCCGGGGAAGGTGTGTTGGCTTTGCAAGGCACTCTACGGGCTCAACCAAGCGCCACTCATGTAGTACCTGAAAATGGATGGCTTCATGGCCGAGCTTGGCTTCAAGCGCTGCGAGGCGGATCAGAGCATGTACGTGCGAAAGCAGCTGGGGTTGTACCAGATTGTGGTCCTCTACGTGGATGACCTCATCCTCGTGTCATCGGACATGGAGGAGTTGGTGAACCTGAAGCGGCAGCTAGGCGGTCGGTTCAAAGTACGTGCAAGAGGTGCTCCACCGATATGGGCGAGCTCGAGTACTACCTCGGCGTCGCCATCAAGAGGGACCGCAAAGCACGCACGCTCGAGATGGGGCAGGCAAAGTACGTGCAAGAGGTGCTCCACCGCTACAACATGGAGGAGTGCAACCCCATCGGCACACCCATGACCACCACATGTGAGTTGAGCTCGAGCATGGGCCCGACCACGGATGAGGAGAAGGAGGAGATGGCAGGATTGCCATACCAGTCCGCGGTGGGGAGCATCATGTACGCCATGGTGGCGACGCGGCCCGACTTGGCCTTTGCGGAGGGCCAAGTGAGCCGCTACGTTGCTGACCCCGGGCCGTTGCATTGGCAAGCGGTGAAGCGGATCCTCCGCTGTCTCAAGGCGACAAAACAGACGCGGCTCGTGTTTGGAGGGGGAGCGTGTGATGACTCCCTTGAGTTGGTCGGCTACTCGGATGCCGACTGGGCTGGTGATGTGGATGACAGAAAATCAACATCAGGATGCGTGTTTGTGCTTGGTGGTGCAGCAGTTTCATGGGCAAGCAGGAAGCAGGACTGTGTTGCACTGTCCAGCACCGAAGCGGAGTACATTGCACTCGCGAAAGCTGCAAAGGAGGCGGTGTGGCTGCGGCGGCTGCTAAAAGAGATCGGCGTGCCGCAAAAGAAGCCAACGGTACTCAACATTGACAACATGAGTGCCATCAGCCTCATCCAGAACCCAGTGCTGCATAGGAGGACCAAGCACATCGAGATCCGTCATCACTACGCGCGAGACTTGGTGGCAAAGGGAGATACAACTATTGTGCATTGTGGCACTAAGCGCATGCTCGCCGATGCCATGACCAAGGCACAGCCCAAGGACAGGCACAACGCGAGCTGCATGGAGCTCAGTGTGCGATGTGAAGTTTAAAATGCTACAGGCTTTAAGGACAGGGCATCAAGGCTACGGTGCAAGGGGGAGATTGTTGACATGGTGTGCCCCTTGCCATGAGTGCCGTTGACCGTACTCCCTGGTCCCACCACTGAGGAGTGGTCGAACACCTGATCTGAATTTAGATTTCGATTCCTTGGATGTTTCCATGCAGGGTCGAGCCTTGAATCGCTCAATTTGAGTGAGTATTCAGAAAGTTAGCCTAGCCCAAAGTTCGGGTGTTGGGCGTGTGGAATCTGGTGCCTGCCATAGGTGGCGGGATAATCCACCGCCAGTGATCCTAGTTCGTCTCCAATGAGCTCCAAAGGCATATGGGCCATGAAGAAATGAATGTGGACGGTCCCCTGGACCAAGGCATGCCCCTCCCCATGTTGGGATGACAGAAAGGGCGCTTCGACAGGCCACCGTCGAAGCGCCTCCCGTCACTCCCGTTCGTGGGCATGGTGGGCGGCTCGGCTCCACCAAGGGTTACTTCGACGGCCATAGCAGGGGCTCTACTGCTCCGATTTGGGCGTGCTTGGATGCGTTGGAAAGCTAAGATCACAGGCTATAAGAATCTGATGTAATCTCACTATGGTAAGTGACAAAAATGTGTTTTGATTCAGATCTACTGAATGCGACGTGTTCTGCCCACTCTTGCCCGTGATCCTTGTGCTCCACACTCTTCACCATTCGTGTCCATTGGCTGCCCAAACCTTGGTAGCGTGAACCAGTGAGAGCTAGGCATCCTTGAGGGTGCCTCCACACCCAGTAGAGCCAACAGGCTACACCGATAGTGATTGGGCTGGCAGTCCGGACGGTGAGAGCCGCACAGGCTGGATCTTTCTGATTGACGGCACAGCTATGTCCTGGCACAGTGGCAAGCAGGGGTGCGTTGCACATAGCACTGCTAAGGCTGAGTACGTTGCTCTTGGCTCAGGCGCATGTGAGAGTGTGTGGTTGCTTCGTCTGTTGTCCAAGTTGCATCAGTCCGTCGCATCCATCACATAGCACTGTGACAATGAGAGTGCCATGGCCATCGCCGACAATGACGGCGTGTATCACACACGCACAAAGCACATCAACGTGCACTATGTGCATTCGTTGTTGCATGACGGCAGCATCAGCATTGTGTGGGTTGAGACATTACAACAGTTGGCTGACTTCTTGACCAAGGCATTGAAGCGCGACTCGTTCAAGAAGGCTATGAGTTCAGTCGGCATGCGTCCGTGAGTGACTCTTTCTATCCCTGCTTGCGTTCTGCTTGGCCTAGGGGAGTTTGGTCGTTGACTGTGTCTGTGCCCACACATGTGCAGTACGCCTATGAGTCATGGGGGACTGTTGCTTTTCGTGCATCTCTCATTGTACTCTGTTTTGTCCTCCCATCTTGTGTACATCAGCATGCAGATGACTGACGCCGAGACTTGATGCCGCTGGAGTGTTGCTTGGTGGAGCCGACACACGCTGAGGCCCACTCACCCGTCATTAGAGCCTCCTCCCTTTGGCGATTTGCTCAGCTCCATCGGCAAGCCTCCTCGGTGTTCGGGCCGCCGGCGGTTTGTGCCACTACAGATGGTGACTGCATGCACCTAGCGTTGTGTCTGGCTGTGGCATTGCATCTGCGGCATCATGCGGTGCATATGGTCCATGTCTCCTGCTACATGGCCCTCTTTGGCATTATTGACTGTCGTAGGCAGTTCCTGGGTTGGAGCAGCCATAACTCTTATTGCTATTTTCCTAGCTGATTCTGACCGCACGATTGCGTTTGCAGCGGGGGTATTATGGTATGGTCCAGTTTTCAGGCACAACGGACGACACCCGGGTTTTGGGCTGTCGGGCGTCTAGCAGGGCTCACCAAGAAAACCCTGCCTGCCAGAAAATAGGTCCTAGACTGTTTTCTGATTGGCTGGTTAGCTGAGTAACAAGTTCTACACTAGTGGGGGGAGCTAGAACTTGGAGGGGTCTCCCATTGTTGCTCATTCTTCATTCCTAATCAGTCACTGTCAATTTTCAGCTGCTTTGTGGCGCTACCACCGGTGCACACGTTTCTGAGTAACAAACACAGAGCTTCCAGACTTAGATTCTAGAGCAGCAGACTGAGGGGGCAGCAGACTTAAGCAACGAGCGTGGAAGCCCGCACGCTGCATCAACAATGCATGCTGCCCCAACCTGCTGCCTAGGTTTTCCAGCAGAGCTCAGTCATGCTCAGTCTTATCTGAGAGCATGTTCTTAGTTTGTGGGCTTCCACTCATCACAAGTGAAGCCGATGGATTACCCATATACATCACATTGGTTGTACAAGATAGAGGAGAGTGTGATGACACGACGGGCCTCCTGAGTGCCCCTAGACTATTCCAGCACGTACGACAGTGCCGGGAAGACGCGGTCAATGCGTTTCAGGAGCCTGGTTGGCTTGTCGGGAGCTATGAGAGTTTTCTCGGTGGGTTGAGAACCACGCACCCGATGGACTGTCCCGATGGCTGTAGTAGTGCTTCCGTTTATCAGAAAGTTGTTTGTGATGTTTGGTCATTGATTCCAAGTGTAACTAGCACTTCTTGTATTTTTTCGATGGTCGAGACCCGGACACTCAGAGTACTATTCCGGTACCTTGACAAAACCACCTTTATTATTCACGTGGTCTATTCAGAGTGCTCTCCCTGCTACCTCCTTTGGGCTCAGCGGGGGCGACGGGGCATGGTGCGGCTAGCTGTTGGTGCCCCTACATAAGCACGCGAAGAGCTCATTCCTAAACTCTCCTTGTTGTTTGATGCGTTTCAGACTTAGCCAGATTTTTCCTTCACTGTCTGCCTCTCACACACAGAGCTCGTGACATTTTTTGCATGGGCCTGCATGGCCTAATAAACTCCATTTTGGTATGAGAGCAGAGGGGGGTGTGTAAGCAGCATAATTAGCAGAAGCAGTAGAAGCATAATGGGCGAAACACAAAGAGAATGGCCACGTGGCACCACGCCGGCAGCAGCGTGAGGGAGCGCTAAGTGACTACCCGTGAATGCCACAAGGAGGGTGGGTAAAACAGAGTAGCGGAAGGTGCAGGAGCAGTAGCGGCTACAGCGGTAGCAGCAGTGGTTACAGCGACAATAGTAGCGGCAGCGATGGTAGCAGCAGTGGCTGCGGCGGCAACAGCAGCGGCTGCGATGGTAGCAGCAGTGGCTGCAGTGGTTACGGTGGCAGCAGCAGCAGCTGTAGTGCCAGTATCAGCAGCTGCAGCAGTAGCAACAGCGTCTGCAGTAGCAAATGCAGTAGCAATAACGGTTGTTGTTGTGCTGAGCAGTAGGTAGTGCGATGGCAACAATAGCAGCAACTTCAGTGGTAGCAACCGTAGCGGTAGCAGCACAGCAACAGTAGTAGCAGAAGTAGCACCAATAGATGTAGCAACATCAGCAACAATAGTAGCAACAGCTGCTGTGCAGAGTAGAAGCAACAAGAGCAACTCCACAAGCAACAGCAGTAGCAACCGCAGTAGTTGCATCCGCCGCCGCAACTGCTGCTATCGAAGGGGCCTCGCAGCCCTCCTCCGAGGGCCCCCTCAGAGGGGCCCCCTCAAACCCCCACAGAGGGGCCCCCTCGGAGGGACCCTGTCGGCCCCGTCGATCCCG
Source organism: Penium margaritaceum (assembly GCA_023375785.1). NCBI lineage: Eukaryota > Viridiplantae > Streptophyta > Zygnematophyceae > Desmidiales > Peniaceae > Penium > Penium margaritaceum. Next base: position 367,006 of record SZWC01000595.1, on the reverse strand, counting down.
TCAACCCCGTCAACCTCGTCGGCCTTGTTGGCCTTGTCGGTTGACCGACGGACGGGTGGGTTCAGAGGGGCTGAGACCCCCCCCCCTCTCCTCGGTCGCTTGCTCGCTTGCGAGCGGGCGACCGATGGGCCCACTCCCCTCCTTTTCTTTTCGAGCGAGGGGCAACCTGACCCTGGGACCTTTCCCTTTCTGTTTTTGGGTTACATAGTAACCTATTACAATCGGTTTGTGGCCAAAAGATGCTCCAAGAAAATCGCGATTGGTGGATCGGTCATTTTTCTGACACATCCACCAATCAGGGTGCAAGAATCAGTTGAACTGTATGCCCCCTTACGTCCGTCGACGCCTCGCGAGGGTCGGCCCACAAGAAAAAAATCACGGACATCGACCTAGATGTCTGGACAGACCCTGGATAGTACAGAATGACCAGTCCAACGCCAGGACAAAAGGGTAAGGACAGTACGTTTAGGCCCTCCAGTCCATTGGCGAGCGGAATTTAATATCATTTTTCTCTCTCCATGTTGCTCCTCCTTGGCCTCGCCCTGTCCTGTTTCACGGAACTGGTCGTCATGCTGAATTATTAAGACTCGTGAACTCGGCTTCAAACAGGGTCAAAATGCAACTGAAAGAAAATGAATTCAACCACCGTCATACAAGAAGGTAAATAAACTAAATTCTGCCTATGATAACGTCATCTTATTTTTCATAACAAAAGGAAACATTCAATATCCATCCAAATTTGTCAAAGATCATGTTTTATTTAGTGATGTTCATAATATACGTGTGAAACTAGTATGTTCACAATACAAGCAATCTCATTTAAATTCATTTATCATCAGATAAAACCACATTCATGAAAAAAGAGAAGAAATGCCTTTTGAGGTTCTTCTTCAATGTGTTGGTGAGTTGTTACACATAATACTATACTGTCAAGCGCATCCATTCAATCTTTTGTTCTGTCTTTTTTTGCTTCTACATCCACACAATCTGGAAAAAATCTAGCGTAGCATGATGTAACTTAGGAAGAGTTCGCCCAAACCATACACAATGGGCAAACAAAAAAAATAGTTTGAATGAATGCGGGTGACTGTTTGGCAGTCCATTTACAACCAGCTTTGGTTTCCATGGGTGAAGTAACTTCTCATGGCAAACCTTCCATTATGTGGTCCGGATTGCGAGCAGTTATTTAGCCTCTTAAGAGATCCCAAAATGAATACTTTTGCTCGGATACTATGTAACCCTATGCACGCTTTGCAACACCTGCCTCTTGTTTGTTTTGGCCCCCACCCGGCCTCCACTTCCCCCTCATCTCTAAGGGAATTCAAGAAAAGGGGGAGGGAGCGCATATGAGAGCGATTGGTGACCCGAGTTTAAGAAGAAAAGGAAGAAAGAAAACAGAGGAGAAAAAAAGGGGGACGAATGCACCCGAAAGAAGGGGGCAGTCGAGTAACTCCCGGGCAAGGGGTCATTTGACAAACCACTAGAGAATTTAATGAGGAGAAAAAAATGGGGATAGGGTTTCCAAGAGAAGGGGCACCCATGGAAACCATGAGGAAGGGGTCCCTGAGAAATCACCGGGTATTCGGTGAACGAAAGAAAAGAGCAGTGACTATAGAACGAGCACGTGCTACGACAGTGGCTTGAGGCCACTTCTAGTGGTTGACAACAGCAACAAGAGCAGCAGCAGTAGCCGGTCATTTGCACGTCTCTTCCGACGTGGAGTGGCCTCATCGCTCGTCCGGTCAGGTCACGATTGTTGACCTCAGCACTACGGCTCGTCACAGTGACGGTGTCAGACAGTGTCTTAGTCTCCCGGGGCTTGGTGCTTTAGCGTCGGGAGCAGTTTCTCTCCGCAACCCCATTGTCAGGCACTCGAGATGAGTTCGCCGACATGGCACCAGACATCTTGTGCATATTCCTACTACTATTGTGGTCATGGACGTGACGGTTTGCGTCAATGTTGGGCGCCTCCTTAGGGTTGGCATCCGCCTTGGCTTTGGTCCCCTGAGAGCACTCGTCCTCCACAGGATGAGGATCTGTCATCATTGGCGGGTCCACTCACAGGACCTCTGGCGGTCATGCTTGCCGAGATCCATGACCTGAAGCAAATGATGAAGCAACCATGTGACCTTGTCGTCACTGAGAGTGCTGCTTCCATGAATCCGTCGACGGCTTCCCTGCTTTTCTCTGTATCTTCTTCTTCTATATCGCCTTCACATGCTTCTTCAGCTTGACCCTCTGATTCATCCCAAGCGGCCACCATTCTCTCTCCGTCTCAAGTGCGTGATTGACATCACGGCATGACCTATCATGCTGGACAGAGCTCCAATCAGCTTGTCCGCTCCTAGGGCTACCGTTGCCTTTGCGATAAGGGGGAGAGTGGCTATGAGGAACAACCAACCACATGTATATCAACAGGGTTAGTACCTTCACCTGTGAGCAGCATCGCTGAGTCAACTCATGCAGACACGGATGCCATGATGTTGACACATGACGTGGAGTCAGATCCAGAGATGGCATTCATGGTGGTGACATGTGTGTCATCTAGGTCGACATCCACGTCGGTACAGGAGCCGGACGTTCTACAACATCAGATTGTATCAAGAGCGGTGTAGGCCCCGCGACCCTGGGAAGTGTCACTCCTGGCTTCGAACGGTGGCGGCCCGGTGGTGGCAGAGGATTCCGTACGGCCCGGGATGCCAATTGCGGACTTCCGGAGGAGTTGGTGCAACTGGCTCATACCAGCCTGGCAGCGGTCACAGTGCAGGAGACTTGCGTGTCATTCAGGTCGACTTCCACGCTAACGAAGGAGTCGGACGTTATACAGTAGTAGTTTGTATCAGGAGCGCTGCATGCCCTTATTCATTGGACGGTGCTTCTCGTGGTTTCGATCGATAGCGGCACGGTGGTGGCAGAGGAGTCCGTACCGCTGAGGATGCCTCTTGCAGACTTCCAAGGCAGTTGGTGGAGCAGGTTCACACTAGCCCTTCCGCAGTCGTAGTGCAGGAGTAGAGTGGATTAGTTGGTCTTTTGGATGTGGAGGAATTCTTGAGAGAAGAATTACTAAGAGATGTCACAAAAATCCTGCACAACTGTGTCCACTACGCCGTCAGCTGAGGATAATACAGCACATGAGACCACGCGGATGGAGTCATCTTGGCAGTAGGAGCTCAATTCTGCCTTCACGTGTTCATCTGATGGTGATCCTGCTATGCGCATCAACGTTGAGAGTGGCACTACCTATACACACCAAATTTTCACATGCTCTAGGCACTCTGTCGACTCTATCTTCTCCTTCTCTCTCGGCACGCGACCGCTCATCCCTCGTATCGTAGACACGAGCTGCGATCGGGATGTCACACCTTCAACTGCGTACGATTGTCTAGCATCTCAGCATATTGCGAGTTTGGTCGACCCCTAGGAGGATGCAGAAGTACCGGCTCCATCGTCTTCAGCAGCAAAGAAAAAAATAGAGTTGTACTTGCAAGGTCTACAGTGTGCATGTGCAGGATCCAGTGAGAGAAAGTTGGTCCTACGAGAGGCGGACATGGGCCATCTCCGCATGTCTGAGGCAGCTTACGCTGAGCTACAGGAGTGTGTAGAGATGTTGCAACGGGAGGTGATGGCAGCACAGGAGCGACTGTCCGTGTAGGGGAGCACCACTACTAACAGGATTTACACAAGGATTCTAACTCCTTGATCTTGACACCACCATGGCTCTGGTTTGAACATCTCTTACATGCTAAGCAGCTTAAGCCAGCAGTTTCTGTTGGATATGCTTGTCAGGAGTGTGGGAAGGGTGAGAGAGAGTGGGAAGATCCCCACTGAATCACACGCCATGGATAAGGAAATTTGCACTTAGGGGGTGGGAGCAAGCATGTAAGCACTGGTACTTGTGCACCTTGCTCATGAATCACACAATTCGAGGCCACACAGCCACCCTGGGGGTTGATCCCGACTTCTCAGAATTAAACCCACGACGAATACTCACCGGTGTTGAGCCAAAGGCCAAAATGGTAGCACCCTAAGGATCAGCACTTAAGAAGATATGGTGGCTCCCCCGAAACCCACATCCAAACATGGAGACCAACCAATGAATCCTACAGTGCCTGTGGTAAACCCCCCTCCACATCCAACAATAGTAGTCAAGAGAGAAATTTGTTTGTGTGGATGTCACCGACACATGTTGAACTCTGGGCTTGCTGCACATATATCACCCCTTGAACGTGACTGAGGAGTTGCTCGATAGTTGATGGTGATCCATTTGTTGGTGTTGGTGCACCAGCGATCAAAGAGACAGTGTGTTGTTGCGGCATCATTGACTTGCTATGTTGCCAAGTGCCATGCAGTCATTGACGCAGTCACTCTGCCACTAGAGCCCAACATGGTATGTCAAGCACGTGAGTCCCCTGATGCTAGTATTTTTAGGTCGACTATGCGTGACAAGCTTGATGCTTTGGATTAGCACTCCATCTACAAGTTTGTGGATCTCCCACCCGGGCGTAAAGCTGCTTCTTGCATGCTGGATCTTCCGGCACAAGCGAAAGCCTAACGGCACAGTCGATCGCTACAAGTCTTGTCTCACCGCAAAGGGGTTCTCTGAGATCCCTTGTGTCGATTTCGACGAGACATTTGCGCACATGGGACGGTACACTACAGCAAAGGCGCTCCTCAGCCTCGTTGCTCACCACAGCTGGGAATTGGAGCAAATGGACGTGAACAAGATATTCCTATACAGGCGCTTAGAAGACGAGATTTACATGGTGCAACTGCCACCATGTTGTGGCTGCAAAAGGCCCTCAAGGGCCTGAAGCAATCGCCACATTGCTGGAACCATGAGGCTACCTCCATGCTTGAGAAAGGGGGGTGTACCATCATAGTACACTTGAACTTGCACACTTTGTGAGCCAACAGTTTGTACCCTTTGTCACGATAGTGGTGTACATTGATGACCTACTGATCGTGTCACCCAATGCCTCAACAGTACGCTCAATGAAGGCACTGTTGCAGTCAGCATACAAATTGAAGGAACAGGGCCATGCTCGTGTTTTCCTAGAGATACAGCTTGAGCGTAACCGACAGTATTTCACTCTTCATGTCCACCAGGCTGCCTATGTGCATAGCCTAGGGGAGAGACTTGCATTCCTGCTTGAGTCTGTGTCGATTTTGTTGATGCCGATGACTCGTACAAGTCAGAGGCTCCTTAAGAAGATCGATGTATCTAGGCTGGGGGAGGCAGTAGATGTCACCAAATACACTCATATCATGGGTTCCCTCATGTATCTTGCCACGACCACGAAGGCAGACATAGCCCTTGTAGTGAACTTTTGGCACATCACATGGTGCGATGTGCGCTTTTTCACAGTACGGGTTGGGCTTTGCTACAGGGCACAACCCTCTGTTGCTGTTAAGGAATGCACTGATAGTGAGTGAGCTCATGATACTGACTCTTGCACCCGTACGGGGTACATCTTCCTTGTTGGTGGGAATGTAGTGTCTTGGAAGAGTGGAAAACAAGGGTGTGCGGCACGGATCTTGAGTGAGGCCGTGTACGTAGCGCTTGGTGCTGGAACAGGTGAGAGCGTCTGGTTGTGTTGATTGTTGCAATAGCTATGCTTGTCCATCTGTTGCATCACTATGCGCTGTGATGACCAGAGTACAAAGGCCATCGCTGAGCATGACGGCATGCATCATACGCGCACAAAGCTTATTAATGTTGAGCATCATTTTGTGCGTGAGTGTCTTACTGCAGGTGATTTTAGTGTTTGGGTTGACACTCACTAGCAACGAGCCGACTTCCTCACAAAGGTACTCAACAGCTGAAAGCAGCTGTGCATGCAGTTGGTCTGTTGTGTGCTTGTGATGCTCCTGGATGATGTTAGTTGTGCATGTGTTTCCATTTTGTACATTTTTATGGTCTAATGTTATTGGTTCCTTGTGGTTGTTTTCATCCTTGTAGAACTCATCCATGTGCATGCATCGTCTACGGGTCATGAAGGAGTGTTGGTGTGGGTGTCACTGACACATGTTGACCTCTGGGCTTGCTGCACACACATCACCCCTTGCAGGTGACTTACTAGTTGCTCGATAGCTTATGGCAACCCATTTTTTGGTGTTGGTGCACCGGTAATCGAAGACTCAGTGTGGCAGTCGCATGGATGGGCTACCAACAAGTTGGGCCCAAGCCGCCATGAAGATGCAGAAGACACTTATATAGGGTTGAATTAATCTGGCCCGGATGCTGTTTTGTATACACTCTGCTTGATACCTTTACAATCTCGTGCTTTTTGGGGGAAGGGGTTGTCATCAGGATAGGTAGCCCAGGTTGGATCCCCTAGGCAGAATGGTGCCCGATTTTGACTGGCAGCATAGCAGGAAAATGGTGGGAGATGGCTTAGGTCAAGCCACGCTGTGGGAAAACCCCGGTGGTTGTCGGTGAGCTTGCGTCTCACCCAACCGTGGGGAGCTTTACGCTCGCTCACCTCTATACTCTCACTACTCTCTTGTCACCGCCATTTTGTCCTAAGTGAAGCATATCATGGCCACCTCTTGAGCTAGCCATTCATTCTTTGCCTCCTTGATTCGTTCCCTCACTCCCGTAGCACTTACTACAAAGATAAGAGGTCAGGTTATCCCATGTTATGGCATGTTATCCCAGGTCACATCCTAGGAGAGTAGAGTAGCTTCCTCGGGAGACACTGGCACAAATGACAAGCTCCAGTCTTGAGGGGTAACTCTAAAAGTACAGTCATGTCATTCAGTCTCCTGTACATGTGTGTAAGTGCGTGTGGGGAAAGAAAAAAGGGTATTCCAGATGTGAGAGGCCATGAACTGGACAACATCAACACTCTCCCATGACCTACAGTCATAAAACCCACATACTCCAGTGAGATTTCACGCATGAACATACACAAGCATGGTGGTGGAACAAACAAGAAGAGAAATAGCACACCACCCGGAGTCATGGGGACACGTAAGATCGACAGCATACACAACACAGTTGAAGGTTTTTTTTCTAAGTTCCTTGGTGAGAAAGATAGCCCTGTGTGATTGTGTGTATCCAATCAACCTAAACAATGCCGAAAGTAATGCACTCACAAACAAAATGGTGCTTCGCGTTAATGTACTTGGTGTGAGAGTGGTGCATGCCATTATTCTCAGCATTAGCCTCTGTGCTGTGACTGTCGAAGCGCAGAGTGACATAGTGTATGGAAACGCACAGTTTCTACAGCAAGCAATAGAACCAGACGTACCAGCTTCACACATACCTGTACCGAGGGCCACTTACTCACCTTTGCTGTAGTTCAGGCTACACAACCTCGCTTGCTGCTTTTCCAAGACATGGCAATTCCTCCAATCAGAAAAATACATCCAGTCCTACTTTGCACACCGGTGTCATGTGCCCAGTTTTTTTTAGTGTATCTATCCACAATTATTGAGCACTGTGCTCTATAGTACATCCCTATATGCACTATGGAAAATGTGAAGCACACTACACGGAATTCAACCTCAAGGTGACGCTCTATAGAGCGTTGGGAGAACTGGGAGAGAAGGTTCACAGAAAAGGCAACATCATCACGAGTGGTGGTAGCGAGGTACATTAAGGAGCCAATCACCCCTAGGTAGTCAGTCGCATCCACAATCTCCCCAAGTTTAGACACATCTAGTGACTTCAGTAGAGTCTAGCCTGCTGAGTTTGTGAAGGTGGAGGCAAAGGGGACTAAAGAAAGCACAGATGCAAAGCACTCCCCCTGGTGAACATGTAGTTTTTTAGCGATAGCGTTCCAAGAAGACACAAGCAGGGCCAAGAATTCTCACCTTGTTCGCTGACTGCAAAAGGGCCTTTACAGACAGAACAGCTGGACGGTTCGGCGATGTAATCAGCGATGTCATTGGCATGTACGAGGATGGCAACAAGGAGAGCAGATGGAGCACTAGAAAACAAAGCAGGATTAACCATGCTCCTACAAAACCCTGTTTTCTTAAGCATAGAGCCGACTGTTAAACAAAGCAGGTGATTTCATGGTTTCACAATGAGCCGAGAGCTAAAGCCCGTTGAGGGTTTTGTGCAGCTGTCACATTTTTTTTGTTCCATCCGTGAAATCAGGGGGTTGGACCATGTAATCTTCCTCGTCAAGTGTGTCATGAAGAAATGCATTGTTGACATCCGTTTGTTCTTACTCCCCGTAATGCTGAGCCATCAAGCTAAGGAGGGCCCTAGCAACAGTGTATCGGCTGACTAGTGCACATTTATCATCTACGTCATCGCCAAAAACTTGAGAGAAACCTTTTGCAGTGAGCCGAGTCTTGTGCTACTCGATGGAGCTGTTAGGCTTCAACTTTTGATGGTAAACCCACTTTGCTCACACTGCCTTCTGCCTTGGTGAAAGATCCACAAACTCCTAGATGCCATGGTTAATGAGAGAATCAATCTCCTCTCACATTGTTGTTTCCTATGTATTGGAGTCAGCTACATTTCATGCATCACTAATCATCAGTGGTTCAGGTGGGAGAGGGGAGAGACCAGCAGTGACACACCATGCTACAACATACCCAGATATGGACGTATCAAGAGCTCGGTAGAACTCCTGCTCAATGAGGGAGTATCCAAGGTCAATGTTGGGTGCACCACAGAGACAACAATGGGAGAGGCAATCGTAGTACGCCCAAGGGCACGAAGTCCGAGTTCATTGGAAGAAGTGGCTTGGGGCAAGACGACGAGTCCCGTTTCAGGGTCAAATGGGGATTAGAAGAGGCACAGGCATGCGAGTGAGAGGAAAATGGATGATTCCGAGAGAGGAGAGCCCAAATCCTTTGACCACAAAATCATGGAGACACAACAGGGATAACACTGGCAATAGAGGAGAGTGCAAGTCGCACAGTGGACATGGACGAGGTGGGAGAGGGGTCAGCCTGGATGTAAGGAGGAGATACAGGAGGCAATGTAGGAGAAGCTGCCGAGTCAAACTCTGTGGATGCAGCATGGGAGGATGACAGGGGTAAAGGAGACAAGCCAAGAGAAATTGGATCAGGGGTGCAAAAAATCAAGTAAGAGGGAGAACTATCCAACAGCACCAGCACCGAGGGTACAGCAGCAGGCCTATCCAATGCAGATCGGCCACACCCTTTCCCAAGCCAAGAAAGCGGGAACAAAGAGGCTGGAGAGGACGAGGAAAGCCGAGGCAAGTCACGTTCAAGCACATCCTCAAAGAAAGATCATCACGAGATTCAATGACATGACGCCGAAGGGGATCCCAGAAGTGCCAGGGCTTGGAGAAGGGAGAGACTCCATTAGATACACAAAGGTGAACATGAGAAGAGAGCTTCTCATCATGGTCATCAGGAATCCAAGCAGAAACCAAGGAGCGCTACACACGAGAAAGATGAAGGTGACCGCAACGACCAGTCCAGTGCTCAAATGATGTAAAATGAAGAGGGAAGGAGCCATGGGGAACACTGTTCCACACCAGGTGATGTATGACATGGCGTCAAAGGCGAAGAGAGGTGACTGACTACAGGCCAAGGGGAGGAAACACACACCATCAGCCAGGGTACGATTCCAGCATTCATACATGCCATTTCTTGGTGGTGTGTACGGTGTGGAAGGTTCCATGTGCACACCATGAGATTCAAGGAAGCGAGAGATGGGGCCAAAGAAGTCACCAGCCCTGCCACAGCAAGAGAGATGCAGCTAGCCCAAACAAGAACAATCGGCCTGATGCAACCAGGACTCTAGGATTTTAGTCACATCACTTTTGTGACGCAAAGCAGAGACCCAACAATAGCGAGAGAAGTCATCAGTCAAGCAGAGGACATAGCGGCCAAGGCCGCCAAGGAGTTCATGGGGAAGAATGACCATGGAAAAAGCATGCATGAGATCAAGAGGATTAGCAGTGATAGACTGAGCCGTTTTGAAAGAGGAGTCGTGCATTTTTCCATGAGCACACTGAATATAAGTAAAGATACACGGAGGGGTGAATGTATCGGAGTCAAGCCCAGTGCGAGGCTAGATGCACAGGAGATGCGCAATGGCTAGAATGTGAATGTTACAAAGACGACGGTGTAAGAGGTCAACACGCATGATACGAGGTATGGTTAATGGGGGTCGTTTTGTACATTGTCCAATGGGTGTATACTTCACCGGGGGTAGCATGAGGGTTGCATGAAGTTTCCGACAACGTCACGGGTGGGG
>SZWC01000595.1:328079-340459 GCA_023375785.1 Penium margaritaceum | reverse complement strand
ACCAATATGGTGTGCACAATCGTGTTTGCTCCTGGCTGCACCCCCACCGCATGCTGCACAGGAGCCACCGCCGCCTGCATCTCTCAGCGCTCAGTAGTGACCATCCATCGTACTACCAGCCACCACAACGCCTCTCCCACTGCTCTGGGCCAAGCCCCCCCATCGGGCTTGGCCAAAGCAATGAGCATGCTTGCTGCCATGAATCTTTGTGCCATCGGGTGCAGCCAACCCTGAAAAACTGCCGCCATAAACCGGGCTTGCAGCCGTGTCAGTCTCTTGTATCCCACCACCACCTTGTGTAGTTGATCCAATGTCAACCCTGATAGCCCAGCTCCGGAACCGCGACTGCTATCGAGGAGAGCTCGGTGCACACCGTCGGCCTCCGGCACTCCTGCAAGCACAAGACACACTGCCTCTGCCACCCAAGCCGTGATCGGCCACTTTGCCTCGTGATGCTCAGCCCTGAGCTACTCTAGGAGAGCTAAGGGGGGGGGGTGGGGGGTGGGGGGGCTAGTGCTGATTCCGCTAAGGTATCAGTTGCTTTGGATGTACTCCCTTGCCAAAAACTCGTGACGGCCCTCAGTAGTTGCTCTCCTAGAATGTCTGCCTCAGAATGTCGCTATCGTTGTGGTGGGGGAGGGGGCGCCCTGCTACCCGCGCATGAGCCACTGCCTCCTGCCGCAACTCCTCCGACTCCCAAGCATGAAACCTCGTTGCTTGGCCTCCGGCCAAATCTGTGTCGGACTCTTGCCGGTGCGTAGGGCGTACCCTCAAGATGAGGCTGGAAATTTCCTGGAGGAGGAGGAATCCCGTAGCCTCCTCTGGCCGCTCTGCGCATCAGAATAGGGGCACTCCGAACGCCGTTCGCACCGCATCCGCGGCGCCAACAGGGATCCGTAAGAGCATGTATGGAGGAAGCATCTCTGGCCCATAGAGACACCCACAATCCACCCACTATGTCCAACCCCACAATCGCTCCCACCTCTATCCCTCCCTTTCTGCAACCCCCTGCTGCTCTCCCCTCTCGTCCCCCGTGCCTACATGTTCCCGCTCCGGCCCCTGTGTGCCCTGGTGCTACAGACGAGCTGGTTGTTGCTGCTGAGACCGTTGGGTGTATTGCTACTTTTGATGTCGTGTCTGCTGACGCAGCTATTGAGCCTACTGTAGGTGTTTGTGTTGAAATAGTATGCACCTTGTCCACTGCCTAGCTGGCTAGCTACACATACAGACAAGGCATGCACTGCTCTATGGAGTATGTCCCCTTGGTCTGTTCTGAGATAGGCGAGGAATGCATTGCCCATAATGGGTATGTCCCCTGTGGCTCATCATAGGAACCATACCTTTTTGGCTTGGTTGATTAGGCACCGGAGTCTCTAGCCAGAGGTCGCGGGTTCAAACCCCGCGACGGCCGCGATTCTCTTTGTGGTCAAAACTGGGACAGGAAGCTTCTAGGAAGCTTACTAGAGCCTGCCTTGAGGATGACACTTGGCGGTCTAAGGACGCTCCAAGTAGGAATGTAGGTTGAGGTTGGCTCCAGTGGAGCCACTACAAGCAGAAGCTTTAGCAAAGCTCTGCAAGTATAAAAGCCTGTACCTTGCATGCATCCATTTACAGTTCTTGCCTTTGAGACTCCTCACAGAGTGTCCAACCAAAGGTAGACACTAAAGACCAACATGCGGACTTAGTGAGGTCACAAACCAAACGAACCTAAAGTGTGGATCCCTCATTCGAGGGTGATATGTTACCTTGGTTGCAATACCAAGAGCGGTTGGCGGCCTCCCATGTCGGGACCCGTTTTCTAGACCGTTGCTGTCCGGCGCATTGACAAAGGGTTACGGGCCCACACTTCTGGTTCTAAGGCATGCTTCCAAGACCGACTAGCGCGTGGTCTTGCAGGGCGCACAGGTACAACAGGGACACGACCATCGGACGGGTCCATCTGCTCCATCGGCTCCATCGGCTTCTTCAGGTAGGGTGCACGCACGTGGCGGACTAGGGGACGAGGAATCGCTCTGTCCATGTTGGACAAGACCCTCGAGCCCCAACGGGATTAAGCTCTACCCCTTTTTTAGAAGGTGGTACGACCCCGAGTCCGTTCTCTCACGACGGGAACATTGCCTTAGGCGATCATCGGCGGGAGGGGTATGCAACAAAACCAACTGCACCTTCGACAACGGTCGCAGTTAGCAGCCTCATCAGCCTCATTGGCCTCAACAAAGCAGAGTAGCAGCGAAGCAGAAAAGACGTGCAACCGCAAGAAATGGCGGATCCGACTCCAGCCCGCCTTGAGGCGGGTATGTCCAAATTCACGAGGACAGGTTTTCCCTTGTGGAAATGGCAGTTTGAGATTGTCATGAACGTGCGTGGCTACCTCAACATCCTAAAAGGGACCGAGATAGCACCAGCCGATGCGACTGTGATGACGCATGCGACTGACCTTGCAGCATGGACGATGAAGAACAACATGGCTCTCGCCATTCTTGTGACGTCCATCAACGAGACTCAACACTCCCACATCACAGGATGCACGTTGGCTGCCGAGGCCTAAGCAAAACTCGCACGCGTGCATCAGTCAAATGCCCTAGCAAACTGACTCTTCATCTTCCAACGGTTGATGTCGATGAGGGTGAGCGAAGGAGAATCGATACCCGCATTTTTGCAGTCATTTGACAACGTGCTGCAAGAGGTCCAGAAAATGGAATGGAATCTCGATGCCAACATGCGTGCCATGATCCTTCTAATGGCGCTGCCGGAAAGCTGGGGGTCCTTGATCACCGTATTTGGCGGTTGGAAGGAGGCAGATCTGACGTACGAGGCTGTCGCCGAACACGTCCGCAACGAGTCCATGCGACGCAGTGGCGCTGAGGCAAACATCTCAGCCTATGCCTCTCGCTTCGGTGGACAAAGTGCAAGCTCTCGCTCCAGTCAAGGCAACAGTGGAAGCGGTGGCGGTGGAGGGAAAGGCAATGGTGGCGGGAAGAGTTCCAAGAAGCCCGGCAACTATCACAACTGTGGCAAGGCTGGGCACTAGGCTAGGGACTGTCGTAGTCCCAAGAGAGAAGGCAGGAACAAAGGTTGAAAGGAGAAGAAGGAGCTCACCAACATGATGGCTAGGGGGCTGTCCATGAAGGGCGCAGCGATCCTTAGGCCCGGGGCATTCGCCCTTGACTCGGGCACCAACCACCACTCATCAAAAAAGAAGGGTGGATTTATCTCCATGGCCGAATCTGTCATGCGCATCAAGTGTGCAAACGGTGGCGTCATCCAAGCCATGGGCGAAGGGGACAAGGTGATCACGTTCAACGTGATTGGTGCGGAGAAGGCAGTCAACCTTCAAAAGGTGGTGTACATGCCCTCCTTCGCAGCCAACTTGCTGTCCGTCTCACAAATCACCGACAACAACATGACAGTGGTGTTCACCAACAAGGAAGCGGTGGCCCTAAAAAACGAGGACATCCAGATTTTGTACACCAAGGACAACCTCATGCTTCAAGTTCCAAGAGTCGACGGCCTCTACGTGCTTCAAACCAAAGTCACCAAGGCGTCAGATGAGGGACTCGCATGTGCCACCAAGACAGTGGCACCGGAGCCGAAGGATGCACCACCGGCGACCGCTGCAACCGCCACATCAACCAAGGACTGTGATTCTGAGCTGTGGCACCGGCGATTTGGCCACGTGGCCAACAGCACACTGCAAAAGATGCAAGAGTAAGAGGTAGTCCGCGGAATGGAAGGGTGCACCATGAAGCATGGCGAAAGGTGTACATTGTGTGAACCATGCCTCCAAGCGAAGGCAAAGAAGAAGCCGTTTGGGAGAGGAGGTCAAGGAGCGGAGCACGTCTTGGAACTGATACACAGTGACGTGTGTGGACCCTTTCGCACACCGTCTAACGGAGGAAGCAAGTACTTCCTGACCTTCATTGACGACCACAGCCGCAAGTTATGGATCTACTTCCTCAATACAAAGGGAGAGGTCAAGGAGAAGCTCCTCGAGTTTGTCGCCATGGTGGAGCGGCAAACGTCCAAGAAGGTGAAGGCGCTCCGAAGTGACAACGGGGGTGAGTACGAGGCATGCAAGCCTTGGCTCAAGCATCATGGCATCCGCCATGAGCAAACCACCCCTTACAACCCCCAAAGCAANAAGCATGCTCTTCGACGCCAAGCTCCCACCTTGCTTTTGGGCTGAAGCAGCAACAACGGCTTGCTACCTCTTGAAGCTCACACAAGCAACCGCCTTGCGGAAGCGTAGAAAGGAGCAGGACAAGCAGCTAAAGACCCCACAGGAAGCATGGTCGGGAAAGAAATCCAACGCATCTCATTTGAAGGTGTTCGGTTCAACTGCATGGGTGAAGATCCAGTCGGGAGAAGGTGGAGGCAAGCTCGATGCACGCTCCAAGAAATGCATCATGGTTGGGTACGACATGTCACACAAAGCCTATCGGCTTTGGGACCAGGCAACAGGCAAGCTCGTGAGGAGCCGCGACGTCGTGTTTGACGAACGCACCCTTGGAAAGGGAGAGCTGCTGGACCCGACCCTCACTCCCAAAGCGGGAGAGTGGATAGTGTTGCTTGAGTCCGGAGACCAAGAACCCAAAAACTGGCTCGCCTTGCCAGCAGGTGGTGGGAATGGGAGAGTGGCTATGGAGGATGATCCAGCATCTGACATGGACGCCGATACCGAGGCGTCCGAGGCTTCCGAGTCTGACTTGGAGTCTGACGACTCTTCTGAGGACGACGACAACGATGACAACAAACCACAACCTGTGGAAGCACCAGCACCAAAGCAAGAAGCGGAACCACTACCCTGGCGCAGTTTGCGACCAAAGAGAGCACCTTTGCGGTATGAGGATGATTGGATCGGCCTTAGCTGGTCGTGCATGGCTCAGGGAGAGCCATCCATAGTGGCGGAGGCCATGAATGGCCCAGATGCGGCCAAGTGGAAGGAGGCAATGGATAGCGAGCTCGCATCCATTGCCGAGAACGGCACGTGGGTGCTGGTGGATAGACCCGACAAGGCCCACGTGGTGGGATCCAAGTGGGTCCTCCGAATGAAGAAGAAGCAAGACGGCAACATCGACAAGTTCAAGGCAAGGGTAGTGGCTAAGGGGTTCTCTCAACGCCCNTGTACGTGGATGATCTGATCATCTGCTCGTCTTCGGTCGAGCTGCTGGATGGGCTGAAGTCTGACCTCAGCAAAAGGTTCAAGATGAAGGACATGGGTCCTCTCAAGTACTACCTTGGGATTGCCATCCACCGCAACCGAGTAGCAGGCACCATCGAACTCAACCAAACCAAATACATTGGTGAGGTGCTGAAGCGCTACCACATGGAAGACTGCAAACCTGTGAGCACCCCAATGATGACCGACACAAAGCTGAAGGCCTCCATGTCGCCAAGCAACAAAGCAGAACAAAGGGAGATGCAAGACATCCCCTACCAGTCCGCCGTGGGTAGCATCATGTACGCCATGGTAGGGACTCATCCGGACATCTGCTATGCTGTAGGACAAGTGAGCAAATTCGTGGCCAAACCTGGGCCACAACATTGGCAGGCAGTCAAGCGCATCTTGCGCTATCTGCAAAAGACACGTCACATGGGCCTCGTCCTTGGATGCCAAGAAGGAAAAGACCCCTTTCCTCTGAAGTGCTACACCGACGCTGACTGGGGAGGAAATCTCGACAACAGGAAATCCACCTCTGGATACATGTGCATCTTGAATGGCGCTGCCATCTCATGGGCCAGCAGGAAGCAGGATTGTGTTTTCGTGTCCACGGCTGAGGCAGAGTACGTTGCTTTGTCTGAGGTGTGCAAGGAGACTCAATGGCTCCGCAGCCTGCTTGGCGAAATGACAGTGCCACAGAAGGACGCCGCGATCGTACACGTGGACAACATGAGCGCCATCTCGATGGCTGAAGACGAGATCATCTNAAGGGAGAGCTGCTGGACCCGACCCTCACTCCCAAAGCGGGAGAGTGGATAGTGTTGCTTGAGTCCGGAGACCAAGAACCCAAAAACTGGCTCGCCTTGCCAGCAGGTGGTGGGAATGGGAGAGTGGCTATGGAGGATGATCCAGCATCTGACATGGACGCCGATACCGAGGCGTCCGAGGCTTCCGAGTCTGACTTGGAGTCTGACGACTCTTCTGAGGACGACGACAACGATGACAACAAACCACAACCTGTGGAAGCACCAGCACCAAAGCAAGAAGCGGAACCACTACCCTGGCGCAGTTTGCGACCAAAGAGAGCACCTTTGCGGTATGAGGATGATTGGATCGGCCTTAGCTGGTCGTGCATGGCTCAGGGAGAGCCATCCATAGTGGCGGAGGCCATGAATGGCCCAGATGCGGCCAAGTGGAAGGAGGCAATGGATAGCGAGCTCGCATCCATTGCCGAGAACGGCACGTGGGTGCTGGTGGATAGACCCGACAAGGCCCACGTGGTGGGATCCAAGTGGGTCCTCCGAATGAAGAAGAAGCAAGACGGCAACATCGACAAGTTCAAGGCAAGGGTAGTGGCTAAGGGGTTCTCTCAACGCCCAGGCTCCGAGTACGATGAGAAGTTCGCGCCCGTCGTGACCTTTGCCTCCATTCGCTCTCTGCTTTGCATTGCTGCCGCAAAGAACTTGGAGATACACCAGATGGACGTCAGGACAGCTTTCCTTTATGGGAAGCTTGACAAGGAAGTGCTGATGGAGGTGCCCGAAGGAGTCGAAGCTCCCAAGGGCAAGGTGTGCAAGTTGGTGAAAGCGCTCTACGGGCTGAAAACAGGCCCCAAGGATGTGGTACAAAGAGATGGACGGTTTCATGACCGGCTTCTCTTTCGCGCATTGCCAGATTGACCCGAGCATCTACATGTGTGATGATGGGAGAGGGCTGATGCTGGTTGCGTTGTACGTGGATGATCTGATCATCTGCTCGTCTTCGGTCGAGCTGCTGGATGGGCTGAAGTCTGACCTCAGCAAAAGGTTCAAGATGAAGGACATGGGTCCTCTCNTGTGCATCTTGAATGGCGCTGCCATCTCATGGGCCAGCAGGAAGCAGGATTGTGTTTTCGTGTCCACGGCTGAGGCAGAGTACGTTGCTTTGTCTGAGGTGTGCAAGGAGACTCAATGGCTCCGCAGCCTGCTTGGCGAAATGACAGTGCCACAGAAGGACGCCGCGATCGTACACGTGGACAACATGAGCGCCATCTCGATGGCTGAAGACGAGATCATCTTTCGGCAAACGAAGCACATCGACATACGTTACCACTACTCACATGACCTGGTCATGAAGAACGTGGTGGAATTGCAGCACTGCAGAACAAAGAGCATGCTTGCTGACTGCATGACCAAGCCGCTGGAGAGCGACTAGCATTATGCAGGCATTCGTGGATTTGGCATGAGGAGTGCGGCAGAGGAAGGGTGAGCTCCAAGGCATTGATGGAGCCAAGCAAGGGACAGATGGACAGAGGTGCAAGGGAGAGATTTGTTGAAATAGTATGCACCTTGTCCACTGCCTAGCTGGCTAGCTACACATACAGACAAGGCATGCAATGCTCTATGGAGTATGTCCCCTTGGTCTGTTCTGAGATGGGCAAGGAATGCACTGCCCATACTGGGTATGTCCCATGTGGTTCATCATAGGAACCATACCTTTTTGGCTTGGTTGATTAGGCACCGGAGTCTCAAACCAGAGGTCGCGGGTTCAAACCCCGCGACGGTCGCAATTTTCTTTGTGGCCAAAACTGGGACAGGAAGCTTCTAGGAAGCTTACTGGAGCCTGCCTTGAGGATGACACTTGGCGGTCTAAGGACGCGCCAAGTAGGAATGTAGGATGAGGTTGGCTCCAGTGGAGCCACTACAAGCAGAAGCTTTAGCAGAGCTCTGCAAGTATAAAAGCCTGTACCTTGCATGCATCCATTTACAGTTCTTGCCTTTGAGACTCCTCACAGAGTGTCCAACCAAAGGTAGACACTAAAGACCAACATGCGGACTTTGTGAGGGTGCAAACCAAACGAACCTGAAGTGTGGATCCCTCGTTCGAGGGTGATATGTTATCTTGGTTGCAATACCAAGAGCGGTTGGCGGCCTCCCATGTCGGGACCCGTTTTCTAGACCGTTGCTATCCGGCGCATTGATAGTTTGTTCTACTACTGCTGCCACCAAGCCTGATGTCGCAAGAGCTGTAGATCCTACGCTAGTGTCCCCCCTTGCTGGCTTCGCACTGGTGACTCCCTCCCTTGTGGAGGTCCAGCCCAACCTGGTGTATCCTGCTACTGCTGATGTGGGGCCTGCTATTGCAAGGGCTCTCCCCACTGCTGGCCTGGCGGTTGTTGTCGATGTTGGCTGATCGCATCCTACTAATGGCGCTGACGCTCGTCCTCTCGGTACTGCTCCGCTGCCACTACTGCACCGCCACCATCAACACGGGGACCAACAGGGACCCTACGTCATGATCGGCCCTCACCCCTGTGTGTCAAGTTATCCTGGGCCACCACACCCTGTGTACTCCGAGCTGTCGACATGGTATCCCCTCACGTCTGGGGAGGAGTCCTACTAGCTTGTAGGGGTGGTAAAGCCAAAAGGGGTTGTCCTAGGGACTACGGCTGTAGTCCCCAAGCGGCATCCTCATGGCCCCCACCCTCCTAATGTTCTTGTCCCATCGGCTCCTCGGTACCCCCGCTTCCCATGCCTGACCTAGCCTAACGCACACATCATCCAACCACCTCACGAGCAAGGGCTGGCCGAGTGGTCGGATATCTGTTGCCACCTATCTCCCTCATGCCACCTCAGGAGGTCGTCTGTGGAGTCTAACGCGAGGGGTCCATACTTGCTCTCGTGGCTCTCCTCGCGCCGTACTCCTCATCTGCCGTTAGGGGAAACCACTGACAGAGGAACTCCTCTTCCACGGTGTGTTTCTGCTCCTCCTCTCCTGGACTGGCCTCCCCCTGTGCTCCGGGGGCTGGTGTTGGGTGCCGCACTTGGGGCCGGTGTGCCACATGTCCTCCCCTTAGCCTCAGCCGAGTCCCCAGCCCCCATCTCGCACTCCTGGGATAGCTCATCCCCTACCCCGCCACTCTGAGCCTCCCAGGCAAGACTGTCTCGCACGCGCCAGCCCACATCGTGCCGCTGGCGCCGAAGGCGTCAAGCTTCCTACTGTAATTGCCTCGCCTGACACCTCCGTCGCCACTCCGCCTGCCATCCCGCCACTCCATACACCTTCTCTGGGTCAGCCATCCCTCCTGACGCCCGGCGTTTGGCCAGCCATGCCTGCCGCTTCGTCGCCTCCGCCGTACTCGCCACACAACTCCTGATCGGGCGATCACTACATACCTCTTCCACCCGCACCTCTGAGGTCAAATCCACCCGCAGCTGCTGGATCCCCCGTAGAGCAGGCTGAGAGTACCACCTGTGTTGACTTCTGTATCAGTGGGAGCATCAAGTGTGCTGCGACTGCCCCTTGAAGACCCATCCCATCCACGGGCATGGCCAAGGTGGCCCTTGATCAAAGATCGCCTCAACTCTTGTCAGCTCACGTGCTTGTGGAGTCTTGAGGGTTGTGCCCTCTACCTCCGTCCCCGCTCTCTCATCGCCGTCGACAGTTACCTCGGCTCCTGCCATGCCGTCTGGGGCCTCGGAAGCCCTCGCTCCATCCTCCCTCGGGACCCAAACTGCTGGTCTACCCTCTGTTACGCCCTCCTTCTCCGGGTTATCCTCTGCAACACTCATCACCGGGTCATCCTGATGCCGCACTTGCTAGATGTATCGCATCTTCATCCGGACATGCCAGAAGGGGGGGGAGGGGTGGACAAGGTCTCCCTTTAGTGGGCTCCCTGCTCATCCCATCCCGAGTCGGGCCTTCCCCTACGCGGCCCTCCTCCTCCACGACCTCCCCCTCCTCGCTCTCCTCCCCCTCGTCCTCCTCCTCAACCTCATCCGTAGATGGAGACCCCGTCCCTCTTCGTCGTGGGTCATCGTCATCCCCCCTTGTGCCACCAGACCCGCCCGCACCCAGGGGGCCCCTACCCAGCTCCTTCCCTAGTTTGTCGTCCAATCTTGACCCTCCTGCCGCCTGTCATGCGTCCTCCCGGCCCGATGTGCTCGCCTCCTCTGACCTATCGTAGGACCCCCTTGGGCTAGTACCTTCACTCCCGGTCGGGACTCCCTCCATCGCCGCCGTCAATGCCACAAGGACAAGAGACACTGCTATGACCTTGAATACACGCTCTTGTTGTCGCTGGTGGTGACGTCGCCGCGAGTATGCCCCACTATGCCGGCGGGTCCCTCGTGCTCCAGAAAATCCCCCTATGCTGGTATCTGAGGCAGGTTGCGGACCGTGGCCAATGACGCCCCCACTACTCACCCATAATGACTCGATCTCCATCATCTGGTCCACCCCCTCCTGCGCCTGGTCCTTCTAACCGTCGATCTCCCCGTGTCCGAAGTTGGGACGACTCCCCACCACAGCTTCCCTCACATCTCCTACAGCTCGAGCAACCTGCCTAGAGCCGTCCCACGATGCAGCCACCCTCGTCCCCTCTACATCCTCCTAAGGGGTCATCTCTATCTCACCCTGCTCTCAAGGGATGGACGCATCTCTCACAACCGGCGCGGCCGCATGTACGGAAAGGTCCACCGCCAGGGTCGCCTGCCGTGTTGCGAGTAGCCCAGCCTCAGACCCTAGGTCCACCACCTGTTGCTGCACACCCTGAATGGCCCCTTGTTGGAGCGCTCGCTCATGTCCTAAGAACTGTTCCTGTAGGATCACCCCCTCTTGTACCTGTCTGATCTCTACCGCGAAGTCCTCCATCCGCGGGTCATACTCCTGACGTTGAGCTCTATAGACCGCAACCTCACGACAAAGGGCCTCTAACTCAAAACGGATATGAGAAAGGACCACCGTCACCTCCTCCTACTGGGCATGGAGGTCTACATGGTATTATTGTCTCTGCTCGTCATTTTGTAGGAAGAATCCCTGTAAATGCTCCCTCGTGTCCTCCTATACCGCTGCACACGCTGTCTAAACCTTCTTCCGCAACCTAGCCAGGGGGTCATCTGGTCGTCGCCGTTTTGATCCTCTCTATGCCCTCTGTCCCGTGGTCCCTCCTATACTCGGACTCTCTATCCACTGATCCACTGCCGCCTCCTTCATCCCACTGCCCCCCTGAAGGCCGGTCCGTTGCTTGCCCATGGGCGTCACTGCCGTCTCCTGTCTCACCCGAGGCCTCTATGGTACTCCGGGCTCCATGGTCAAAATACCCTCCTGGTTTAGACACCCTCCCTCTCGCTTGATCTCTGTCCTCCTCACTGTGCCCTCCACCCCTTCGTTCTCTTTGTCTTGACTCCCCCAAGTGACATTTTTCCCCTGAGCTCGTCATGGGATACTCTACCCCCTCTCTGATATCGTGTTTTGACTCTTGCCCCTCATCTGCCATTTTTGGCGGTGCTTTCTGTCGCGCCTCATTGGCTACTTGCCCTCTCACCCTCTCCTGCTCCACTTGGCTCCCATGTGTTACCTCTTCTTAATCTGTCTCCATGCTCATCGTGGGATTACATACTCCCTCTCCACTCTCCTGGTGTGACCCTCGTGTCCAGTCTGCAATTTCCGGTGATGCCTGCAGCCGTGCCTCGTTGACCACCTGACGCCTCGCCCTCTCTTGCCCCGCTGCTCAGATCTCTGCTTGTTTCTTTTGCCAGCTCCGTGGCTCTTCCACCATCATCTTGTATCTGCCGCGGGCTGGCCATAGTGGTGGTTTTGGCTGTACAACCCCCTTGAATTGGACCGCAAGGTCTTCCGCCGGCGGGGTTGTGGATGGTTGGAGGGGCTTTTCTTTTGTTGGTGGCCTTGGTGGTGAGGGGGAAAGTCTTGGGGTCCTATGCAATTGGTTTTCCTGCTCGAGGATTTTTTTTGGATTTTTTGGTGTAAATATTGGGGCCGATGGTGCTGTTGTGCCCGGTGTTGGGTAATCGGGTGTTGATGGACACCCCCAATATTCCAAAAACACCCTCTCTCGGCATTTCGGCTGAAGCACCCCCAAGTGGGTGTCTTGTAAAACTTGGTTACCCCCTCCCGCCAAGAGGAGGGTATCCTCTCGCAGAAACGAGAGGGGGCTCTCCCCGCCCTTGTGTCACCGAGCCACATGGTTGATGGCCCAACGGGTGTGCCCCGAGGGCTGTCGATCAGGCCCATTGCCCCCCTCTAGGCGATCGACCCCTCTTCCCACACTTGCCGCTTGGTGGTCGGCAGTAGATAAGCCCTGCTCCTGCCGGCCACCTTTCACTTCCACCCCAGCTAGGCCTCCCTTGCCCCCAACCCCAATCGAGGGATTAGGGCAAGGAGCAAAGGGAGAGGAGGTGGCGGCGGACCCCCCCCCCCCCCCCCCCCCCCCCCCCCCCTT
>SZWC01000595.1:288400-299352 GCA_023375785.1 Penium margaritaceum | reverse complement strand
GAGTTCTTACTAGGCCCCGCGGTAGTGGGGCCCATTGCGTTTCCTTTCAGTGAATGGGGTGTTTCATACTCCCCCCCCCCCCCCCACATTAAAACCCTGTAAAAATGATGTGAAGAAAATCCACGAACTCTCCCATAAAGGGTTTTGTGATTTTTCTTTGAGGTATGAGGATGCCATCATGTTGACATTGGATGCATCACGTCATTGGTATTGCTCATTTTTTCATGTAGCGTGGTTTTGGATGAAATAGCCAGGTTAACCACGTGCCCAAATGGTTGACACTCTCATATCCATGCGCGGACATTCATGTATGCCATATCCAACGCTTTAGAATACAGGCACCTCATATCCATCACATTCTTTGGTAAAAATGACATGTTTATAACACACAAAAATGACAACACCATCCGGTATGGCGTACTTATGTTACGAGGTTGATATGGTGTGATTGTTGCATGATAAAGCCATATTCACTATCGGCTTTGGCATGAACAAAGTTGGTGCTTAGACGCTGGTGATGTGCACTCATTCATTTTTTTCTAGTGACTTTATGGCAACTGTGTAATGATTCTTTCACCTCCACCAAAGTGGCTTCTAAAAATTGGGAAACATATTCAGGCACGTAAAGGAAAAGGAATACAACAAAAAATCACATGTATTCATGCACACCATATGCATATCCAATGGAATAGGTCCTTGTTTGCAGCTGTCGCTATTGCTATTGTAATAGCCATTGTTGACACAATGGACGTTGCTCATTGTATTTTCCAGACCATCATTGACACCCATTGTTTTCCTTTTGATGGTCAGATACTGTTGGCATGCACACTTCTCGAGTTGGTGACATGTTCTCGCTTCAATTGCGTAAACGTATGAGGGTGTGCATGCCGTCGGTTGACATGTCCACAGCAAAGATACCCTGCATACAAATGCCATGTTTCTTCGTATTTTCTTTGACATGCACCCCTCACGTCAATGGATGAAGGATCAGCAGTCACCATTGAAAATCCCCTCCGTGGTGTTCTGTGGTCTTGTTTCTCTTGTTGCATTCAAATGCTATCCGGGGTAGTCGGCAATACGCATCATGATTATCAGATTCACTCTGCTGTAGGCTAGCGAGTGCCATGAAGGACTACGTACCCACCTGTGAGCCCGGTTAGCGTGGATAACTTGGATACTTATTATCTGTTTCACTAGAATTTTACCCATGGAAGAATAGATGGATGTCCAATTACAGTGGGTAGCCTCACATCGGCGTAGGACTTCAGACCCCCCTTTGGTGTCTCAACCGCATGGACTCACACGTCTAGAGTTCAATGAGCCATGTCTCATTCCCCAAATTCCCTCTACCCAGACCCTGGTTTCTGGTGAGGAATTAAAGGGATGAGTTATGTGCTCAAGTGTACCTCATTTCACTTGAGAAAGCTAGAGAAGCCCTCAGGCTTTCTCGCCCGATTCATGATGCTGGTAAGAATTATGGTTGGTCTCATTTCCCTGTCCTATTTAGGCGATTCCCACCATACCCTCAACTCCTTGCTTGCCATGTTATCATTTATAGCCTCCTGAGATGGTGAGGCATTGGCTAGGATCTTAATGCGCAAGAATGCCAAGCCATTGTCTTTTGTTTCAATGGAACTCAAGAACATATCAGAGGCTTGGGCAGTTGTGGACGATCGCACAGTCACCAACCGCATGAAGATCAATAGAACCATGACAAGCCACAACAACGATGCCGTGGAGGAAGGACCGCACTTAGCAAACGTGACCAGCCCAAGCAACAGGACTCAGAGTGTGAAGGTGATGGAATGGACATCCACGTGAGCAGCGTAGAAGGAGTACGGCCAGCCATGTGCCAATGCCAGCACTTTTGTCAACGGGCATGGTGAACATTCAGACCCCCTGTGCAATGTTTGACACACCTGCATGGTGTGCAGGCATACAGAGAACTTCTTCATGCCTGTCATGAACCCCGCCTCAAGGGAGGAGGGGGTGTTGTGAGTGCAACTGGGCTCAAAACGTGGTGCAGGTCATCCCAAAAATGCCCGCTTGTATGGTGAAGACCGGCGGAGGAAGAACTACATTTTCCCTAGGTGTGACCAGAAGGACCATACAAAAAAGTACACCAACGAGCCTGGCACAGGTCCAACAGCTAAGACAGCAGCCAATGCAGTGTGCCGTCATCTTCAGCATGCCAAGGACACAGTGAGGACAGAGGCATATGCTGGATGCTGGCCTCCGAGCATGACAAAATGCAGAATAAGAGGCGACAAAAACCATAGCTAATGTTGTTGAAGCTGCAACCGGTGCTTTTGTGGACAACTTTGTTCATCTTTCCAACAAAATCCTGCAAGTTCCTTCTAATCATGTTCCAATACTGGATACTGGCTGAGGATGGGCAGGACTTGCTCGCAGCTTCAGCACAACTATAGTTGTAACCAGAATTGTAGCAGCAGCCACAGTGGTTGCAACAGCAATGGTAACAACAACAGCACCCACTAGCTTTGGGTAGTTCACTCTCTTTCATGAATTGTTCGATTCTGTTCCATTGGACATAGTTTTACACTTTGTTTGAGTACAACCACGGCCCGATGATGGAGTGCACAACTTGGAACTTTGGTCCAACAGTTATGACATCGTATCTTCCAGGCAGTGGTGTAACATACATCATCATGCTTTGAGGTGAGCTCAGGCCAAGGCCAGTTTGCATTATGAAGATGTACATGTGTCCTTATATTCATTAGCATAGCCATGAAGACAGTGCTTTATAGGCAGATGAAGATGACACCTTCTACAACATGGATCACAGAGACACTAAACACTGTTGGTGTGATTAGGAGGAATCACACTCAGATGGCACTGACATGTTTTGTGAGCGTGACATATACAACTTTTGCACAGTGGAAACTTGCATGCAGCCCAAGAAGAAATGTCATGGATCTCCTAATTTCCTCCATCTGTTCAGCAATGGCTAGTCAGTGGATGCCCTGGTCCATTCATCCCAAGCATGGCATTGTAAGAGGACGGGCCGGTTAAGTCTCCATAACGTTTTTGCAAGTTTTGCTTGCGATCTCCTCACATTTCAAACCAATCTTTAGTAGTCATGTGACTGAATATAGAAGGTTGTTGTAGCATATGAGCCATTTTTTAGATTAAACATGGCGTTGAATTACATTTATCAGACTCCATGGGCTCGAGTCTCATTTCTCAAGGAGTTGAAGCCTAGAAAAACATGTATGGACTGGATTCTGATTTGACTCTAGCCTGGAAAGCAACCCTTGGCCAGGTTCTAGGTGACAAGAGTGCCGCGATGAAAACTCCAACATGCCACTCCTCCTCCACACTTATCTCAGCGCTAGGATCCTGTTCTAGCGTGCTAACACCATGTGGAATGATTAGGGTTAGAGCTATTGCTTTACATTGATGCCTAATGACGACCCCGTCCATTGGTGGCATGGTTTGTCTCAGCCAAAATGGCTGAGGCAATCATTGGTGCCCTCTCCTTGGATGATTATTCAGAGGGGCTGTGTTTCGGGTCCACAGTTAACCATAAAATGGGCCACGTCCATTGTAGTGGTATCAGAGCCAAACATCCGCACAATTTTTAGCTTTTCAAATCCATCAATCCATTTTCCCCGATTATAATTGATTTTCGTCCATCTATTGAGTAGCTATAAGGAGAGAAGAATGGGTTCTTTTTGGAAAAAATGTCGTCAAATGGACAGTGGCTCTGGACAATGGCAAGAGTTAGTGAGAGCTGAAATCTTGGAGACTGAACGCCAGCCAACCAGCTGAAGGCAGCCAAGCTAAGCGAGCTGGACAGCAAAAAAACCATTGTGGGATCTGTAGCTGAACGGTCCCCACATGCCCGACAGGACAAGTGAGCGAACGAGCACCCACGGGCCCAACAGGCCAATCGGGGTGCCATCGCTATGGGGGAGAGAGGAGAGGTCTCCTCCCTCCCTCACCAAGAGAGAGGAGGAGTCTCTCCTCCCCTCGTCCATAGCACTGAAGGGGTAGAGAGGGAAGGAATCCCTCCCTTTCCCTCTTGTATTACCAACAGCGTCAAAGGGGAGGAGAGGGACGAGATTCCCTCCTCTCACAATATTGACTGTGCCAGAAGGGGAGGAGTACAGGAATCCTTCTCCTCCCTCTCCACAGCACCGACAGCGTCCAAGGGGAGGAGAGGGAAAGACTCCCTCCCTTCCACCTTCAATATAGTACTGATGGTGCTAGTAGGGAGGTGAATGAAAGAAGTCCCTCTCTCCCCCCTCCTATAGCACCAATGGCATCAAAGGGGAGGAGAAGGACGAGATTCCCTCTCCCCCCTCCTTCGAAGGCACCGACGGCGCCAAAGGAGAGGAGAGGGAAAGACTCATCCTCCCCCCTCCATGGTATAGATGGTGACAAAGGAGAGGACAATGATGAGATTCCCTGTCTCCCCCTTCTTCCATGGCACCATCGGCGCCAATGGGGGCTGGTGAGTAGAGATCCCCCCCCCCCCCTCCCCGTACATGGCACAAACAGCATCAAGGGAGAGGTGAGGAGAGAGTCCTCCCACTCCCCCCCATCATCATCTGTACCATAGAGGCATAGAGGGGGCGACCTCCTGCCGCCAGATTGGGGAAATAGGAGACAGGGAAGAGAGGGGGAGTTTCCTCCCTCCTTCCAAATCTGTTGGAGGACATGATCCCTCCCCAACGCGTCAGGGTACGTCGCACGTGAGAAAACTAAAAGGTTTTCTGGACACACTACGATGTGTGCAAATGGCGCATTCAGGCAACCAAACCACTAGCAAGCAAGGGGAATAGGGTTCGAATCTTGTAGGTTTGTTTTGATTTTTGTTTTCTTTCCAGGCATGCTGGCAGGCCCACTGAAACAAAAACAATATCCTCGTTTGAAAACATTTTTCACCGTCGTAAAAAGTGGCACAGAGCTCAGTCTGAGCTATACAATATTTTTGAGATGTTCTCAATCATAGTCATAGAATTTTCTTCTATTCATGGAGGAAGGGAGGACCGATAGTTTCTCCAGGACACCACTGGGTGACGCTTGGGATATTCCAAGTGTCGAGTCAGAAATAGGCATTTGACAGGCAAAAGCTATGCTCATTTTCTCGTAAACACTCAAGTTGAGGAAATCTAAGGTAACCATTTTCAAAAAACATCTACAACAGTGATTACTTTTGTGGTCAAATCCGAGTGATACAAGATCTACAAAGATTTTGACGCAAACAGCCAAAAGATATGATTCATCTTCGTGAAAACCTATTGTCGTGTTAAAACATAAAAATGGGAAAGCCAACGGTTCTATA
Organism: Penium margaritaceum; assembly: GCA_023375785.1. Taxonomy (NCBI): domain Eukaryota; kingdom Viridiplantae; phylum Streptophyta; class Zygnematophyceae; order Desmidiales; family Peniaceae; genus Penium; species Penium margaritaceum. Next base: position 294,041 of record SZWC01000595.1, on the reverse strand, counting down.
TACCATACAAGTAGAACAACCTCAAGTTTTGGGATATCTCCTGAGAAAACCTTGAAGGGGTGATCGTCAAAAAGCCACAACATGGCTCAACACGGGTTGTACATGTGCTAAACAAGTTGTTTGTGCGAAGAGACCACTCCAGCATGCACCGAGATGAATTTTCAAAGAAAACAATGTCACCGTATGTTCTGTGACAGCTGGTTGGCTCATCTACCTGTTGCAACGGTACAAGACGTTTGCAATACACAAAACAAGTGTCGATTGTACGGTTGTACGAGCGTCGGCCACATCATCAACAATGGTGCTGCTTATAAGACCAAGTGTAACACAAGTTTTGGTTGGAAAAAACTTCCGGCTTAGAATCCACTACTGAAAGTAATTGTCGGTTCAATGTATTCATGGATGCCAAATTCATTGGTTCAGCTAGTGCCAAACACACCGGTCATGGACTGCCAGGTGTATTACCAAGACAAAAGCCGATAACGTATCCACGTGGGTACAAATTACTCCAAGGGTGCCGGGTAAATCACCCGTATTAGATCTTGATAGAACGCGAGCTTGATCGAACGCGTCAACAATGAACCATGTCCAGAGTGTACATGGGCTAGAGTATGATTTGACTATAGCCTCAAGAACATTCTTTGGTCGGATTCCAGGTGAAAGGATTGACGCTACGGAAAATCCATCGTATTACTCCTCCTTGGCTCTTAGCTTGGCATCATGGTCATGTTCCAGTGTGGCAACGCCGCATGGAACCACCGCTCTTAGCTTGGCATCATGATCATTATTTTGTATTCATGTCCCAAATGACCCTGTCCTTTTGTGGCCCAATTTGTCCTAGCCAAATGGCTGAGGCAACCATTCGCACCCTCTCCTTGGACAATTACTACGAGGGCCTAGGATTTGGGTCCAACGTTAGTCGCAAAATGGACCATGCCCGTTATAGTATTAGCATGTGAAGTTGAAAACATTATGTCCGCAAGTCACTTTAGTACTGAAGGAGAAGCAATGATGAGTATTCTCTGTGAAACGTGTAGCAAACCCCCAACCACCCTTTGACTATGGGCATGTTGTCATTTATTGCAGTCTTTTTTATGCAATAAACCTTATTTGCACAAGTCATTGTCTCAATCAAACTCGTGGAACCTATAGTGTTTCCATCCATGTACTCTGTTGTACATGGTTCTAATGGGTGAGGACATGTTATCATCTAAAGTCATTGTTTCTTTAGGAGCGTAGTAAGAAGTACACAAGTTTTCATTGATTCACAATGTTTTGGTATTTTTTGTTCGACTTCTCGATGGGTTGAATCTTTGTACAAGCGCGCCTTGATACTATCAAAGCCCCTGACATCTTGGCAGAGCTTCTTGAACAGCCACTCACAGCCCCTGTATGTGTTGCTTGGCTTGAGCACGGAGGACCTGACATACATATCATTCTTATTCTCGGTGTTGCATACATGTGCTTGAGTCACTAGAAAAAAATCATCAAATTAAGCTTACTACTTAACACAAATCATCCATTTAACCTACATCCTTGAATTGTCCTTTTTTTTTCACACCTCATCCCTCTAAACCACCTACGTTCCGCTTGACATAACACTTGGTGTCAGAGCGTAATGGGGCAGGCGAAGCAATCAACACACAAACTACTTAACCACAACCTTGCACGTGGCTTCAGCGCATGTCCATTGTTCAGAAGGTCGCAGAATTTGCAAAGACAATGGTGAATAAAGCAAGCATAACCGGCGACGAGCAGTAGTCCCTAGCGAATACTTTGGTGATGGAGGATCAGGAGCACGCAAACATGGACGCACCCCAAATAAACCAGACAATAGCGGCAACCTTTGCAAGGAATGGCACAACACCAACAAACCCGATGGCCAGCCCGCTGGAAGACTCCTCGGGCTCTATAAACCCTTTGCCTCCACCGTTGCTTGTCGGATCAACACCTGGCATGACGAGAGGTACCGGCTGACAAGCACAGAACAATGAAAACATGTACTAGAAGGTATTGGAACTCAAGACCCTCAATACCCATCTACTACAAAAATGCAACACGCCAATGGAGGAGCTTCAAGTAAAACATTGAACTGTCGAGTGAACACCAGATTTGACCGGCACTCCCCGAGCCGTTTGATTGCAAAAACTCCAAGAGATTGGCGGTCAAGGTGATCGGTTTGGAGGTATACTTCACTGCTTCTAAAGCCAAGAACGTTCATAAGAAGTTTGAGCCTACAGCTTTGGTTTTGCATAGCATGGCTTTAAGTTGGTGGTCAGATTGAAAGACCATCCAATGACAACAGGATACCGGCGGAGCTTGATCGGCCACTCACTCGTCCGCTCTCACATCATCAAATACAGGTGTGTTACCTCTCCAAGAAGTTAATCCGACATGACAGTGTCAGAAGAATGAAGAGAGCTGGGCGAGAGAGGGTAGGAACAAGTAGAAATAATGGGACTTGTGGGAGCATGGAAGACTGGTGATGGAAGCAAGAAGCTTGTGAGAAAATGCAAGGAGTTAGTTTTAGAACTCAGATGAAAGATTTGTAGGCTTAAGGTACAATGGTAAGGTAGACAGGTGACCGCACGGAAGTCAGTGCAAAACACTACCCGATAACTGGATAAAGAACTTGTGAACAGTTGGTCCGCACGTGCATATAGTCCATCATTCACCTTCCCATGCACTCCCCACGTACACTTTGCAGGGTCCATGGGGGAGGGGGAGTGGGAGCAATGAGGGTGGTTAGAATGAGTGAAAGTGATGAAACAATTATTCCAATTGTTTGAACCTCGATCATCAGTTTGACTACGCTCCATCACAATCATGCCACTCTATAAGTGCGATGTGTCCATGTTGTCTACATGAGGACAAACCTAGGTCATTAGACAATCCCGGCTTCGTCTTGAAGTTAAGAAAACGTGCATTCAATTTTCAAATGTTTAGGATTACACTTGATTCTCCTTCATGCTAGTTTTCCTTTTTTTTAGAGGTATGAACGGAAACATTTGCAAACACAATTTAGTTTCACCTCGCATACAATTGTATGAGTAGATTAAGAATGTCGTAAGATGAAGCCTTTGAAAAAAACCTTATGAAACATCCTCTATTTCTGTGTTCCTTACATTTATTGATAAGAAAACTCCATACCAATTCCAACCCAAACACTCTTTCTTAACACTGCATAATTGTTGAAAATGTTCACAAACTTTTTTTGTTCTCCTGCCAATAAACCTATACACAAGTGTACATTTTCACTCACACAACACTCAATCTTTTTAAAAACCTATTCATACACTCCCCTCATACACTTTCACCTTCACCCCCACCCTCCCTCCTTTCACACTTATCCTGCTATGACATCACAATGTTATACACTGGTGCACAGATTGAAGTGCAACCAACTAATTGAAAAGTAGACCTCCACATGCACTTCCCTGTTACACTCAGAGCCCTGCGCCTCCCCTTCCACCTAACCTTATCATAGCTCATAGGACATCATACACAATTTTACAATCTCATCAACATCACAACCCATTTCTGCACACTCCCTCGTACGCTCTCCACATACACATCATCCCACCCCATCCCCATCCCCACCTCCCACCTCCCACTATCCTCTTGCTAAAACCTTACAACATCATGCACTAGTTTACAAAATCAGCTACAACAAACACATCTCAATGTGAACCCCCACGCTCACTCCCCATATAAACTTTCAGCCTAAACCCTCACCCTTCCCACTTTCATCCTAGCCTTTCCCAAAATTCATTTTACACTTGTATCCACTCTATAATGCACCACCCTCATACAATCATACACCTCCACATTCACTCCACAAATGCACTTTCACCATACAACCCCCCCTCACATCTACATCGATCCTAACCCACGTGATTCCATACACTAGTGTACACATACAGCAACAAAACAAAATCTATTTCATACACTTCCATATGCACTCTCCACATACACTTTCACCTCCCCTCCCCCCCACTCAATCTAACCATCCACCTCCAGCTCGACCCACACATCACTTACAATAATCTGCCGAAGTACATATTAGTACATGCAGTCCATACACATGGCCGTACAGTTTTTCTACATTCACGGCATACACTTTCCATCCACTCCCCAGAGATTGAGCACCAACCAACCTCAAGCACATTACTCACACAAACATGCACAACTACACATTATTACATGCAGTCCATACACATAGCCATACACCTTCCATTGCACTACACACCAAATACAATTTCCCTCCCCCAAGAGATTGATCACCAACCAACCTCAATCATGTCACTCACACCAATTTACACAAGTACACATTAGTACACACAGTCAATACACATAACCATACACCACCACTTACCCTCACCACATACACTTTCCACCCTCCCCCCTAGAGATTGACAACCAAACAACCTCAGGCACATCACTCAAAACAGCATACACAAGTACACATTAGTACACATGGCCCATATATGTAGTCGTACACCTCTACTTGCACTCACCACATACATTTTCCACCCAACCCCCCCCCTCCACAAATTAATCAACAACCAACCTCAAGCACATATACTAAGAAGTATCTTACATGGAAGCTTCCTGTGCAACAACGAACATTATGTATAATTCACCTAGTGTATAAAAGTTCTTTGATTAACTCCAGCTTGGGATTCCATTTGCAAGACTTTATTGAGTTCTCTACGCACTTGCTGATTGACTTCAGAATAGGAACAGGCTCTCTCCTCTGGTGGCCTAAGGTAGAGTGGATCGCCAAGGAGACAGTCTGTTAAACCAAAGTGCAAGAGAAAGTTTTGGGAGAGGAACTCATAGACTTGATCAGCCCATTCTTGTGTTTGTCTCCATCCTTCACAGGGCTGAAGGAGGGCAAGGGATCAAGTTCTCCTAGAAGTGTAGGAAGTCCGGTGCGACTGGTGCAGGTGCCTTTGATCCAGTATCTCCACCATCCTTGTTGAAGGATTCAATGCCAGAGCATCGGAGTTGTACAGACTGTTCTGAATTGATGATGGTAGGAGGGATGCACAAGTGGTCGTAGTCGGTTGAACACCCCCCTGAAAGTGGTCTGCTCCAGCTCATCAGATGTGCAACTTCCCTTGTCGAGGTTGAATTGAACTGCTCCATGGATTAGATTGATGAAGCACTGGCCACCCACTTCCCACCCAATGGCATGGGAGAGGGTGTTTGCTTTCCATGTCTACACATTGGCTTCATCTTCAGCAATGATTTTGAGTGGGAGAGCAGCAACCAAGGATTCCATGAGTAGGGTGGAAATGCAGGGATCGTTGTACAAAGGAAGAAGTGGAGAAGGGATGTTGAGAGGTGGATGCTGGTTGGAGCTGCTGAGGGATGAGAGGAGAAGGACACAAAGCTGATGATGCACAGGATTTTGGGTGCAGGGGCGAACCGCATGCACTCATGCAAAAATCGGCTTGGGCGTGGGTCACCACGAGATTTGCGGTTCAACCGGGCGGATCCTAGTTCAAAGCGGATGATGATGATGATGATGATGATGATGATGATGATGATGATGATGATGATGATTATGATGATGATGATGATGATGATGATGATGATGATGATGATGATGATGATGATGATGATGATGTTGATG
>SZWC01000595.1:265257-278247 GCA_023375785.1 Penium margaritaceum | reverse complement strand
GTGACAGGTTTTCCATCCACAATTGACTCAATGCGGACGTTACCCTCACCGGCGGCCACCTCTGTTTTTCCATTGGCCACCGTCATGCGTCTCTCCGAGGCGCCGTAGGTGACAAATGCCGCCCTGTTGCATTGCGTGTGGCGGCCTGATCCGGAGTCGATGACGGCAACTCTCGGATCCTTCAAGTTGGTGGAGTTATACGCCATAAGGGCGTGCTCATCTTTCTTCCCGCCCCGCTGCGACCGATCTGTTTTCTTCTTAGGATAGTTGCGCGCGTAGTGGCCCTCCTTGCCATAGTTGAAGCACTCCCCCTTCTTGTCACCCTTCTTAGTGCCCTGTTTGGCACCCTTCCACTTGTCGCCTCGGCCTCCACTTTGAGGATGAACCGTGTAAGCTGAAATTGATGCCGCTGCACTCTCTCGACCGCCACGTTGCATCCACTCATTGCGTACGTACTCAGCAACCTTGGGGTACTTCAGCTCGTCCGAAGGCCAGCCACCAAGGACTGTGATCATGGGACTCCAACTGTCTGGCAAGGCCAGAAGGAGGATCATAGCTTGCAACTGAGAGTCGACCTCCCAACCCGTGGCCACGCACTCCGCTGCGCGGGACTCAATCTGCTGCATGATCTCCATGATGTTGTCGCCTTCGTTGGCTCGGAGGGTGACGAGCCGTTTGAAGATGAAGAGCTGGTTGGCAAGATTGCTTGACTGGTAGATGGAGCAGAGTTTTGACCATGCGTCCGCGGCCAGGGTGCATCCTTGGATGTGCCCAAGTTGTGGTGGGCATAACGCNTGGAGGCAACTGGTTCCAAGGATGGCAAAATCTGGTCAGAGAGTGAGGCAATAGTTTTGGCCTCAATTGGATGGGAATTAACACTTGATCAAGGCTCACAAGCAGTGGCATTTTATAGCCACTGATCTAAGCTTTCCAGAACACCAAAGCATGCCAGATTTGGAGCTTCCTAGCAGATTCTATGGCTTCTAGAGTGCTCCTTGGTAGGCTGTCCTTTTCCCACCTAGGAAGGCATCCCTTCCCTCCTCTAGAAGCTTCTGCCCCTTCCTAGATTCCTCAGCTTGCTTCTAGTAGGAGGGAAGGTGTCCAGAAGACCAAGACACCTCTAGATGCCTTGTAGGACAAGTCACCCCTTCTAGAAGGTGTGCCACCTTCCTGGACCCTCACCTGGCCTTCTAGAAACTTAAAGAGGAACTCTAGAGGTTGAGCTAGCTTCCTGGCATCTATTTTCCACCTCCCTTGAGGCAGGGCATAATTTCATCTTGTGGGACTTGAACCCGGGCCCCTGCCTCTAGAGGTGGACACCATTAACCACTAAGCCACCTTGGCTTGTCTTTTTGGTGTTCCTTTTTGGAGTCACTCCTGCCATGGTGAGGAGCATCATTCCAACACGTTATGCGACACCTGCACTTTTTGTAAAGAGGAAAATGAAAGAAATGCAAATGAGCATAGAATATTGAGCGTTCAACAACATCATCGTCAAGAACCGCTATCCTCTTTTGCGAGCACACAGATGTTTTTACCAACTCTGTGGTGCCTGCATTTTTAGCAATATCAACCTACGCATTGATTATAATCAGATCCGTGTATTTGACAATGGCATTGATAAGACAACATTCTGCACTAGATATGGGAACTCTGAGTTCACGATTTTGCCGTTTGGAATCCCAAATTCCCTCTCAACATTCATGGCAGGGATGAGCAATGTATCCCGCTCGTAATTCAATGGCTTTGTCATTGTGTGCCTCGATGACATTTTGGTGTCACCATGGACTAAAAAATGGTGGAGGTGGTCACTGATTGGCCGATACCCACAAATCTTCAGGAATTCCGAGTGTTTTGGGCTTCTAGGGCTACTACCCTTGAGTCAAAAAGGACTACGCTTGAGTTTCAGTGCCTCTCTCTTATCTCATTCAAGAAACTACCAATTGGGATTGAGGGGACAATGTGTCAAGATTTATAGAAGGTGGGTGGGTGAAACTGGACTGAAATCTGGATGGATAAGACTTGAACGGAGGACACTGAAACATCATAAGGAATTCATTGATCACATGGAAAAGTACATGAAGAGTTCCCTGAACCAGCTTTAGGGATGTAGCCACAAGTGTAGACTTGTGGACCCATAGGGTGCCCGCCCTGGATGCTTTGAGACTAAGTCTGGAAAACCAGACTTGGAGCAGACTGCTTTAGGTCTGACTACTCGTAGAGCCATTAACTTGCACACAAGAAGGCGCAGACCCTTGTAGTAGGTGCATCCTAAGGCACTGGCTTGTGGTGTCGAAAGCTGGGGCTTGAAGATGTAGACATTAGAGGATTCAGAAGGAATATCATGATGAATGAAGGCATGTCAAGGCATCATCGACTGAATGGACTGGGCCCCTTAAGTAGTATGGGGAGGGGCCTCATTCGAGGCTCTTGACTTGGAGGTTGTAGATACTTGCATAACCATCTGGGTAATTACATAACCACCCTGGCCAGCTAAAGAGTCATGTGGAAGGTGAAGGGTCACTGGAAGCTGAAGGGGCACTAGCAACTGAAGAGCCATTAGAGGTTGAAGATGCACTGGTAGCTGAAGGGTCACCAAGAGGTTGTAAGAGGTTGTAAACCAACCACCCTTTAGCTGGATGCTGAAGGGGAGTAGCCCCAAAGGGCCCCCAAGGGCACCTTCAAATCTTGTGGGGGCAAGTACTTGAACCTCGCCTCCCTCCATATAAGGAGGTAAATTTATGGTCCATCCAAAGAAGGTGAAAAGCACCACGAGATGCATTTTGGCCAATCTCATCCATCGATATTGGGTAAACATCAACTCAATGAACAAGCAGCGTTCAACTATTTGAGAAACACTCTGACCTTAGCACCACCCTTACGATTGGTAGGTCAAGCGGTGGACTACATCATTGCCACTGACGTATGTAATTGAGCCATCAAAGTCGTTCTCCTCCAAGACCACGGCGGTGGAGAACAACCGGTTGCGTATATGTCAAGAAAAAGGCGTGGACCGGAACTCAACTACGCGTTGCACAAGAAAGAAACGCTTGTGGCCGTGTATGCATTTAAGACATGGCAATCCTACTTGGAATGCCAACGATGTGTTGTCCACAGAAACCATCACGCCTAAAACACCTCGAGATTAAGCCAAACCTACGTCGTCGAGAGATCTGATGGATGGTGCCATAACCCTCAGAAGTGGTGACTTGTCCATGTTATGTTCTGTGTATTCCCCTGGTCCAATCAGCGGAAGATTTAGACTCGGTATGCACTACGCTGGTAGCGTAAGTCCCCCAGCAACATGAAGAAAGGCTGAGAGAGACAAGGCATGCACTGCTCATCCTTGTGGAGTAAGTCCCCTTGGTCTACTCTTGGTAGTCTACCTGGTGCATGCTCCTTAGGACAACTTCCTACAGCCTAGTGGGTGAAGGCGTCGTCTCGCAACGGAGAGATTTGGGGTCGAATCCCGCCAGGACCAAATTTTCTTTGTGACTAAAAAGGGCCAAGGAAGCTTCCTAGAAGCCTCTAAGGTCCAAGGTAGATCAAGCGCCACTTGGTGGTCACAGAGGGTGCCATGTCATCAAAGCTGATGACACTGTCTAGGGTGGCCTTGGGGGGAGGCCCCTCCAAGGAGCCACTGGGAGCACTGACCAGAGACTATATAATGCCTGTCATTTGCATGTGATTATATATCATCTCTTACTCTTGAGACTTGGGAGAAAACTAATCCCTTGTTGGCCACCAAGAAAGAGGGTAAAGAACAAGTGCAAGTGCACACTTTGGTGTGTAGCATTGCCAGTTGGGTGAGAGTTTGGAACACTCTCCGGCCACGGTTGGGACAAGCTAAGTGAACCTTTCAGTGTGAAAACACCACTCCGTGGGTGATCTCTACCTTGGTTGAAATACCAAGGGCGGTCGGCGGTTTGCCTGTCGGCGTCGTTTACTCTAGACCGTGGCCAAGTGCGGAGTGACAGTCCATTCAAAAAGGCCATTTTCACCACTTCCGAGGGTTATGGCATCATACTTGTCGTGGTGGAATTCTTTCTAAATATTGGCCCCTCATTCTTACGACAACTACCGTCACCATAATGGAACAGTCTGGTTGTCTTTACACCATATCGTATGGTTGTTTGGCGTTCCATATACCATCGCAAGCGACAAAAGAGCTACATCAATATTTGTTTCTAGCGTGAATTGATGATGTGTTATGGAAGTCAGATCATGCTATCAATGGCATTCCATCCTCAAATTGATGGGCAAAGGGAGATGTTGGTTTCCAAGCATCTCTCATTGTGCTCTGTTGTATCCTCCCGGCTTGTGTACATCAAGGCCCTTGGCTGGCTGCATGCTTCGCATGTACCCAGCTAAGTACCTTGATCCATACTCTTTTCCTTTGGTGTCTCCCACTAAGTACATCGATTTCCCTCGGGGAAAGATGCACCAATCCACCTATCCCTTGTCCTCTTCTCGTGCATCCGCCCCTTCAGACTCGGTCTATTCTAATGTCATGGGTCCCCTTTTGACGAAATCCATCGGAAAGCACGAAGGCTATTTCTAGACTCTCACAGACGACTACTCCTGCAACCGCTAGCTCTTCTATCTTTGGCAGAAGAGTAATGTTGCCCCTACCATTAGGGACTGGCTTGTCTGTGTTGAGAGCGAGTGTGGTCGCCCTCTCCACCGCTTCCTCTCTAATGGTGGTGGTGAGTTTATGGGGGATACCACACTCTTCCTCGCCACCCATGGCATCCATCATGAGACGTCGGCACCATACACGCCATCCCATAACAGCGTCTCTCAGCTGTGGAACCGCACCATGGCCAACACCGTCCACACCATGTGAGTCAAATCTGGTCTCTCCAATGGCTTCTACTTTGAAGCCATGACCTACATGACATGGGTCTGGAACCGAAACACCCACGGACCCCTTCCTCGTCAGTCCACACCATACCAGCACTGGTGTGGCAAGCGAGCCGACCTACGCCCGGCTCATGTCTGGGATTACATGGCCATTGTATGGTTGCCCACCCCAAACTAAGGCGGCAAGCTCGAGCCTCGCGGACATCCATGCACCTTCCTTGGTGTATCACGTCATTCAAAGGCTTGGCGCTTCTGGGATCCCTCCTGGCATAGCATCATCGAGTCTCGGGATGCCCTCTTCTTTGAGGACCTGTTTACCCGGGACCTCATTCTTCTAATACGTCGATGTCCCTCCCGTCGCATGGGGGAGAGGTGGGTATGTCCTCAATCCAGCCACTTCTGGGCGATTTATCATCTGCGCCCACCGGTCCTCCTGGGTCGGCCACCCCATCTGTGTTTGCAAGCCCCTCCGGGCATGTTGCCCTGTCCGTGTCCGCCAGCCCCTCCGTGCAAGCTGCCCCATCCGTGTCCGCCAGCCCCTCCGGGCCAGCTGCCCCGTCCGTGTTCACCAGTACCACCAAGTCGGCTGCCCCATTCGTGTTCGCCAGCCCCTTCAGGCCGGCTGCCCCGTCCGTGTCTGCCAGCCCCTTCGGGCCAACTGCCCCGTCCGTGTCCGATAGCCCCTCCAAGCCGGTCGCCCCATCCATGTCCGCCAGCCCCTCCGGGTCGGCCACCCTGTCCATGCCCGCTAGCTCCTCCGAGCCAGTTGCCCCGTTCGTGTCTGCCAGTCCCAGTGGACCAATGGCCTCGTCCATGTCTGCCAGCCCCTCCGGGCCGGCCGCCTCATCTGCCTTCGCCAGCCCGTCCAGGCTGGCTACCCTTTACGTGTCCACCAGCCCCTCCGGGCCGGCTGCTCCATGCGTGTTTGTCAATCCCACCCGACCGGCCGCCCCCCTCCATGACCGCTAGCCCCTCCGGGCCGGTCGCCTCGTCCGTGCCTGCACAGTACACACGCGACCCGGGCAAGAGCCTCCAATTTGAACCCTCATTGAGCACACAAGTTGTTGCCTCGTGTCCTCTCGTGCCACGACCCCCTGTCACTCCGCGAGGCTCCTTGCCTCCCGGCAGACCCACTCTCATTGTTGTGAGTTGGGACCCCGGCACCAAGGCCCTAGGCTTGGTCACACTGGCAGTCATTACTAACCTACACCCGGGGTTGGCTTTGGGCTACACCATGCTCCATCAGAGTACCGACATGCTCTCATAGCTATGCTCGCACTTATGCCACCTCGGGTGCGGGACGTATACTCCGTAAGCACCCAGAGGACCCAACCACCCTATGTGAGGCTCGGGCATCTCCCGACGTCGCACACTGGGAGGCTAAATGTGCCAATGAGCTTGCCGCCACTTGACAACATCAAGTCTATAAGCTTGTCGACCTTCCTCCCGTCCGAAAGGCCATCAGCTCCAAGCGGGTCCCCCGGCAAAAGTAGAAGCCAGTCGGATTCTTGGACAAGTACAATGCCTGTCTTATGGCCAAGGGGTTTGCTTAGGTCCCTTAGGCTGACTATGACAAGATCTTTGCCCCGGTCGATTGGCTCTCAACTAGCCGGGTGTTGTTTAGCTTGTTTACCTAACACGAGTGGGAGCTCCACCAGATGGATGTGAGTAATGCCTTTCTCCAAGGTTCACTCAAAGGCAAGGAGCTCTACATGGTATAGCTTCCTCGCTTCCACGTTGCTCTAGGAAGGTTTGGAAGCTACAAAAGGCCCTCTATGGCCTAAAGTAGTCACCACCCTACTAGAATTAGGAGATCAGTCGTATGCTTCTCAGCGACAGCCTCCTTCATAGCATTGCAGACCCTGCACTATTCATTAGTCCACCAGGCTAGCCCTTTATTGCTGTCCTTGTGTATCTCGATGACATGCTCATCGCATCGCTGCATGCATCTGCCATCCAGAGGATGAAGGACGTGTTGCATGTCGCCTACCAAATAAAGGACCTCTAGTCAGCATGAGTCTTCATGGGCATGGAGCTCAAGTATGATCGCTCCATACGTGTCCATCAGGCAGCCTATGTCGAGACCTTGTCCGGGCGCTTCGTCGAGGACCTACCCCTCATGCCGAGAGCAACCTCATGTTGCTAGATGGTCAGAAAATGTTAGAGAGCTCTGATCCAGCCGTGGTGGGGGAGCTAGTAGACGTGGCCTCGTATCTACGTGTCACCGGGTCTCTGATGACGCATCCAGACATTGTGTTCGTCGTCAACCTCCCGGCCCAGTTATCGTAGGAGCCGCGTCAACTCCACTTCAAGGCCACGATCTGAGTATTGCGCTATGTCATATCGACCCCATGGCGAGGCCCCATGTTCTGTCGACAGCCGTCTGTTATTGCGGAGGGCTACACCGATAGTGACTGGGCCGGCCGTCCGGACGGTAAGCGTCGTACTAGTTGGAACTTTCTTGTTGGCGGCACAGCTGTGTCCTCGCGTAATGGCAAGCAAGGTTATATTGCACGCAACACTACTGAGGCTGAGTATGTGGCACTTGGTTCTACCGGATGTGACAGCGTGTGGCTGCGTCGTCTGTTGTCCAAGTTACGTCAGTCGGTCACGTCCATCACATAGTATTGTAACAATGAAAGTGTCATGGCCATTGCCGAAAATGACAACATGCATCACACACGCACAAAGCAAATCAATGTCCCGTATCACTATGTGCATTGACTGTTGCATGACGGCAGCATCAGCATTGTGTGGGTAGAGACGGCACGGAAGTTGGCTAACTTCTTGACCAAGGCACTGAAACACTACTCATTCAAGAAGGTTGTGAGCGCAGTCAGTGTGCGTCCGTGAGTTCTTTTCTCTCCCTGCCCACTTGGCCTCTGAGCTCTCTGCCTATCCATGTGCACTGCGCCCGTGAGTCATGGGGGAGTGTTGGTTTTCACGCATCTCTCATTGTGCTCTCTTGTGTCCTCCCGACTTGTGTACATTGGTGTGTAGATGACTGACGATGAGACACAACGCTGCTGGAGTGTCCCCCACTGGAGCCGATGCACGCTAAGGCTTACACGCAGTTTGCTGGAGCCTCCTCCCTCTGACGGTCGACGTGCTCAGGTCCATCGGCAGGCCTCCTCGGCAGTCGTGATGTAGGCAGTCACTGCCACCGTAGATGCTGTCTGCATGCGTCCAGTGGTGCATCTGACTACACTAGTGTGTCAACAGCCTTATGTTCTGCTTAGGGTCCAAGTTTTATATTGATCAGGCATTTTTGTTACCGGGTGATGAAAAATTGCCCCTCTGCATAGCCAAGTGTGGCGTCGTGGGGCGCCAACAAGCTGCCAGAAGGAGGAAACTCCGCGCCGGCAGATATAAAAGCTCCAGGATCGGTCGGATTCTAAAATGGTTGATTACCTCTCACATTTGACAAGTCATTGAATCCGGTGGAAGTTGTTTCACCGGAATCGGACAAGTATCGACGGAGATATGGCCTTCCAAAGTTGTGGTGTGCACAGCGGCTATGAGAGCCAGTTGCGACTCGAAATCCGGTGGATAATCAACCGGACCGAGTAACAAAAGTACCATCTTGAGATTTTGCTCCGGAAGGTCTGCCGAGGCGTCCGGTGGAGAATCCACCGGGTCCTGTACTGTAGTTTGGTAGTGAGTGAATTAGCCAAAATCCAGGCTCAGCGTCCGAAACTCAGCAGTAAGTTTTATTACTCGGGGACGGTCAAAATTTAGGCTGAAGGTCCACGGACAGGCTTAGAACCTTGTCACACCCCATCACCGAACTGGACCCAAAAGTGGGGAAGGTGCGTGAAAACAGTTCAGGGGACCCCTTACACCACATGCAATGGGATCTGCGCCTTGGAAAAGGCGCTTTGCACGCGAAGAAAGGCACCATGGCGTGTGCGCACCATGGATGCATTAGGCGTTTCTCTAGTGGGTGAGACCTGCGCTTTGGCAAGAGTAACTTGGGCTAGGCTTGGCCGAATCGCGCCCGGTTTTTGTTTTCATTGGAAAGCTCATGATTAGCCCTAAAAGTAATCTCATTATCTTCATGCTTAAAAACGAACACAAAATGCTGTTTTTTCCCTTCGCAAACTGACTGTCTCTAAATTCCTGCTCACATATCGTGAGGCGACTAGAAAGCTCACGCTTAGTCTCAGATTTGCCCAAAACAGAAGAAGTGATGCACTAAAGACAATCAGAAGAACGTCGGGACCGCATCTTGTGGATTCCTTGACTCTCAGGAGTGGTGTAGACGCTGCTTGGGTGTAGGCGGCCATAACTCCTCTTTGCTTTTTGTCAAGATGGCTCTGACCGCATGACAGCGTTTGCAGTATAGGTGTTATAGTATGGTCCAGTTTTGGGAAAACGGACGACGCCCGGGTTCTGGGCTGTCAGCCATCTGGCACGGCTCTTTGAGAAAACCGTAACAGCAAGAAAATGGACGGAAAGATTAGATACCCACCATGTCCAAAGTTTAAGCTGTTGTGCCCGCGGGTGCTCAAAATGGAACCGGATACCCAGACCACTTTCAATTTGGAACCGCGTATCCGGTGTCCGCCGTGTTAAACACGGCATATCCGAGTCCGCTGTTTTTGGAACGACATACCATAAGGTTTTAGTTTTACAATGGCATACCCATTACGAAAAACGGCGAATATTCCTGATGATACGAACACGGCCCTGGTTTGTACGCGTCCTTTTGTCATACTCACCAAAAACCGAAGTGGGGGCAGAGGAAGGTCAAACTCAATGGCTTTAAGAGAACCAAGGGGGGGGGGAGGGGGGTGTCGAGCATGCGCCCTCCCATTGTGCACATCATCCGACGGTTGTGCGCATTGAGGAAATTGCATCGCATGCCAGTAGCTAGAAGCAAGAACTGTTTGTACTAGTCGTTTTCAGTCGCACAAAATGGAAGAGAAACAACCTCAAAGTGATTCCTGTTCAATGCCGTTAGATCTGTCGATCAAACGTGCAAATATGACCAGACATTCCAAAGAGATTATGGGCTGTCTAGATATTTCTTTTTTTGCCCTTGACAAATTCTGCTTTGGAGAAGGCTTGTAAGTTTCAAATTCGCCATCACCATCACGGAGACCACACAAAACTTTCGGATGATTCCTGCAGCTAGATTAGGCAATCCGACGGTTGACGTCCTTTTCTTCTCGTTTAAGTAAAAATCGAAACGAAAGATGTAATGCAAAAAATGTGATATGACATTATGTCGAATGTAGAAGAAACTTTGTTCTTTATGAAATAGGTCGCGTTATGACATACAAGAGGACAAGACAAGAGTCGCCACTCGTCATTGTACGCACAACCTTTGTGCACACTGGGACTTACGTGGCGTGTTGCATGCGTCTTGTGAAGGTAAAGTTTTTTTTGGTCGCGCACAGTGGCTGTCAGTGTCACGCACCGTTCAGCAAGCGGACGTACCGCATACGCCAAAAAGACACGTGTACACCCAAAGAATGCGCCGGGACCTGTTCTACCAAGTGAATGCGGCGTCGCTAAAGTCAAGATGGTGCATGTCCCGAACAACGAGATGACACTAACCCCTTACAATAAGACTAAAAAAATGTGTACCTGTTCGTGTTTGCGAACTTTATTAGATAGATATGTTCATTATCAATCAACGAATCCAATGCGACACACAACAAAGGAATTAACTTTATAAAGATGACATCACATTGGCCAAATACACAGACGGCGTTTTCAATAAATAGGAACCAGACTCAAAATTAAACATGGCATACCCATTGTTTAAAAAAAGAAACAGGATGCCCGTATGCCGTTACTAATTTTCAAGGTCCAAGTATGCCGTGAGAAGCCATATTGCTCATGGGTATGCCGTGGCTATTTTTTCGTGCGCCGGGTATGCCGTGCCAGATATTTGACCCCTGCGTACGCCAGCTTAAAAGTGTGCGCGGTGCGGGTATCTGAGCTATTTCACCCCAAGAAAATAGGCCATTTTTCTGATTGGCGAGAAATCTGTGCAACAAACTCTACAGAGCTAGGGGGAGATTGAACTTGGAGGGGTCTCCCATTGTTGTTTATTCTTATTTGATAATCAGTTCTTTTCAGTTTCCATTGCCTTTCTGGTGCTAACTCCTCAACACGCAATTTCTCCCTCATAGACTCAGAGCAGCAGAAGGGGTAAGCAGTGTAAAGCAACGAACGTGGGGCCATACCTACTCAAGCGATGCTACAGCCTCAACACACCACTCTTGTCTAGATTTCCTACTGGAGAGGACAAACAAGAGACTTGAATAGCTTACCAATACATTATGCGAGTTGTGCGACACCCATTGCGCAGCCAAGCTGTTCATCATACAACACACATACAACTCCGTCACTTCCACCGCAACAGATGAAACCCCCTTTGAAGTGGTGTACTGCAAACTTTGCGCCATACCGGCTGGATTATAGAGCCAAAGCATCATCCCCGCAGTTGACATCCATCGCTAGAACTTCTCAAGCGTTTGGGAGGAAACGCAGCAGACCCTGCAAAGGTACAACCAGCCATGAACCAAGAAGCCCACTGACATTGTAGTGATGACGTGTCCAGCGTTGGCGATTGCGTCCTTGTCCTCAACGAACTCCAAGGAAAAGACTTTACGAAGCTCAGATTACAATAGTTGGGACCGTTTGAGAAGGAGCAAATTCAAATCCATGTCTTTGCTCAACTTCGCATACCTGTCAATATGGAATTCCACCATGTCTTCCACATCAGTAAGCTTAAGCAGTACCGGGACCATAGTCCAAACTTCCCCAATAGAGACGTCACATCTCCACATCCCGTACTGGTGGACCGAGATCCGGAGTATGTGATTGAAGACATTCTCCGACATCAACACTATGGAAAAATGGCCGAGTGGTTGGTCAAGAAGCACGGCTATGACGTCGCGCATGACTGGGATCCCTAAGACAACCTCTGACATGTCAATCACCTAATCAACGGCTACTACCGTCGTCACCTGTCGATGTCTGCTATAACCCTGGGATGGTGCGCGTAAAGGGAGGGAGAGGAAGTTTTACGTCCCTAGTGTACACAAGTCCCTAAACTCAACGAGTGGGCAATGATGTTCCCACACTCGTGATACATCGTGCTTTGACCTCAAGATTTATTCGCCGGTCGGCCAAGGGCATATTGGCCACTTGCCTTGTCCTTAGTTGTTTCCCTCTAAAAGTTGGTTACAATTCTGCTGACACTCTTGAATAGTCAACCAAAGTTTCTCGAACCGTATCAATGTTTCAATATTGTTCGGTTGACTTCTTCATGGTGCTCAATGTTTATAAAGCCGGGCCTCTTGACCTCTCGGCGCAGATGCCCAAAGTAATCACTCACAGCGTAGCCTCCCACCGACCCCTCCACTAGAGCACCGAGGATCTGGCACATGCCTTGTTCTCATTCTCGCCTTTGTATGTGCTTGACTTACTCGATACTTGCCAACGAAGTACACTTGCACATTATCTATTTTTCCACAAATCACTGAAGAAAATCAAACCTCGCATCTTACTAAGGTTAGCTTGTCGAAAAGGGTGTAATCGCTCACCCCCGATCGAGCAAAAAAGCTTTTCTTTGTTTTTTTTTGACACACAAACCGTCTTTTTTACCTCACAAACCCTAGTGAAACCCTATCCCAAAGTACATAGGGGATTTTTGGGTTTTAGTTTCACACGAGCTCCTGCTAAGCCTTACGGTAGTGGAGCCCAATAGGTTTCCCTTTCGCCGGATGGGGAGTCTTGGACCACCCATACAAACCACATGCAAACTCATCCATGGAAGTTAAACAAGTGTTCAATGTTGCACGCAAGGCGTGCACACGGATACGTAGTACAGAGAAGGTACGTAAAGAATGATAAGAAGTGGGATGTGTAAAGACTTGTTTTCATGTGTTTATGGTACATGGAAGTCCTAAGAAATCACATTATAGTTATGGGAATGGTATGTACTAAGATAAAACAAAAGAATGTGTTTTTCTGTGTGTGTGTGTGTGTGTGTGTGTGTGTGTGTGTGTGTGTGTGTGTGTGTGTGTGTGTGTGTGTGTGTGTGTGTGTGTGTGTGTGTGTGTGTGTGTGTGGGTGTGTGTGTGTGTGTGTGTGTGTGTGTGTGTGTGT
>SZWC01000595.1:232522-257644 GCA_023375785.1 Penium margaritaceum | reverse complement strand
CTCTCTCTCTCTCTCTCTCTCTTGCTCTCTTGCTCTCTCTCTTGTGTGCTTGTACACACACACACACAAACACACACACACACGCACGCACTCACACACGCACGCACGTGTTGTGCTTTGTGCCGTTCCTGTACAGTTTACTGTGACCACACGGCCGTGTCCATACTCGTGCAGATCCCTGAGGCAAGTGGCCCTGGTGACACCGGCGCGACGACATGCGGCGGACTACCCGTCTGGAGCTGACCGACCACTGTTCCAGAGCCCCAGATGTCACCGGGACTCCTTGCTGTGCCTTGTACGTCTTGCAGGCGCCTTTCGGCGGACTGGGCATGAGGCCCATTTGCATGTTTTTGCATCTTATACTTGCTGTCAGTCGATGAATGCATGCATGTGACCAGTCGTTGCGTGCGTCTATTGAATCTACACGTCTAGGTTCAGACGGCGTAGCATTCTGACATGCGTGCGCAGAGTTACGGCCAAAACAGTGGTTTTGGGCCGGTTTTAGGACAGCTCTTGGACCGCCGCGTGCGACACCCGCCGTGCGCCGCGGCAGGTATTTCTGCCCTGGACCTGTCAGTTGTCATCTCTCTTTGCATATGCTATATTGAAGCATTCTGACACTTTGACTTGTGTCTCCTAGCCAAACCCTTGCCGTTGTGTGTACGACCTGTGACTGTCGTCACCGTCTGACTGGGCATTGACGCCCGGTCAGCGGTTGTGCTGCTAGGAAGCTTCTACGCACTTTCTCATGGTATCAGAGCAGTGAGACAGTTCTCACTGAGCTGCGCAGCAGAGACGCAGCAGAGCAGCAGCAGTGCGAGTCACCGCTGCAGCAGATCTTCAGGGACCCGTTGGAGACGGCCGTTCGCCATCCGCGCACTCCACCCACCACGTGAGATCGCAGCTGCTGAGGCAGCAGCAGCAGCGCGTACCGCCACGCACAGGTGTGTGGCGGCTGCGGTGTGTGCAGCCGCCACTTCCCCCCCTCACAGCAGCAGCAGCAGAGGCGGCGGCGGCAGCCACGCAGCAGCAGCGGCCGCCATAGCAGCGTGGCCGCAACGGCGACAGCAGCAGCGCAGTAGTGGCGTCGGCAGCAGCAGCGCAGCAGCGGCAGCAGCACAGCAGCAGCAGTGGCATTCGCGGCGGCAACAACAGCGCAGCAGTGGCAGCAGCAGCAGCGCGCGGCGGCGGCAGCCAGCAGCAGCGCGTGGCGGCGGCAGCCAGCAGCAGCTACAGTGCGGAGCAGCAACGCCGCGCGCAGCAGCAGTTGCCGAGCGCAGCAGCAGCGGCAGCAACGCAGCCGCCGCTGCCACTGCTGCACACGCAGCTATGCAGCTACTGCTGCAGCTGACAGCACAGCTGCAACAGCAGCTGGGCGCAAGCTGCTACGTAGCTTCCGCGGAGCTGTTGCGCGCCATCGCGCAACGGCAGAACTGTGACAAGAAAAAAAAAGGGACAAGCTGACGTCAGCATTGTTGGTTGCTGACGTCATCAGGTCGTGCTGACGTCAGCAACCACTTGCTGACGTCAGCATTACACTTAGCCGAATTTTCAACCAAAAAGTCAAAAGTTGCCAGCTTTTCAACTCTCCGAGAAACACAGACGGTTTTGAAATCCGGCAAACTTGACCTGTCGTCCCATAGTGAGCGGCAACATGAGTTCGCCTGACAACAAGGACAAGGGACCAGGTGATCCCTCCTCCTCTTCTTCAGGGGTATTGAGCCCTCGCTCACAGGCCATTGAGGACCTGCGCAGCTAGCATGAGGAGATGCGTCGTCTGCAGCGAGGGCAGACTGACGCTATCCGCACATTGCCTGAGCTCCTGCGCGCTCAGTCCACGGCTCCTCCGCGGATTTCTGAGGGAGCTGCCGGCGTTGCGGCCTCCACCCAGCACTCGGCTCACGTGCCTGTGACAGGTGCTCCACCTGCTTCACCTCCTGGTGTGGTCTCTTCACCACCTGCGGACCTAATTGATGACGAGCCATTCATGCCAGGCTTTGAGGATGACTCCCAGGAGCGGGAGATTCGTCTTCTATAGGAGCGCCTCCGCAAGCTGCAGACGGGTATCCGACCTCCATGCGTGTCCCCGATACGATCGTCACCTGACTTCCCCAGTGATCACCCCCTTCCAGGAGTTTTTCCCATCACTCGCCCTCCTCAGCCTGCGGCTGCTCTCCCCACGGAGCGGCAGCCAAAGGGCTTTGAGGCACCACCTCCACGGTACATCAGCGAGGATGGATTTGACTGCTGGGAGATCCTGTTTCAGGTGTGGGCCACTTCTGAGGGAGTGTGGCCTTACTACCACAGCCCATACCAGTCTACAGATCCAGCACAGGTGCTGACAGCAGCCCGGGCCATGCGAGGGCTTCTCTACGCCATGCCACGCGAGACTGTCGTTGACTTCCGNCACCCCTTCCAGGAGTTTTTCTCGTCTCTCGCCCTCCTCAGCCTGCGGCTGCTCTCCCCACGGAGCGGCAGCCAAAGGGCTTTGAGGCACCACCTCCACGGTACATCAGCGAGGATGGATTTGACTGCTGGGAGATCCTGTTTCAGGTGTGGGCCACTTCTGAGGGAGTGTGGCCTTACTACCACAGCCCATACCAGTCTACAGATCCAGAACAGGTGCTGACAGCAGCCCGGGCCATGCGAGGGATTTTCTACGCCATGCCACGCGAGACTGTCGTTGACTTCCGTCCCTTCCTCGGCGAGGCTGGCACAGGCACCGGAGCTGATCCTCGTGGAGGCTGGGATTTGGCATTGTCCGTACTGGCCGCAGAGACGCACGCCACGCGTGCGTCACACATTCGTGCTTTCCACTCTCTCCGTCAAGGACCAGCGAAGCCTGCAGCGGATTAATGGCGATGCGCCATGCGTATCTACACGCGCCTTGGGACCTCAGGGGGCACACAGCTGTGGGCGCTTCAGACGATCATGCTCGGAGTTCGCCTGGAGTACACCAACATATTCATACGGTAGAGCGACGCTGCTCTCGAGCCTTTCTCAGCCACCCTACAGCTGCTCCCATGGGCCCATCAGCTTTTCCTCCAGGTGATGTCGGCCCGCGAGGCAGCAATAGCACATCAGGAGACTTCCCTCGATGCAGCAGTCCTCGCCTCACCACCATCTTCCCTCCTGTAGTCACCCTCACCTTCCTCCATCACGACCTCATCTTCCTCCTCCTCTTCGACCCCATCTACACCCACACAGACATAGGGCATTGCAGTAGCTGCCCATGGGAAGAAGAAGAATAGGAGGCGTGGATCGGGTCACCAACAGTCGTCATCTAGTGGTAGCAGTGGCCGTTCTGTGCACTACTACAACTGTGGAGGTGCCCATCGCTATACCGAGTGCCAGTAGTCGCTCGACTGGGAGCGCATCACTCGCGGACTTCAGGCTACCCATACTGCTCGCACCGCGTCCGGCACGTTGACCGTACACTCCTCTGGACGCGCGACGACTACAAATGCAGCTATTCTTGCATCCTCACCGACGAGCAGCAGTGATCCAGACCCACGTGACCGCACCATCGCCGAGCTTCGTCATCTTCTAGCGCTTCGCTTTCAGGGAGGTGCGAGAGTGTTGTCATCGTCGAGTGGGTCACAGACTCCTTGTTCGTCCGTCCTCATGACTCGTGATGACACGTGTGGGGGAGCACAGTCCGCATGTGATGATGATGGGCCTGACTGCACTGACTGGATTCATGAGTCTCACCTTCGTGATGTACGTCGTTCCGTCCCACTGACAGCTCAGCGTCCCTCTCATATCGAGTGTTCTATTGCTCGTTGTACAGTGACGTCCACCTGTCATGACTCCGGTGGCACTTGGATCATCGAGCCCGGTGCCACCCACCACATGACGTGTCGTCGTAGTGACTTTGTGGTACTTGGTCCTGTCACGACTGTCCGTTCTCTTCGTACAGGTTCTGGTCAGTCCTTACCGGTTCACGGTGTTGGGGTTGTATGCTTTGATGGTCCGTCTGGCCCCCTGTATCTCTCTGACGTGTTGTTTGTGCCTGATCTTGAGCTCAGTCTAATGTTTGTGCGTGCCTGCACTCTGATGGGTCTCTCCGTCGAGCATACCGCTGATTTAGCGACTGTGACTGCTCTTGACACCCGTAGCATTGTCCTGCGTGCTTCAGTCATAGATGATTTGTACCGCATTACTCGGCCCTCCTCCCCTTGCTCTCCCTCCTCCTCTGGTCGCGTTTTTGTCACTGGTGTTCTATCCCCAGAACACCAGCGGTTGCTTCACCGACGTCTGTGTCACGTGGGCTCCGACACTGTGTCGAAGCTCATCCGGACACAACCCGCTCTTGGTCTTGACGTGGCTTCTTTCGAGAAGCCACCCAAGACCGACTGTCTTTTTTACGCTCAGGGTAAGATGCACCGGTGCACTTACCCTGATTCGCGTTCCCGAGCGCTGAGGCCACTCGAGTTGGTCCAATCGGACCTGCTCGGTCCTCTCCCAGTCGAGTCGCTGTCCGAGAGGGGCCGGTATGTTCTGACGCTGACTGATGACTTCACCCGGATACGGTGGGTCTTCACTCGGCGTCAGAAGAGCGACGCCGCCCTTGCGGTTCGGCTCTGGCTAGTGATGGCAGAGCGTCAGTCTCGCCACACGCTACATACCTTTCGCTCGGATCGCGGTGGCGAGTTCCTCGGCGAGATGGACTCCTTCTTTGCTGAGTACGGCATTTTTCACCAGGTCTCCGCTCCTGCTACCCCACAGCAGAACGGTGTATCTGAGCACTGGAACCGCACCATGGAGGATGCGGTCCGCGCCATGCGGTCTGAGTGCGGTCTCCCGGAGTCCTTCGCATTCGAGGGCTTCGCCTACATGACTTGGGTCAAGAACCGCCTCCCGCATGGTCCGCTTCTGGATCATGTTACACCGTACGAGCTCTGGTTTGGCCACCGTGCCGATCTTCGTCTCGCACGCGTCTGGGGATCCCTGGCCTCCGTATGGTACACCGAGGACCAGCAGGGGTCCAAGGTCTCCCCTCGGGGTCGCTTGTGTGCCTTCATCGGCATCTCCCCGCGGTCGAAGGCCTGGCGCTTTTTGGGACCCCACTCGCCGTTGTGTCATTGAGTCCCGTGACGCACTGTTTTTTCAGTCACTCACATACCGTGATCTGAATTCGATCACAGCGCTCTCTACAGCTCATGTCCCCTTCTGTGAGGGTCCTCAGCGGATGGGGGAGACCTCTTCGCCAGCAACCATTCCTCGCCATGTTGATGTGTCCGCTCGAGTCCCCTCTCGATCTCCAGCACTTGATGATCCAGCTATCATTGCCGTTGGTCCAGAGATCCCGCTTGTCCAGCCAGCTTCGCACCCCACAGGTACCACTGCTCCCACGCCTCCTCCTGCATCACCCACTATGTCCACTGGGACCCCTGTTCCGGCGTCTGACCCAGCCCAGCCCACTCCTGTCTCTACGTCGGCTGACACTCCTGTCTCAATGTCCGGGCCAGCCTTGCCCGCTATCATC
Source organism: Penium margaritaceum (assembly GCA_023375785.1). Taxonomy (NCBI): domain Eukaryota; kingdom Viridiplantae; phylum Streptophyta; class Zygnematophyceae; order Desmidiales; family Peniaceae; genus Penium; species Penium margaritaceum. Next base: position 252,156 of record SZWC01000595.1, on the reverse strand, counting down.
CCCAGCTAAGTGTTCCCCATACACGCATCTCCGCGCACGGCATCTCTGACTGCCTCGTCTCAGCCCTCACCAGCTGTGGTCGTACCTATCCCTATGGTCGTACCTATTCCTGAGCCTGAGGTGCGCCCCTCGACCTCCGAATACTCTCGTGAGCCCGGTGGTCGCCTTCGACCACTGGATTCTGGAGCTCAGCGATCGTCGGGTTGCGGACCCAAACGTTCCTCTTGTAGCATCGCGAGCGGTGATCCAGGCACTAAGGCCTTAGGCTTGAGTGTCCGCACTAAGCTTTCAGAGGTACACCCAGCGTACCCCATAGGGCACGACCTGGTCACTCACGAGTTCCATATCGCCTGTGACACAGCAGCTGATCTCGTGGCTGTCAGGCCAGACACTGAGGCGTGTGCACTTGCCACGCAGAGTTCCCCCTCTATGGCGCCGGACCCGGACACATTGAGGGAGGATTTCTCATCGCAGGATGCTGATGCCTGGCAAGCTGCTTGCTAGGATGAGCTTCGCGCTATCCGAGAGCACGGAGTCTACGAGCTGGTCGACCTTCCCCCTGGGAGGAAGGCGATTCAGGTCAAGTGGATCTTTCGTAAGAAAGTGAAGCCGGATGGCTCACTGGAACACTACAAGGCCCGCTTGGTCGTCCAGGGGTTCTCTCAGATTGAGAGAGTTGATTACACTGACACCTTTGCCCCTGTCGGCCGCATGACCTCAGCTCGAGCTCTGTTCAGTTTAGTAGCTCAGCATGATTCGAAACTACACTGGATGGATGTGAACAACGCGTTCCTCCATGGCTCTTTGGAGGAGGAGATCTACGTGGCTTAACCACCAGGCTTTGAGGACGGTGACAAGGTCTGGTGCTTGCGCAATTCCTTGTACGGCTTCAAACAGTCTCCACGGTGTTGGAACCGAGAGATCACCGGCACCTTGACTCGCGCAGGATACGTACAGAGCGAGGCAGACCCCTCACTCTTCATCCTACCGACACCCGAGCGGTTTACCGCCATCCTGGTCTATGTTGATGACCTTCTGATCGCGTCTCCGTCGCTGGAGGCCGTGAAGGATGCCAAGGCTGTCCTTCAGACTGCCTACAGGATGAAGGACCTCGGTCTTGCATCGGTGTTTCTTGGTATGGAGATTGTGCGAGATCGCAGACATCGGACACTGTTGCTGCATCAGGCCCGATACGCACGAGTCGTGGGGGAGCGCTTTAGCGATCTCCTTGGTGTAGTGCCCACTGCTTCCACACCACTCACACCTGATGGGCAGGATGACCTGAAGGTGGATGACCCTACACAGCTGGGGGAGACAATGGACGTGACCTTGTACCTCCGTCTTATCGGATCTCTGATGTACCTTGCCACTACCACGCGTCCCGACATCGCGTTCGCCGTCAACCTCCTCGCTCAGTTCTCGCACGCTCCACGTGCGAGAGCTCTTCACGCGACTGTGTGAGTGGTAAGGTACGTGGTCTCCACGCCGTATCTCGGACTCTGCTCTCGTCGGCAGTGTTCGGTGGTCCTTGACGGCTACACTGATAGCGACTGGGCTTGGAGTCTTGACGGGCGCAGTCGCACTAGCTACGTGTTTCTGCTCGGTGGTACCGCTTTGTCTTGGCGAAGCGGGAAGCAGGGCTGCATCGCACGTAGCTCGTCGGAGCCAGAGTATGTGGCTTTGGGGGCAGGGGCTGCTGAGGCAGTTTGGCAGCAGCGCTTGTTTCTTGAGCTTGGGTAGTCAGTACCCGCCATTGTGCTGCATTGCGACAACCAGAGTGCTCTCGCCATTGCGGAGAACTCTGGTGTTTTTCATGCTCGCACAACGCACATTGCGGTTGAGCATCACTTCGTTCGTGATCTGGTGGAACGACGCGTGATCTCCATCATGTGGGTTGGCACTGACTTGCAGCGAGCTGATTTCTTGACGAAGGCACTTGCCCGCGGAAAGTTCTTGGTGGCCATTCGTTCTGTTGGGCTTCGCCCCGTGCGTGACAGTGGTTGAGTGTGGGATGTACGTTGCCGTCACATCTGTCTGTGTCACTCACTCTGTGGTTGTACCAGTGCTGCACGCGTATGGACATGCGTACCATCGAGTCATGGGGGAGTGTTGTGCTTTGTGTCGTTCCTGTACAGTTTACTGTGCCCACTCGATCGTGTCCATACTCGTGCAGATCACTAAGGCAGGCGGCCCTAGTGACACTGGCGCGACGACAGGCGACGGACTACCCGTCTGGAGCTGACCGACCACTGTTCCAGAGCCCCAGATGTCACCGGGACTCCTTGCTATGCCTTCTACGTCTTGCAGGCGCCTTTCGGCGGACTGGGCATGAGGCCCATTTGCATGTTTTTGCATTTTATACTCGCTGTCAGTCGATGGATGCATGCATGTGACCAGTCGTTGCGTGCGTCTCTTGATTCTACACGTCTAGGTTCAGACGGCGTAGGATTCTGACATGTGTACGCAGAGTTACGGCCAAAACAGTGGTTTTGGGCCGGTTTTAGGACAGCTCTTGGACCGCTGCGTGGGACACCCGTCGTGCGCCGCGGCAAGTATTTATGCCCTGGACCTGTAAGTTGTCATCTCTTTTTGCATATGCTATATTGAAGCATTCTGACACTTTGACTTGTGTCTCCTAGATAAACCCTTGCCGTTGTGTGTACGACCTGTGACTGTCGTCACCGTCTGACTAGGCACTGACGCCCGGTAAGCGGCTGTGCTGCTAGGAAGCTTCTACGCACTTTCTGAGCACGCACACATGCACACACACACACACACACACACACACACACACACACACACACACATACACACACACACACACACACACACACACACGCACGCACGCACACGCACACGCACACGCACGCGCATATGCACACATTGTCATATTTTAAAACACGGAACTATGCCGAATATTCATTTCGAATTTTTTACTAAATTTTGATGACAATGGTTACTACATATCCCAAATTCCAATTTAAAGAGTTAATGTGTCCATGTGGATGCTACATCCCATGCACTGTCGACATGTTGCTTTTTCTCGCTTTTTGTAGGTACAAATGTTTTTACTCTCCAGAATGCGGGCAGAAGAGTATGATGGTACTTCACTAAACAATAACTTGAGAAAGTGTTAGTTTTAGCGTGGCAGACTGGAAGTGCATACCCATTTTTGAGTTTTGTGGGCAGCACTTACATGTGTTGTTTTTGCGATGTAGATTTACGTTTGGAGAGAGATTACTGTCCTCCTGCCGCAAGAATTTGATTTTTTCCGAAAATGATAGGAAATTTTTGGATGTATTTCTCATTTTTCAAAGGTAAAAGAGTACAAGGATAGTTGTTCAAAATGGCTATGATTGCAACAAAACTGATTTTGCACGATCATATTGGGAAATTGGAACTTAATATTACAACTCTATTTTGTTCCATAAAGAGAATCATGTTAGCCATTTGGAGGAGGAAGAAAATAGGCTGTACATTTAAGGCAATTACAAATATGGCCGTGGAGTTAAGGGGTTCGTAGAAGCTGGTCCTAAAGGGAAATCACCCATATGTGTTTCGGTTTTTTACAAGGGACTGTTTTCCCTGGTTGCTAGGGAACGATCGTGAGGGCAACTTCATAGTGATGTTCTCTAAAGCCGAGGGTCTACGAAAGTTCCTATTAATCCGGCCTGCACTTTGTGGATGTTCTGGTCGGTTCGGATTGAACCGCTCAAGAGATTTGCCAGAGGATCGAATGGATGGTGATCTCTGCCCTTCATCCATCTAGAGAATGTTTTCGAACAGGCGCTTGAGAATTGTGGCTGTCGTAGTCGTTGTCACATCTTGTGGCGGCTGGTTCTGTCATCGCTCCGGGCAGTTTGCCAATTAAAACGAGCTGCACGGGGCCGTGCTTTTTAGCGTTTGGCAGCTTCTCCCCTTGACCGTTTGCGGTTCTCAGATCACCTGATAAACACTGTAGGAGAAGGTGGAGACACCTGAGAACCTCGTAGAAGTGTCGGAACGTTCTTCTACCATCGCACTAGACGACACACTGACTGACAACAGCTCCTTGTCATTGGAAACTGTGATGTTCAAAGTTCGTGGGCCAAAAAATATCCGTAATGACGTTTGCACACATTAGAAGTTATTTTAGGTGATCAACCGATGCTAATTTCGTCGAGTTGCTGGCCGGAGGACTGCGTGAACTAAGCGGTCGAGTGGAACTCCTGGCGTGAGGTTCCCTGGAAGACAGAGGGGCCACTGGTCCCTCAGGTGCTTGAACATGATGTGATGGTTTCGTGAAGATCCCGTCTCTTCAGTTTTTATGTTGAATGGTGCGGGAGCACCGAATGCTTTTTCTGAGACGGATTGCTTTTTCTTTCTCGCCCTTGCGAAACCGAGGCTGGACGAATGATGTCCGGTCGAAACTCAGAATGAACAAGTCAGGGTGTCTTACCTGGAATTTCCGTCTGGGTTTAGGCACACCGTTTATTTTTTTCCTTCGCATGTATTCGGAGTGATCCACAAGCCTAGCGATTAATCTCGTTCTTTCGCGTTTTATCTTTCCGACAGCCGTAGTAGGACGTGGCTGAACACGCAGATTCGGACAATAGATCGCACGCGCAACGGCGTTCCGATGTTTCTCCTGTCAGCCCTACTGTTTCTCATTAGACGTTGAAAGAAATTCAGGAATGGTACCTTCAATCGCGCCCATTCAACCCTTTCCCTATGGGGCCGCTGGGCTTTGCCGCGTTGGCCGATGAATCGGCAGGGCTGCTGCTGCAACACACGCAGATTGCGCAACCTCAAGGGAATGAAGCCGCCCTCGCTGGCAGTGGCGAACGTGCGCGACGTCGTCCAAGGGATGGTTGCGGTTAGAGGGGCCATCACATACCGGCCGTGGCTGGATTGTTGTGAGTGGGAACTGCGATTTCACCCACTCCCATCCTTATCCACCCACCGGTGTCGTGGATGGGTGTGGGTGGACGTCGCGAAAGTAGGTGGCGGACATCAACTTCGGCAAGGACGTTATTTTATGTGGCGCGAAAACTTTACGACCATACCTCCTGGTTTGCAGGCAACTCTGGACGTATGAAGCGAGGCCGTCTGAAGTGTTGGACTTTTCAACTTCAGACAAAGATGCGTCAACTTGTTTTGCGCACAGAAAACTATCTTTGGTCCGACGACTTCAGCGGACAGTGGCGGGCACCGGTGAGCTAGGAGTGGGTGGAATGGCGTTTTCAGCCAACTTTGCGAGCACGAAATTTCCTGGGACCCCATAAATGACGTCAGCAAAGTGGGTGGGTGGAATCGCTGTCCCCACTCACAACAATCCAGCCACGGCCACCGTCGGCGAGACGTCATGGGGTGGACCTTCTGGGAGGATCCAATCACTCCCCGTCATCCCTGCTTTTCGCAAAGAGACAGACACGTTTGGGTACCGACAGCCGAGTGGGCCGGCCATCAATCATACACGCACGTACTTGCCCCATCCGTCATTGTAGGCGGTGCTCTTGTGCGTCGCATCCGTCCAACAACGCCCTGTGGCTCCTGAGCGACGCGCCGCTGCCGGCGTGGCTGCTGCTGTGGTTGGTCCCTAAGTGCTACCATTCGCTTGTCAATAAAGAACTAGCACAACTCATTTGAGTACATTCGACGTTAAGCAGCAACACTATTGTCCTATGCACAAATTGTTCGAGACAACCAATCTTCAGTCCAGGCAATCTACAGACCCCGACATTCAGTTTTCCTTCTGATCAGCCGAGGCAAGCCTGAACAATGGGGACTCGGGGCGTCATCGCGCTAGTCGTCCTCCTCGCCATCTCGTCCCCCACCGTCCACGCTCTTCCCAAGATCAAGGTTTCCTCACCACCACCATCTCCTCCACCCTCACCTCCCCCATCGCCCCCACCATCACCACCACCGTCATCCCCGCCGCCCTCATCTCCCCCACCCTCCTCCTCCCCCTCCAATGGCGGCGGCAACAACATCCCCACGGGCAACGGGCAGACGATCCAGACGCTGCAAAACAACGGCCTGCCCGAGTTCACTCAGCAGCAGAGCATGAACCTCTTCCCGCTGGAAGGCAAGGACGCCGCCATTGTGCAGAAGTACTGCAACGGCAAGGCCAACAACAACAACTTCTACCCGTGTCCGCCCACCAAGGCTTGCTACGAGTGCAGCAACAACTGCAAGCCTGCCACTCCTGGCTCCTGCACGCGCTTCACCGCCGAACCCACCGGCGCCAACTGCACCGGCTGTGGACGGTGCCCGCAGCCCGCTGGGTGTGGGCGCGGTGTCATCATCAAGGTGCAAAACCAGTGTACAAAAGTCCATAACCCCTTACCCATCCGCTTCTTCCGAATGCCTCGCTTTCGTAAACTTGCGCCACATTGTTCCACTGTTTCTCCGGGCGTTGTTCTTGTCGCCCGCGTCGCTCCACGTCGCCATTTGCAGTTACTTCTCGCCAGGTGTCTCCGTTTCGCCCGCGCTGCCTTCCGCGCTGCCTCCCTCGCTGCCACTCCACTGTCTGCCCCACGTAACCCCGTGTTTCCTTGCCTCTTCCATCGTCGGTAGTCCCTTCATTTTGCTGCGATGGTCCCACCATGTTCCTCCCTGACACACTCTTCCCACACTTTTCAACTCCCATCCTACGTCTGCAGATGCCGCAAGACTCGGAGAACAACTGCAACAGGGGACCCTCCATCGGCTCCATGCAGGGCAACACCAACAGCAACGCCAACTCGCAGAGCACTTACCTGTGCGCAAAGACGAGCACCGACGCCGCAGGCTGCTGCGCCGAGTGTGCCAAGTATAAGGACACTGGCTACCCCGGCAATCCCAACTTCCGCTGCAAGGCCTGGCTGCTTGTTGCTCCGTAAGTAGTTTGTTCCGCCTAGTGCCAGAGCCTAGACGGCTACTTGTGTTCACTTCCTATCCCATCAGGTTCGGTTGGTCGGCTACACCCTTCTTAACAGCTTAAACCCCGTCCTCCCTCCTGCACTAACATTGGGTTTCTCATCCTCGAGCCTTTTCCTGTCCTCCCGGAACCCCGTCCTCCCTCCTGCACTAACGTTAGGGTTCACCTCCCCGCTGGACCCAATGCTCCTTGCTTCCCTCACCTATTGGGATATCCATCTGTTTTTTCTCCTTCGCCTTCTACAGGAGGACGGCAAGGGATAATCCCGAATGCAATGAGAACACCTCCCCTCCCTGGATCGAGCAGGCCAACGCCAACCCCGGCATCGTCAACCCTTATTTTGGCGGTTGCGGCTGGTGCTACCTCATGCCCCAGGATTTCTGCGAGCCCACTTGCTCTGCATGGGGCATGAGTGCGCAGCAGCCGGACATCAAGTGGGCGCTGTACGCGCGCGCCTGCGCTAGCGGCAAGGATGACCCTCACTTCCTTGGTGCCGACGGCACACGCTTCGAGTTCAACGGAATCCCCGACAAGAGCTTCTGCCTGCTTTCCGACAAGAACCTCCACATCAACGCCAAGATGCACGGCTACTACGACGACAGGACAATCGGCGCTTCGGTGGTGAAGAACGGAAAGGCTATTCGCACTTGGATGAGGGAAATCGGCATTACTTGGAAGAGTGCGGGTGAAAACGGCGAGATGGAGAAGCACACACTGCTGCTGGTTGCGCGCAGCGGAAAGCAGCAGGAGCGTGGCGATGGGTTTTTGGCCAGAGCTGAGGTGGACGGTGTGGAGATTGCCAAACTCGAGGTGAATCTTGGCTCCTATTGCACTCCCTTACTGTCCCACCCCTCCCCCCCCTGTTCTTCTGCTGCGATGCAGATCATTCTCTGTATTCTGTTTGCTTTTTCTAACGCTCCTATTTTGTCTGTTTCGGCCGTGCAGCCTGGTGCGTCCGTGACGTATTCCGGCATGACCCTGACGTTCGCCGGGTACGACAAGGTTGGCGCGTTCGACCTGGATGTCTACCGCGTCAAGATCGGAGACCTGCTGGAGCTGTCCGTGAAGCTTCGGGTGGCCCACCCCCTCCTGCAGTCCGCGGAGGACGCCGAGGCCCATATCAACCTTGGCTTCTCGTCGGTGGACCACACCCCGGAAATCCATGGTGTCGTGGGCCAGACCTTCAGGGAGGGCCGGGTGGTACGGTCGCTCGACTATCGCCTGCTGTCTGCGTTGCTACACTCGCCCATCGCAGCAGATGGCGTGACGGGCGCGGGATTTTTGGACGGACAGGTCGACGACTATGTTTCGTCGTCTGTTCTGGCCTCCGACTGCGGTTTCTCCCAGTTCGAGTAGATTTTCTTCGAGAACTTTGTACTATGATGATATTCGTTTGTTCTATTATTCATGTCAAAGATTACTCTGATCAAGGTCGCCACAATTCACTGACATTTGCAATCCCTATTGATGTAGTTCAACCATCGTCTTTGAGAACGCTGCTCTGTTTACACGGTCGTTTTTGTAGCATAGTTTTGCTATGGGTCAACAAACTAGCGTGCCATGTACATTTTTCATCCCTGGGCAGTAAGCTGCTGCGGGTGGGGGGTGGGGGAAGGGGGAAAGGGGGTGCATCAGGTGAAAGCAACAGTGCTTGACATGTGCCGCTGCCTCGCGAGACATGCCATAACGGACAAAATCCGTCATCTTCGAATGCTAAAGCTGCCCACGGAACAATCGTGTTCGTGTTACTGGGTTTTGATACTACCTGGGGGCATGGAGGGGTCTTTCGATTTGGTTGAGGGCTCAAAACTCTGCTGCGAACATTTTAAAACCATTCGACTATTTTCCCTTTTGTGCCTTCCAATGTCTTGTCGCTTTCCGTGCGTCGTGCTTGCCTGATGAGAAGGCTAGCAATGGGCGGTTACTCTGTAGGCGCGTCTCAAATGTCTTGAGCCGGTTTTAAACACAGACCATGTCGGCGGAAAACTGCTACGAACTGTACTACCCCGCCTGACGAAAGTCAGCTGATGAACCAAGTGAACCCATACCAATCTATCTTTTACTGCAGTAGAGCGTAAAATAAACTACTCCGCGGACCCGCCGCCGGAAACTGGAACGTCTTCGCGAGCAAACTAGACAACAAACATCGCGAACTGTCGCGGTCGCCCAATTGGCACTGGCAGGACGGAGCCTCTTTCAAAGACCACCGTTTTCCTCAGCCGTGTGTTCTTACAGCACCATCAGCCACCACAAGCACCTGGGAAACCGTCCGGGAGCGGTCCAACCAGACTGGCGCAGGCGATCCTCGTCCTAACAAGCCAAGCTGGAGCCAACCTGCGCCGCTACCTCTCACACCCTCCCCATCGCACGTCGCGTCACCCGTCGCCTTCGACCCACCACGGGGCAGGAGCGGGAGCTGCCCACCCCCCGGCCTGAGGGCCACTGCCGGCGATGCCGCCATGCCATGCGGCCTTGTCTTAACTGCGCTACCACAGCATCCTGTTGTGCGTCCACTTCAGCAGTGCTCACTGCAAGCTGTGACAAATCCTCCACACTTCGGTACCAGCCGTTGTCTTCATCGGCGCGATCACCACCGCGTGCATTGCAGGCCGAATTTTTCGCGTCGCTGAAAGCGATTCATCCTGATCTATCCCTTTCGCTTGTTGACCTCCTCCGCCTTCCGTCACACCAATGGCTGCCGCCGCCGTTGCCCTGATGCTCCTCCTCCTCTTGGCATCGCCTGCATCAGGGGGCAGTAATAACGGAGTTGGGAACGGCAGCAACAAGAACAGTCCGCCCCCATCACCACCACCGCCGCCTCCATCCCCGCCGCGACCGCCACCACCATCGCCGCCACCGCCACCACCTTCGTCCCCACCACGTGTACTAGTGTCATCACCACCACCATCTCCCCCACCCTCATCTCCCCCACCCTCACCTCCCCCGGCCTCCTCCTCCCCCTCCAGTGGCGGCGGCAACAACATCCCCACGGGCAACGGGCAGACGATCCAGACCCTGCAGAACAACGGGCTTCCCGAGTTTTCGCAGCAGGACAGCATGAACCTCTTCCCGCTGGAAGGCAAGGACGCCGCCATTGTGCAAAAGTACTGCAACGGCAAGGCCAACAACAAGAACTTCTACCCCTGTCCGCCCACCAAGGCCTGCTACGAGTGCAGCAACAACTGCAAGCCTGCCACTCCTGGCTCCTGCACGCGCTTGAACGCCGAGCCCGCCGGCGCCAACTGCACCGGCTGCGGGCGGTGCCCCCAGCCCGCGGGGTGCGGCCGCGCCGTCATCATCAAGGTGCGAGACTCGGGCATGACCACCTTGCCCTCTCCGCCCCTCGCCCCCCTTTCTAGTCCCAAATCTCCTCCCCATCCCACAACCTCTCTAATCTTATCTCGCTTGCACCCTTGTTTGTCGCCCGTCGTCTCGTCCCACCTCTCCCCTTGCTAGGAGTCGACCGGTGTTGCCCTTGCCCCTTTCTGTTTTTACCTTGCTCTGTGTTGTAACGCGTCGTACGGTGTCATATCGTGTTGTACCATGTCGTACCGTGTCTCCTGTAGGTCTAGTCGGTGAGATGGACCCTGGATATCCATCTCTCTCTCACTCCCCATTCCCCGCCCCCTACCTTCCTGCCCCACCCCGTCCGCATTAGTTCCCTCGCCCTCCCCTCCCCTTTCCCCTGCCCCTTCCCCTCCCTTCCCTGTCCCCTGCCTCTGCATCCCTCAAGCCCTCTTCCCTTCTTCCTTCCGGCTTTCTTTGCAGATGCCGCAAGCCTCGGAGAACAACTGCAACAGGGGACCCGACATCGGCTCGACGCAGGGCAACACCAACAGCAACGCCAACTCGCAGAGCACCTACCTGTGCGCAAAGACGAGCACCGACGCCGCGGGCTGCTGCGCCGAGTGTGCCAAGTACAAGGACAATGGCTACCCTGGCAACCCTAACTTCCGCTGCAAGGCCTGGCTGCTTGTCGCTCCGTAAGTCTTTTCACTCCGTATGGTGCAGAAGCGGTTGTAGGAAGATTGTAGGAAGCGACTGAATTGACGTACTCTGCCTCTCCCTCTCAACAACTTCCAGAGTCAGTGAATTGATCATCTTTCTCACCTACAGTAAACGCCTACAGTCACTGACACTCTTCTGTACCACCCAACGCTTTCCCCTTCCATTCACCTTTCGCTTGTTCTCTTCTCTTCCTGGACATCCCCTCCTGCCCCTTTCCCTGCCGTTTTCCTCCTCCACGGCACCCTTGTCTCTTTACTGCCCTCATCTGTCTGGGTCTCCATCTGTCCTTGTATCAATCTCCACAGGAGGACGGCGAGGGATAACCCTGAGTGTGATGCAAAGAGCTCTCCCCCCTGGATCGAGCAGGCCAACGCCAACCCGGGCATCATCAACCCTTACTTTGGCGGCTGTGGCTGGTGCTACCTCATGCCCCAGGAATTTTGTGAGCCCACTTGCTCCGCATGGGGCATGAGCGCACAGCAGCCGGACATCAAGTGGGCGCTGTATGCGCGCGCCTGCGCTAGCGGCAAGGACGACCCTCACTTCCTCGGTGCCGACGGCACGCGCTTTGAATTCAACGGAATCCCTGACAAGAGCTTCTGCCTGCTTTCAGACAAGAACCTCCACATCAACGCCAAGATGCACGGTTACTATGACGATAGGACAATCGGCGCCTCTGTGCTCAAGAACGGGAAGGCCATCCGCACATGGATGAGGGAGATTGGCATCACGTGGAAGAGTGCGGACGAGAACGGCGAGATGAAGAAGCACTCGCTTCTCCTCGTCGCACGCAGCGGCAAGAAGCAGGAGCGTGGTGAGGAGGGCTTCCTGGCCAAGCTTGAGGTGGATGGAGAAGAGATTCCAAAGCCTGAGGTCAGTTGCCTGCCCATGTGAAACCCTACCTCACTCTTCCTTCTATCTTTGCTCTTTTGCTGGTTGTTTGCAATGGTGCTCCATGAATTCCTAACATGTCTACTCATTCGTGTGCCCCTGTCTGCAGCCCGGCGCTTCTGTCTCCTTCCCCTCGGGCCTGACCCTGACCTTCACCGGGTTTGAGAAAGTTGGGCCGTTTGACGTCGACGTGTACCAAGTGACCATTGGCAACCTCCTTCAGTTGTCTGTGAAGCTGCGAGTGGCACACCCTCTGCTGCAGTCTCCTGAGGACGCGGAGGCCCACATCAACTTGGGCTTCTCATCTGTTAACCACTCTCCGCTCATCCATGGAATTGTGGGCCAGACCTTCAGGGAGGGTAGGGCTGTGCGGTCGCTCGACTACCGCCTTCTCTCTGCCCTCTTACATGCACCTATTGCGGCGGACGGAGACACCGGAACTGGATTCCTGGACGGACAAGTGGACAGCTACGTTTCTTCGTCTGTACTTGCACCAGACTGCAGCTTCTCTCAGTTTGAGTGAAGTCCAAATGTGTTAAGAGGGGAACGGAGGGTCTAGGGCATGTGGTAACCTTGTGATGATTTATGTGACATGTACTATGATTTTAAGAGCATTTTTCCTGTCTATTGGAGGATGACATGTCCAGCCTAAGCTGAAATGAGAGAACCCTGTGTGGGTGATGCTGAGGAAAGCCAGAGAACAATTTGTAGGCATGAAACACACACAATGTGTGGAATCCTGGAGATGGCCATGGATTTTCTCATGCGTGTGTTTTAACATGCTGTGATTTTTGCACTAGCACAACTAGGTGAGAACAATTTGTCCATCCATATTTAACGAGGTAGACATTCCTTGACATTGTAGGCATTGACCATTGGCTTAGGCCACCTGGCAAGAATGGTGACGCCATGGATTCATGCTAGCGTAGAGAGGGGAGGGCAGGCAACCTTTATCACAAGTGTATAAGAGCCAACAACGCTACGGCGAGAGCCAGATGTTAGGAGATCTTCAGAGCCGGTTGACCGGGCCATACATGCGAGTAGCTCGACAAGGAACCTGGGCGCCAGCCCGGGATCGAACCAGTCTGGTCGGCAAAACTGCCGCTGTGGTTATCTCACACTCCTGTTTAACTGAGTGTGGCCCCACAGTATCAGCAATCCGATACACGACACAACCACACCTAGCTAGGCATGCAAATAATTACTAAGAGAAACACCACATCGACCACGAGAGCATATGTGGATGCATTGTTGGTTTGTGTGGCTTCCACCCGTCACGACCGACACTGCTAGTTTACCGATATTCCCACATTCGGGGTATATGGCAGAGGAGGGCGTGGCGACACGATGGGCCTCCGGACTGCACCGAGACTTCTCGAGCACCTACGACAGCGCCGGCGAGACGCGGTCGATGCGTTCCGGCAGCCATGTGGGCTTGTCAGGAGGTAGGAGAGTTTTCTCGGTGGGTTCAGACCCGCGCACCCGGTTGACTGTACCGGTGCGACGAGGAGACCCGATGGCTATTGTGGGGCTTCCGATGTTCGGAAAGCCGTCTGTGATGTCTGGACGTTGATTCCGAGATGTTTTGGCACTGCTCATGTTTTCTCGGTGGTCGAGACCCGGGCACTCAGAGAGTTGTTCCGGTGCCTCGAGGAGACCACCTTTGTTACTCTCGTGGTGTATGCAATGTGTTCTCCCTGTTGACTCATTTGGGTTCAGCAGGGGTGACGGGGCCCGGTGCGGTTAGCTGCCGGCGCCCCTAAATAAGCCCGCTAAGGGCTCATTTGTAAACTCTCCTTGTTCTTTATATTCAGCGTTCAAGACTTCCCCAAATTCTTGCCGTCTTGCATCGCACTCACACACAGAGCTCATGTTCGTTTTTGCATGGGCCTGCATGCCCTAAAATTATTTCCAATTATCTAGCTGACCTCCCCCTGGCTGACATCGCCGTCCACGCCAGAACGAATGACCAAAGGCATGGAACAACAATGCATGGCAAGCCATAACATGCATGAGTCAACTCGCACAAACACACACACACACACACACACACACACACACACACACACACACACACACACACACTCGTCTNNGACACTGGCACAGCCCACCAAGTGTCTGGGTCTCGACCATGAGAGGAGTGATGCACACGCACACATACACATGTCATGCACATGTCAGAGGACAAGATGGTCTCCTCGTGACACTGGCGGTACCAGGGTCCGGCTCTCAACCACTACGAGCAATCAAACTCAATAGTATCATCATCCAAACACAGGATCAAGGGAGGATCTCCTCGTGACACTGGTGTAATGCACCAAGTATCCGGGTCTCGACCAACAGCTCGCATGCACAATGCCACACACAGTATAGCGACACACTAAGACACACGATCACATGGTCTCCTCGTGACACTGGTGTAATGCACCAAGTATCCGGGTCTCGACCAACAGCTCGCATGCACAATGCCACACACAGTATAGCGACACACTAAGACACACGATCACATGGTCTCCTCGTGACACTGGTGCAATGCACCGAGTGTCCGGGTCTCGACCAACAGTGTGCTACCATCTGTATGCAGCTGTGCAGGCACGTAGAGTGAGGGACATACGGGATGCTGTAGATGCTCAGAACAGAGCATGGACCTCGCCATGCATCTCCCATGGCGTCGCATCAGGTCGAGGTCCACACAACACTCCCCCTGGGCAGATGAACCTGGTAGCAATGTCCTCGATGGAGATGCTGATATCGTAGCTGAACAGATCCTGGGCGATGAGTCATGTAGTGTATCCATCATGTAGAGACAGCTCCCCCTGTCACCTGTGACTCTCTCCCTCAAAGACAAAGTGGTGTCTCCGGCTACAACTCCTCACGTGAATCTGCATCACCTGGGGCATACCAGTCCTCGCGTGACTGCCAAGGGTCCCAACTCACAGTCTCTCCTGCCTCCGCACTGCCGCGATGCATCTGTGTACGTCGGAGGAACGAGAATGGGCGAGCAGCACGCGTGCGTGGATGAAGTGGCGGAGTTAGCCTCTGATACGGGATAGGAGACCTTGAGACACAAGGGTGTACTGCCAAAAGAGGAGAGCTGGAGCGATGAACCGGATCACCACTCGTGGATGAAGATGAAGATGGGGTAGGAGAGTCGGGTGGATGAAGGTGCGTGACGGCGGCAGAAGAAGGAGGAGCGATGATGGGGTCGACAGGAGCCGGGATGGCGGAAGCCGAAGGCATGTTCAGCATCACTGCTGCTGCCGGAAGGCTCTTGCCGGTACCAGTGATGCTGCCCTCCTCTGAGAATCGCTCACGCGCTGCCACCATCTCCCGCTGTAGCATGACTACACGCTCCTGGAGATCAGCATAATCTGCCTCGAACATGTCGAGGTGGTCCATGTCGACCTGGTGTAGAATGAACTCTGCCTCACTGGATGCTGCACATGCAGAGTGCACAGCTCGTGAGTACAGCGCCATCTGCATCTCTGCTGCTGAAGATGATGGAACAGGTGCCGCTGCATCCTCCTCGGGGTCGACTAAAGTCGCAATGTGCTGAGACGTTAGAACATCGGATGGAGCTGCAGGTGTCGCATGCACAAGGAGTCATCAGAGTCCGTAGAGCATGTGGAAGCGTCGTCCGTGCAGGTACTGCCACTCTCGGTGTCGATGTGATCTGTAGCATCACCAAGAGGTGAAATCGAGGGGGCAGAACTTAGCTCCTACTGACAAGGTGACTCCATCTGCATGTATGGATCTGCTCCGGTGTCCTCGACTGTCGCCATAATGGACACAGGTGTATAGGGTTCCGGCTCAGCAATGTCCGTCAAGGCGACCAACAAGCGCAGCTGGCGCTCACACACTGTCTCGCCGGGAACGCTGGTTGCTACCAACTGCTCGATGATAGAGTAAGGACCATCATCTGACTCCGTCATGTATTTTGCTGCTCCGTCGTGGGTACGGGAACCCAAAGACTGTGGGAACATGGACGACTCCTCACGCTGAAGCTGGTCCTCAGGTAGTGCAGATGAGGCGGTGGAGCATGCGGCGTCTGCTGCAGCATATGTCCTGGCGACATCTCTGAGAACTGCTGCTCTCAAGAACGCCTCAACCTCTAACAGACCAGCCGGTCGTCTCTGCTCATGTACAGCGACCGCTGTCGGACTAGTATGAGTCCCGTGCGCCAACGCCCTTGGAAATCTGTATGGGACATTCCAATCCGCATAATACTCCTCTGCTGCCGCCAGGTCGCTACTGATCAGAGTCGCGAGTGGCATCACCAAGGCACGTGAGACCTGCCCTCCTCGTGATGCAACCTGCTGCTGCAAAATGTCTGGGTGCTGCCCCAACGTAGATGTCAACCTCGATGACATGCAAGTCCCAAGTACTCCAACATGTGCCGGAGTCGTGTGAGTCATCTGCACACTCTCCCCCGAAAGTCCTGGGCCTCGACCGGACGGAGCCGAGAGTGGCACAGTCGAGGGACACTGTGCCTGCACTCCTCGTGAGGTAACCTGCTGCTGCAGAACGTCCGGCTCCTGTCCCAGCGTGGATGTCGACCTCAATGACACGCATATCTCCTGCACTGGAACCTCCGCCGGGCTTGTGTGAGCCTGTTGCACAAACTCCGCCAAAACTCTGCAAGAGGCATCCCGATCCGTACGGGACCCCTGTACAACCGCCGCGCCGCCACCGGTAGGAGCCGCGAGTGGCACTGCCCACTGACGCCGGGCCTGCACTCCTCATAACGCAAGCTGCTGCTGTATAAGATCTGGATCCAGCGCGGACGTGGAAGTCGAGCTCGATGACATGCAAGTCTCCACCATGACCTCCATGTCGAGATCAGACTCCATGTAATGTGCTGTCACCGTATCATCTGAGTCTACCTGTGCTGACGCTCCGGCAGCACTGTCCGGTGCGAGTGCGAATCCTATCACTACGGTCACATCAGGCAATGCGCGGTGACCACACTCCCCCTCGACAGGTACAGCAACGGAGGCCGAGGAGGTGGAGGATGTATCAACACCGGCACGAGCACGCCGTGCGGAGCGCTGACGCCGACGTCGCAGAGTCACTCGACTGGAACGACTGCATGGAGATATGTCATCGCGAGATGGCGTCGTGGTCGTAGAGTGAAAGATCGACAGGATGGTGGTAGTGTGGGACTCGCTGGCAGGTGGAGCTGAAGGTACACCATCCGATGAGGAAGGAGGAGAGGATGGAGGAGATGTGATCGAAGAGGCCGCCGACAAACGAGTAGCAGAAGCACGCTCAGTGACGACGAGGTCACAAAGCTGCTGCACTGTCTGCCGGAGGCCGTGGATCTCAGCGAATATGCTCGTCAGAGGTCCAGCTATGGGATCTACCAAGGCCGGCAGATCCGTGTGCTGTGGAGGACGCATGCTCGGACGAGGCTATAGCCAAGGTGGATGCCAGCCGGGAGGGCGCGTCCAACAGCGACGCCAACCATGACGTCCATCACCACAGTAGTAGCAGGCGAACGCGCAGGGCGCCTGCTCAGATATCCGCGCACTCATCTCGTGTGCTGGATGATGGATAGTTACCAAGGGNGGGATCTACCAAGGCCGGCAGATCCGTGTGCTGTGGAGGACGCATGCTCGGACGAGGCTGTAGCCAAGGTGGATGCCAGCCGGGAGGGCGCGTCCAACAGCGACGCCAACCATGACGTCCATCACCACAGTAGTAGCAGGCGAACGCGCAGGGCGCCTGCTCAGATATCCGCACACTCATCTCGTGTGCTGGATGATGGATAGGTACCGAGGGCACCTACTCCCGGTGGTAAACACCAAGCCACGGGAGAGAATGGGGCCAGTAGGTACTGTCACTCCTGGAGGTCACGGCGTCCGGGTCAGCAAACGTGACCAGACGGGAAGAGCTGCACTACCACAGCACGCCCGGAGACGACAGTCCGACTAATTGCGGCCACTAATGCTGCTGCCACTAAGGGAGCGAAGACTGCTCCAAGACGAGAAGGGGGTGGCTGCAGGTGTGGCTGCTACTCCAAGCGGTAGACGACCCAGCCCTCGGAGCTGGTAGGACTCGAATCCGCCGTCGATCCTACGGGTTGAAGTGCGCGCACCAATCCACGGGCCCCAGAAAGACGCCGGTCGAGGACGCGTCTAGAAGCGGAGATCGTCGCCGACGACCGTCCGCTGTCGGCTGAGAAGACGAAAGTGTAAGCTGTCGCGCAGCCGCCGCACTTTGTAGTCGTCGACACTTTACCGCCTGATGCTGTTATTGCAGCTATGAAAGCTGCAGCGACTGTTGCGGTGGTAGTTGGAAGATTATCCTTTTTTTTGTTTCGCCTTTTTTTTTTGTTGCCCACGGCCACCCCCCTCCTTTTCTTTCTTTTGCCCTCACCCTCCACCCTCTTCTTTTTTTTCTTCTTTTGAAATAGGACTCCCCTCTGCTCGCCCTAGGCCCTCGCCTTTTTTGTTGCTTTCTCTTTTTTTTCTTCTTTTTTTTCACTCGCTTTCAGACGTACCCCTTTTCGTTTTTTTTGTTCCTCGTCCCCCCCCCTTTTCTCGATTGCCCAAAAGGTGGGCAAATGGAGAGAATAAGTGGGGGGGGGGCGTCCGGCCTGTCCGGCCCTCCCACCCCTACATGCTCGCTCGCTTGCTCGCTGAGCGAGCGAGTGAGCGAGTGGCCGCCGAAGGGGGGGGTCCGCCCCTCTCCACCGTCGGCCCCTCCGTCGGTTGGCCGACGGGGCCGACGGGGCCGACAGGCCCCTCCGAGGGGCCGCTCGGAGGGGCACGACGGGGCCCTCCGAGGGCCCCCTCTAAAGGAGGGGAAGGGGGGGGGGGGCGAAAGGGGTTGAAAGGCTCCCTCCCCTCGGAGAGGCCCCCTGATGGGGGACGAGGGGGCCCCTCCGAGGGGGCGGGGGCCCTCACAGGAGGGCTGCGAGGCCCTCTAGCAGCAGCAGTTGCAGCGGCGGGTGCAGCTGCTGCGATTGCTGCTGCTGCTACTTCCGTCGCTGCTACTGCTGCTGCTTCCGTCGCTGCTGCTGCTGCTACTCTGCGCAGCAGCTGCTGCTGCTGTTGCTTGATGCGGCCGCCGCTACTGCTTCTGTTTTTTTCCTTTCGCTCTGCACGCTGTTGCTGCTATTCCTACTGCGGCTGCTGCTACTGCTGCTGCGGCTGCTGTTGCTACTACTGCTGCTGGTGCTGGTACTTCTGCTACTGCTACGTCATTGCTTGCTGCTGCACGCTGCTGCTTCTGCTCGCTGCTGCCACGACTGCAAGCTGCTGCTGCGTCGCTGCTGCTCGTGCATGCTGCCAACACGTGCTGCTGCTGCTGCTGCAACTGCTTCTCACCGCCCCTGTGGCGTTCACATGCCGTCGCTTTGCGCTCCCTCACGCTGCTGCCGGCGTGGCGCCACGTGGCGCGTTCTCTTAGCGTTCCGCCCATTGCTACTGCTTCTGCTGCTCACACGCCCCCCTCGCTCTGATACCAAATTGGAAATAATCTTAGGGCATGCAGGCCCATGCAAAAACGAACATGAGCTCTGTGTGTGAGTGCGATGCAAGACGACAAGAATTTGGCTAAGTCTGGAACGTTGAATATAAAGAACAAGGAGAGTTTATAAATAAGCCCCTAGCGGGCTTATACAGGGGCGCCGGCAGCTAACCGCACCGGGCCCCGTCACCCCTGCTGAACCCAAATGAGTCAACAGGGAGAACACACTGCATACACCACGAGAGTAACAAAGGTGGTCTCCTCGAGGCACCGGAAGAACTCTCCGACTGCCCGGGTCTCGACCACCGAGAAAACATGAGCAGTGCCAAAACATCTCGCAATCAACGTCTAGACATCACAG
>SZWC01000595.1:179909-227209 GCA_023375785.1 Penium margaritaceum | reverse complement strand
CAGCTGGCCATGAGGTCCCTGTCCAGGGTGTTGGGGTTGTGCAGTTCACTGGGCCAGCTGGTCCCGTCTACATCTCCGACGTCCTTTTTGTCCCTGATCTGGAACTCAGCCTGCTGTCTGTCCGTGCTTGCACCAAGATGGGCCTCGGTGTCACGCACACGGCTGCCGATGCTCGCATCTTTGTGCGCGACACCGAGGAGACAGTCCTCAGTGGCACGGTCGTTGATGATCTGTATCAAATTGATGGGTCTTCTGCGCGTGCACCCCCTTTACCTCCCTCTTCTGCTGCCCGTGTTTTCGTCGTTGGTGCTCTGTCCCCCGAACACCACCGCCTTTTGCATTGACGTCTTTGTCACGTGCACCTGGGGGTTGTCGATAGGCTGATCTGCACTCAGCCTGCTCTCGGTCTTGATGCAGCGTCCTTTGAGGTGCCGCCCACGACCGACTGTCTGGCCTATACTGAGGGAAACATGCACCGTTCTACTTATCCTGTGTCTGTCTCCAGGGCTCGTCGGCCCCTGGAGCTTTTCCACTCCGACCTCATGGGTCCGCTCCTTGTCGAGTTTCAGGAAGACCGCGGTCGTTACGTCCTGACGTTGACTGATGACTTCACGCGCATGCGCTGGGTCTACAGCCTGCGTCAGAAGAGCGATGCAGCCATTGCGGTTCGAATTTGGCTGGTCATGGCCGAACGCCAGTCTCCCCACCGCCTTCAGACCTTTCGCTCGGACTGTGGCGGCGAGTACCTCGGTGACATGGCACGCTCCTTCACCGAGCTTGGTGTCTTTCACAACCTCTCTGCTCCCGCCACCTCCCAGCAGAACGGTGTCTCCGAGCGTTGGAACCGCACCATGGAGGATGCGGTCCGCGCCATGCGCGCCGACAGTGCCATGCCTGAGGCCTTTGCCTTTGAGGGCATGGCCTACATGACCTGGGTCTGGAACCGCATTCCCCATGGTCCCCTCGCAGGTCACCGCACGCCCTACGAGTTGTGGTATGGGCGTCGAGCGGATCTGCGTCTGGCCCGTGTCTGGGGCTCCCTTGCCTGCGTCTGGTTCACGCCGGAGCAGTAGGGGAGCAAGCTCTCTCCGCGGGGCCGCCTCTGCGCCTTCATTGGCATCGCCCCACGGTCAAAGGCCTGGCGGTTGTGGGACTCCGAGCGCCGCCGCATCGTGGAGTCTCGTGACGCTCTCTTCTTCGAGCATCTCGCCTTGCGCGACCTTGCTCGCATCCACACTCTGCGTGCTGCTCATGCCCCTGGGTGTTCCGGACCCTGTCGTGTGGGGGAGGCTCCTGGTCCGATTGGCACAGTGCCCTCGTCCAGTGCGGTCACTCCGTCGCCCGCACCCCCGGGGCTGTCCCCAGCGGTTGTGCCCACCGGCACCCCCAACCCCGCCCCGTCTGTGGCTCGCTCCTCTGCCCCCGACTCTCCACTCTTGCCCGTGTCCGAGTCTGCGTCCGACTCTGCCTCCGCGTCTATGACTCTGCCTGATCCTGCGCCTGCTTCCGCGTCTGAGACTGAGTCTGACCCTGCGTTTGCTTCCGCGTCTGAGACTGAGTCTGACCCTGCGTCTGCTTCCGTGTCTAAGGCTCAGTCTGACCCTACGTCCGCATCCGTGTCTGGCGCTGAGCTGTCCCAATCTCTGGCCACAGACGCGCCTGCGTCTGCCAAGGGCCTGACCCCAGCCATTGATGCCACGCCAGCCTCAAGTGGCACGCCTGCTGTGCGGTCCACATCGACATGTGAGCCTGCAGTGCCCACTGCTCCTGCCCAATCGGACCCCTACACACGGGCACACGGCGGACGTCTCCGCCCGTGCCCCATGCGCAACGTCGTCAGTGGTGATCTGGGCACAAAGGTCCTCGGCCTGAGTGCGCACGACTTTGCTGAGGTTCACCCTGGCTGTGCCACTGGTGCATCACTACTTGCTCATGAGCGCGGTCTTGCTCGTGACGCCGCTGAATCCATGGTGACGGTCGACCCTCCCTCTGCAGCATATGCCTTGGCTACACGGAGTGCACCAGTGCTGGCTCCCGATCCCACCAGTGTGCCTGAGGCCTTGTCGGCCCCTGATGCTGAGTAGTGGCGCACTGCCTGCCAGGCTGAGCTTGATGCCATCCGCGAGCACGGCGTCTTTCACCTTGTGGACTTGCCAAAGAACCGCAAGGCCATCAAGGCCGAGTGGGTTCTATGCAAGAAGCTTAAGCCAGAGGGCACTGTGGAGCGCTACAAAGCGCGCCTGACAACAAAGGGCTTTTCTGAGGTCCCTGGCGTGGACTACACCGAGACCTTTGCCCCTGTTGGGCGGATGACGACCACACTCACGCTGCTGAGCCAGGTGGCACAGCACGACTGGGAACTTCATCAGAAGGATGTCAACAACGCCTTCCTAAACGGGGATCTTGAGGAGGAGATCTACATGGTCCAGCCACCCGGCTTTGAGGATGGTACCGGTCGCGTGTATCGGCTGCGGAAGGCCTTGTACGGCCTGAAGCAGTCATCGCACTGCTGGAACCTGGAGATCACCAGCACGTTGAGACGCGCTGGGTACGTTCAAAGTGATGCTGACCCATCCCTGCTCGTCTCACCGTCCCTAGCACTGCTCACTGCCATCCTCGTCTACGTGGACGATCTCTTGACCGCCTCGTCGGACCTGGGAGTAGTGAACGCGGTTAAGGCCGTTCTCTCCTCAGCCTACAAGATGAAAGATCTTGGTGAGGCCTCTGTTTTCTTGGGGATGGAGATTGTGCGCGACCGTGTTCGTCGCACACTCCGTGTCCATCAAGGACGCTACGCAGAGACTGTGGGGGAGCGCTTTGCCGACCTCCTTGCTGCCGTCCGCATGGCCTCCACGCCCATGACCCCTGAGGGGCAGGCCGCCCTAAAGGTGGATGACCCAGTGGAACTGGGGGAGCCAGTTGATGCGACCCTGTACCTACGAGTCATCGGCTCGCTCATGTACTTGGCCACCAAGACACGTCCCAACATTGCCTTCACTGTTAACTTGCTCGCCCAGTTCTCGCAGGCTCCACGCCAGCGAACACTAGAGGCCAAGGTCCGGTGTGTGCGCTACATTTTGTCCACCGCGCGCTTCGGCCTCTGGTTTCGCGAGCAAGTGTCCGTTGTGCTCGATGGGTACACAGACAGTGACTGGGCGTGGAGTCTAGATGGCAAAAGCCGCATCGGCTACATCTTCCTCATTGGAGGCACTGCAGTGTCCTGGCAAAGTGGGAAGCAGGGTTGCATCGCACGTAGTACTGCTGAGGCAAAGTATGTTGCCCTAGGTGCCGGTGCAACGGAATGTGTCTGGCTCGTCCGTCTGTTGCGTGAACTGCGTCAGTCCATTCCCCCCGTGGTTCTCCAGTGTGACAACATGAGTGCAGAGGCCATCGCCAAGAACTCAGGTGTGTTCCATGCACGCACGAAGCACATCAATGTCGAGCACCACTTCGTGCGTGACCTGGTTGATCGTGGTGAGATCCGAGTCATCCACGTGAGCAGTGACAGGCAGTGCGCGGATTTTCTGACCAAGGCTCTAGGTCGTTCGAAGTTTCATGCGGCCACTCGTTCCGTTGGACTCTGCCCCACCCCTGTTGCAGGTTGATTNTTCCCCCCGTGGTTCTCCAGTGTGACAACATGAGCGCGGAGGCCATCGCCAAGAACTCAGGTGTGTTCCATGCACGCACGAAGCACATCAATGTCGAGCACCACTTCGTGCGTGACCTGGTTGATCGTGGTGAGATCCGAGTCATCCACGTGAGCACTGACAGGCAGTGCGCGGATTTTCTGACCAAGGCTCTAGGTCGTTCGAAGTTTCATGCGGCCACTCGTTCCATTGGACTCTGCCCCACCCCTGTTGCAGGTTGATTCCTCATGTGCCACCCTGCATGTGTTGTGCGAACTGCCTACAGCGGCTTTGTGTCTCCTGCTCTGTATAGCGTGTGTGTCTGCATGTGCATGGACGTGTTTGCCCTCCGGTCATGGGGGAGTGTTGTTCTGTGTGTCGTACACAGCTTACGGTGACCCCTCGGCTCATGTCCATTCACGTGCAGATCCTGAGACTGGCGACGGTGGCAGAAGGCTGACTGCCGGCGGCGACGAGCGCCTAGAGGACTTTCGCATTTTGTAGACTCGTGCTGTGTTACAGCACATAGGCGTGCAGCCTATCATGACGTAGATCTCATTGACGTGGCCGTTCTGGTTCAAATGGCTCGTCGTTCTGACGTGTCTGCAGGGAATTATGACCAAAACTGTGTTTGTGACACTGTTTTGTCCTGACAAGAAAACAGCGCCGTTGTGCGCCGCGTGTGTGTGTGCATCCACTAGGTCCGTGGCACTATTCAGGTGGTCCAGACCTCAGTTGTTAATCCTCTCTACACATTTCAACATTTGCAGCTTCTGACACTTGTGTTTGTGTCCCTAGCCAACCCATTGCTGCTCTCACCTCCACCTGTGTGTGCTAATGAGTTAGCTAGGTGGCTTGCGTTGCCACGCTAGCGACAACAGTGCTAGGAGCTGTCTCTCACAGTCTGCTGCCCTAGAGACTGATTTTGGAAGCTCTGGTTTGTTACTTAGAAGTGCGCGCGCCAGTGTTAGCGCCAAAAAGCAGCTGGAAACTGAAAGTAACTGATTAGCAATCAAGAATGAGACACAATGGGAGACCCCTCCAAGAACTAGCCTCCCCCCAGCTCTGTTGAGCTTGTTACTCAGTTCAACAGCCAATCAGAAAACAACTCTGTTTTCAGGGTGGCAGGTTTTCTCCGTGAGGCCTGTCAGACGACCGACAGCCCAAAACCCGGGCATAGTCCGTTTTGCCTGAAAACTGGACCATACCATAATACCAACGCTGCAAACGCAGCCCTCTGGTCAGAAACAGCTAGAAAAACAGTAGCAAGGAGTTATGACTGCCCGAACCCAGGCAGTTCTTATGATGGTCCAAGACGCCGAACAGGGCCATGCAACATGCAATAAGGACCCTATGCAGAGCATGACGATGTAGACGCAATGGGACACGCTGGACGTATGCAGACAGCAACTGCGGTGGCAGTGACCGCCGGTAGCACGACCGCTGAGGAGGCCTGTCGATGGAGCTGAGCACATCGCTGGAGTGAGGAGGCTCCAGCGAACTGCGAGTAGACCTCAACTTGTGTCAGGTCCACAAGACGACACTCCATGAGCATCGAGTCTCGGCGTCACTCATCTGCACGCCGATGTACACAAGCGGAAAGGACACAACAGAGCAGAATGAGAGAACCAAAACTCCCTCATGACTCACAGGCGTAGTGCACATGGGCGGGCAGAGACACGGTCAACATCCAGACTCCCCCAGGCCACGTAGAGACAGAGAGGGCAACTCACGGACGAACACCGACTGAACTCACAGCCTTCTTGAACGAGTCCCGTTTCAATGCCTTCGTCAGGAAGTCAGTCAGCTGTCGTGTTGTCTCAACCCACACGATGCTGATGCTGCCATCATGCAACAACGAACGCACATAGTGATACTCAGCATTGATGTGCTTTGTGCGTGTGTGATGCACGCCGTCATTGTCGGCGATGGACATGGCACTCTCATTGTCACAATGCAAGGTGATGGATGCGACAGACTGACGCAACTCGGACAACAGACGACGCAACCACACACTCTCACATGCGCCCGAGCCAACGGCCAAGTACTCAGCCTCAACAGTGCTGCGTACAATGCACCCCTGCTTGCCACTGCGCCGGGACACAGCTATGCCGCCGATCAGAAAGATCCAGACTGTGCGACTCTTACCGTCTGGACTACCGGCCCAGTCACTGTCGGTGTAGTCCACTGCGACGACGGACGGCTGGCGGCGGAACATGAGACCTTGCCAAGGGGTCAAGACGACATAGCGCAGTACTCGGATCGCGGCCTCGAAGTGGAGGTGACATGGCTCTTGAGAGATCTGGGCCAGGAGGTTGACGGCGAACGCGATGTCTGAATGCGTCGTCATCGCCAAGAACATAAGTGACCCGATGACACGCAGATATGTGGTCACATCAACTGGCTCCCCCACAAGAGCTAGGTCAGCACTCTTCAGCTTCACCTGGTTGTCGAGTGACATAGGTGAAGATGCGCTAGGCATGAGGGGCAGGTCCTCAGCGAAGCAAGTGGACAGGGTCTGCACATCGGCAGCCTGGTGGATGTGCAGGATGCCTTGGGAGCGATCATGATCGAGTTCCATGCCCAGGAAGACTCGGGAAGACCCGTGATCCTTTATCTGGTAGGCGGCGTGCAGGAAGTCCTTGACACGCTAGATGGCGGCCGTGTCTAGCGACGCAATTAGGAGATCGTCGACGTAGACCAGAACTACGGCAAAGGTCTGACCTTGCGGGCTGACGAACAGAGCGGGGTGAGCGGTACTGCGCTGGAGGCCGCCACGGAGGAGCGTGCTGCTGATCTCCTGGTTCCAGCACCGAGGCGACTGCTTTAGGCCATAGAGGGCCATCCGCAGCTGCCAAACTCTCCCAGTGCCATCGTCAAAGCCTGGGGGCTGCACGATGTAGAGCTCCTCACCCTCCAGTGAGCCATGGAGGAACGCGTTGCTCACGTCCATCTGGTGCAGCTCCCACCCATGCTGGGCAACCATGTTGAAGAGCGCCCAGCTAGTGGAGAACCGACCGACTGGGGCAAAGATCTGGTCATAATCGACCCCAGGGACCTGAGCAAACCCCTTTGCTATGAGGCGGACCTTGTACTTGTCCAATGACCTGTCAGGCTTCCACTTGCGCCGAAAGACCCACTTGGCACCAATGGCCGTCCGACCTAGAGGGAGGTCGACGAGGTCATATACGTGGTGCTGCCGGATAGCAGCGAGCTCCTCGGCACAGGTAGCATCCCAATGTGTGGCCTCAGGAGAGGCTCGAGCCTCGCGTAGGGTGGCTGGGTCCTCCTCGCGTGCTGTGGACCGGATTGAGAGGGCGTGTGCATCACAAGCTCCAGGTGGGATGCGGGCGAGTGCAGCCATAATAGCATGCTGGTGCTCGTGATGAAGCATGGCGTAGTCCAGTGCAGAGCGTGGGTGAAGGTCTGCGATGATGGCCAAAGTGGTCAGGCCGAGAGCCTTCATGCCAGGGTCCCCACTCATGACCGTGGGAGTGGAGGAGACACGTGGAGCCACAGGGGGTCGAGGCGCCACGGGACGCGGTGCGACGGTCTGCGCGCTCACTATCGGCCGAGGTCGGAGGCTGCCGCCTCGGCCACGTGTGTAGCGCGGTCAAGCAGGAGATGGCACTGGGTCTGACGGGCCAACGGAGGCGGACGCGGCTACTGGCCCGGAGGAGCCAGCGCACGGGACTAGGGATGCCGGCCCGGAGGGGCCAGCGGACGCGACTGGGGCTGTCTGCACGGAGGGGCCTGCGGACTCGACTGGGACTGTCGGCCCGGAGGGGCCGGCGGACGCGACTGGGACTATCGGCCGGGAGGGGCCAGCGGATTCGACTGGGGCAGCTGGCTCGGAGGTGCCGACGAACGCGGCTAGAACTGCTAGCCCGGAGGGGCCAACGGACACGGCTGGGACTGCTGGCCCGGGAGGAACAGCGGACGCGACTGGGGCTACCGGCCCGGAGGGGCCAACAGACTCGACGGGGGCAGCTGGCTCGGAGGTTCCAGCGGACATGACTAGGACTATTTGCCCAAGAGGGCCAGCAGACGCCACTGGGATTGCTGGCCCGGGAGGGCCAGAGGACGCGATAGGGGCTATTGGCTCAGAGGGACGGAGTGATGTGTCACCCGGAATTCACAAGACGGAGGACGGGCTCACCACTCCCCCACGCGACGAGAGGGACACGGACGAGCCGGAGCGGATGAGGTCGCGGGGAAACAGATCCTCGAAGAAGAGGGCATCGAGGGACTCGACAATGCAGTGTCAGGATGGGTCCCAGAAGCTCCAGGCCTTAGACTCAGGAGACACACCGAGGAAGGTGTAGGGGCGTCCGCGGGGGGCGAGCTTGCCGCCCAGCTTTGGGGCGGGCAGCCACACAATGGCCAC
Organism: Penium margaritaceum; assembly: GCA_023375785.1. NCBI lineage: Eukaryota > Viridiplantae > Streptophyta > Zygnematophyceae > Desmidiales > Peniaceae > Penium > Penium margaritaceum. The sequence continues at coordinate 219,196 of SZWC01000595.1, read as the reverse complement.
GCAGCCCCAGACGCGAGCCGGGCGGAGGTCAGCGCGCCGACCACACCAGTACACGTATGGCGTGGACTGGCGGGGAAGATGACAGTGGGGAATCCGGTTCCAAACCCAGGTCATGTAGGCCATGGATTCAAAATAGAAGGCATCAGAGAGACCGGACTCGACCCGCATGGTGCGGACGGCATCCGCCATGGTACAGTTCTACCGCTCGGATACGCCGTTCTGGGCGGGTGTGTAGGGCGCCGACGTCTCATGGTGGACCTCGTGGGAGGCGAGAAGGGACGTGGCCTCACCCATGTACTCTCCACCGCGATCTGAGCGAAAGCGGCGAAGAGAGCGGCCACACTCGCATTCCGCGAGGACAAGCCAGTCCTGAATGGCTCGGCCGACATCGCTCTTCTGCCAGAGGCAGAAGATCCAGCGGTAGCGAGAATAGTCGTCCGTGAGGGTGAGGACATAGCGGCCATGCTCGCCGACGGACTCGGTGGGAAGAGGGCCCATGACGTCCGAGTGGACAAGGTCGAGAGGGGCGGAGGCAAGGGAGGGAGACAAGGGGTACGTGGACCGGTGCATCTTCCCCTGAGCGTAGTCAATGCACTCAGTGGGACACAGGAGAGGGAAAGTCTCCGGGTCAAGGCCTTTGGCTGGCTGGGTGCGGAGCATGCTCTCTACGGCGGCAGAGTGGACGTGGCAAAGGAAGCGGTGCAAGAGGCGGGTGTGCTAAGGAGACAGCGTACTGGTGACAAACACATGGCCTGTGGCGGCCGACGGGGAGGAGACAGAAGGAGAGGAGGAGAGGCGAGGTACATGCCACAGGTTGCCAAGGGCGGTGGCATGCAGCACAACAAGGCCAGACGGATGCAACAACACAGTGCCAATACCACGCGAGTGCACAATGTCCATGCTCATGCGGTCAAGGGCAGTCACGGAAAGGAGGCTGAGCTCGAGACCAGGGACAAAGAGGACATCGGTGAGAAAAACGTCACCGACAGGACCACGGAAACGAACGACGCTAACACCACGGACAGGTAACACTTGTCCGAAACCCATCCGGACACCGGAGACATCGCCTATAGGGCCGAGCATACTGAAGGCCTCACAAGAGGCAGTCATTGATGCGTGGCCCTGGAGTCAATGATCCAGGTCTCAGCAGGGTCCTGGACAGGGGTCGCCAAATCGCTAACGGTCACATGGCAGCAAGCGAGGGACGCGGACGCAGTAGAAGGAGGCGCAAAACGAGACTGCCAATCATCAAGCCACGCAATGTGGTCAAGGAGGGGGTTGGAGGGGACCATGGGAGACGACGAGACAGACGAGGAGACGGGACATGACCGTAGCTCAGTCTCAGTCATGGAGGGCTGGGCTGGAAAGCAGGAGGTGACGCAACTCGCACTTCCCTGGGGAGGAGGGCGAGGCAGGCCAAGCTGGAGGGCGATGAACTGCTCCAGCTGACGATCACGGAAGGATGCCCTGGGAGTGTAGACGGAGTGCGGGGTGACGGCTCCAGAGCACGGGTAGTAGGAGGACTGAGCCGGCAAAGGAAGCAGAGGCTTCGACGCCTGTGGGTAGGACTGCTACGGCGCGGGTGTCAGTGGGACAGGCGGAGCTGTCGGAGTGGCAGAGCTGTTGGACGAGGTCGGAGTGGAAGGGCCAACAGCAGCGACGGCGGCAGAGGCAAGACGGTGCTCCCGCTGGTGACGCATGGTGGTGATGACACGCGCCTCGTCCGTCAAGAGCGGGCACGTGTACCACCCGTGCCCGGGCTGACCACAATTGTGGCAGACCGAGCCACCACTACTAGACCCGGTCGACGACTGCTGCTGCTACTGCTGCAGCAGACCCTTGCCTTTCTTGTGCCGGCTCTTCTACTTCTTCCCTGAAGACAATGAGGTAGCTGCGGTGGGGGAGGCGACGACCACGGAGGCGATGGTAAGGGATGCAAGGGCCTCCGTGCGATGGAGCTGGGACTCCTGGCGAGCTTCCTCGATGCGGAGGAAGAGCTCATATGCCCAGGGCATGAGGGTGCCCTGGGCTGCCATGGTGGAGAGGATGTGCTGGGGATAGTGTACAAAGACATCCGCGTACGCGCTGGTGGCGATGCGCTTGATGGTGAAGAGCGCGGATAGAGGAGGCGGAGCAAATTCGTTGAGATGACGAAGGATGTCCTCCGCCCGCTGCCGTAGGTAGTGACCGAATCGGTCTCCCCCATGTGCAGGGTGTTGAAATCCCGGAGCAGACGGCTGATCTCAGCGTCGCTGGACAGGCGATGGGGCCTGGTGAGGACATGCCATGCGACTGCAGGGTCTGGGACGTCGCCAGCAGTGAAGTCGCAGAGGAAAAAATCTAGGGCCAGGCGGGAAGCTGGAGGGGCGACTGGGACAAGGGCACGGACGGCGCGACCAGCGTCATACAAGTGGTGCGCCTCGATGGAGCCGTAAGGGAGGGTGTAGTATGCCCACAGGCCCTCACCCTGCGTCCAGATCTGGAAGCTGAGCTCCCAACTCTTGAACTGCTCGCCGGCCTGAAGCGACGGCGGCGGCGTCTCAAAGTCCTTCTGCCTACGGCCGGCACCCAGAGTGGGGCCAAGGACAGAGGTCACTGTCTGCCGCTGGCGCTGAGTCTGCTACTGTGCCAAGTAGTACGTGGCAGGAGACACAGCTGGACTGGCGTGCCCAGGAGGGACGAAGGATGGTAGTACACTAGAGGCAGTCTAGGGAGCTACTGGCTGTAGCGCTGCAAGCTGCTACGTCAAGGCGGTGAGCTATTGCTCAAGAGCAACGAGGGGGTCAGGATTGCCGCCAACGACACCAGTGGGCTGCTACTGTTGCTGCTGCTGCTACTGTTGCTGCTACTGCTACTATTGCTGCTGCTGTTGCTGTTGCTGGTGTTGCTGCTGCTGCTGCTGCGGCTGTTGCTACTGCTGCTGCTATTGCAGTTGCTACAAGAGGGGGGGTAGGGGTCCCTGCAACAGAGGAGGATCCCTCCTTACCGGGGCTACCAGCCATGGTGTAGTGTCGCTTGGTTGTTTCCCCCCTTTTGTTTAATTTGTTGAGTGCTGCTGATGTAAGCAGTGACGTCAGCCGAGGATGGCTGCCGTCAGCAGAGGCTACTACGTGTGTGCAGTGCTACTGGTTTCCCCCTTGTGTTTGTTTTTTTTTTGTGTTGTTGATGATGTGTGTAGCGACGGTAGCAGTGACGGCAGCGGACGGCCGCTGACGTTAGCAGCGGTGGATGCAGCCGCTACTGTGGGGCTGCAACCACGGTGTTGTTGGTGCTGCCGCCACTACTGCTACGGCTACTGATGGTGCTGCTGCTGCGGTGGCTGGTGCTGTTGCCGATGTTGTTGCTGAGGCGGCTGCGGCTACGGCTGCTGTTCCGGCTGCTACAGCCGCTGCTGCTGCTGCTCTGGCTACGGTTACTGCTGCTACTACGACTGCGGCTGCTGCTGCTATTGTAGCAACTGCTACTCCTTGTTGCGGCTGGTGCTGCTGCTGCTTGCTGCGGCGCAGTAGCGGCTGCTGTTGTCTGCTGCTGGTACTGTGGCTGCGGTTGCTACTGCTGCTCTAGTAGCAGCTGCTGCTTGCTGCGGCTGTGGCTGCGGCTGCGGCTGTTGCTGTGGCTGTTGCTACTACTACAAATGCTGCTGCTGCTTGCTACGGCTGTAGCAGCGGCTACTGGTGCTGCTGTAGCTGCCGCGGCTGCGTGCTGCGGCCGCTGCTGCTGTTGCTGCTACAACTGTGGCTGCAACTGCGACTGTTGATGTTGCTACGGGTGCTACTACTGCTACGGTTGCGGGTGCCGTGGCTGCAGCGAACAGGAGAAAAAAGGGGGGGGTCTGTGCACAATTTTTTTGTTTTTTTGTTTGTTTTTCTTGCACGTCGTCGCGAGCTTGCTGCTCGCTGCGAGCGACGAGTTGTGAGCATTGAGCTTGCTGCTTGGTGCTCGCAGCGGGCAGTGAGCTCGCTGCCTGTAGCTCGCTGCTCGCAGCGAGCAGCAAGCAGCGGGCAGCTACAGCTGTTGCTGCTGCAGCTGTGGCTGCGGCTGCTGCTGCAGCTGCAGCGACTGCAGCTGCTTACTACGGCTACGACTGCTGCTACTGCTGCAGCTGCTGTTGCTGCTTGTTGGAGCCGTTATTGCTGCGGCCGGCTACTGCTACTGCCACCGGCAGTTGCTGTTGCAAGCTACTGCGCGCTGCTGCTGCTGCCGGCTGCTGCTTGCTGCCGTTGCTGGTGCTACTGACTGTTGCAGCTGCGGGCTGCTGCTGTTGCAAGCTGCTGCTGTTTCCAGCTGCTGCTGTGTGCTGCTGGCTATTGCTGCCACTGCTCGCTACTGTGGCAAGCTGCTGCTACTGCTGTTGCTGGCTGCGGGTATCAGTCACACCTGGAGGACGTCGTCGCGTGTGTCGTCACCAGCAAGGGCCTGACGTGGCTGGCCACTCACCTACTCGCGTCAAACGTGGGGTTAGTGCTGCTGGAAAAAATCCGGCACCATTTCCCCTGGCCGAGTGGCCGTGGGAAAAATTTTGACGCAGCCACCAGGCGGGTCAATGCTGCCGGAAAAAATCCGGCAGCATTTCCCCTACACTGGCGCGTATGGAGGTCCGCCGGCGTTGTCTGGCACCTGTACGTCAGTCTTCTGCTGCTGCTGCTACGCTCTGGCTTTGATGCCAAGATAGAAATGCTAGGCAGCAGGTTGGGGCAGCAGCGTCGTTGATGCAGCATGCGGGCTTCCATGCTAGTTGCTTGAGTCAGCTGCCCCCTCAGTCTGCTGCCCTAGAGACTAAGGTTGGAAGCTCTGGGTTTGTTACTCAAAAGTGTGCGCGCCAGTGTTAGCGCCAGAAAGCAGCTGGAAACTGAAAGTAACTGATTAGCAATCAAGAATGAGACACAATGGGAGACCTCTCCAAGAACTAGCATCCCCCCAGCTCTATAGAGCTTGTTACTCAGTTCAACAGCCAATCAGAAAACAGCTCTGTTTTCAGGCTGGCAGGTTTTCTCGGTGAGGCCTGGCAGACGACCAACAGTCCAAAACCGAGGCGTCATCCGTTTTGCCTGAAAACTGGACCATACCATAATATCGACGCTGCAAACGCAGTCGTGTGGTCAGAAGCAGCTAGAAAAATAGTAGCAAGGAGATATGACTGCCCGAATCCAGTCAGTGCCCATGATGGTCCAAGACGCCGAACAGGGCCATGCAACATGCAACAAGGACCCTATGCGGAGCATGATGATGCAGATGCGATGGGACGCGCTGGACGTATGCAGACAGCAACTGTAGTTACAGTGACCGCCGGTAGCACGACCGCCGAGGAGGCCTGCCGATGGAGCTGAGCACGTCGCCGGAGAGAGGAGGCTCCAGCGAACTGCGAGTAGACCTCAACGTGTGTCAGGTCCACCGGACGACACTCCATCAGCGTCGAGTCTCGCCGTCAGTCATCTGCATGCCGATGTACACAAGCCAGGAGGACACAACAGAGCAGAGTGAGAGATGCGCAAAAAAACAACACTCCCCCCTTTGTGCTCAGCTCCATCAGCAAACCTCCTCGACAGTTCTGACGCCAACAGACACTGTCACTGCATTTGCTGTCTATGCATGTCCAGCATTGCATTTGACTCCATCGATGCGTTCACTGTGCTATTTCATACCTAGGATCCAAGTTTCATGATTTTCTGACACTGTTGGTACCGGGGGTTAGCGTAGACGCTGCCTGGGTTTAGGCAGCCATAACTCCGCACTGCTACTTTTTTAGCTGATTATGACCGCATGACTGCGTTTGCAACATGTGTATTATGCTATGGTCCAATTTTCAGGTAAAACGGACGACGCTCGCGTTTTGGGCTGTCGGCTGTCTGGCAGGTCTCACTGAGAAAACCCTGCGTGCAAGAAAAAAGGTTTATTCTCTGATTGTCTAGTTAGCCGAGTAACAAGCTCTAGAGAACTGAAGGGGAGCTAGAACTGGGAGGGGTCTCCCATTGTTGCTCATTCTTGATTACTAATCAGTCACTTCCAGTTTTCAGTTGCTTTCCGGCGCTAACACTGGCCCGCGCGTTTCTGAGAAACAAATGCAAAGCTCTCAGACTTGGACTCTAAAGCGGCACAGTGTGGAGGCAAAGCTAGAATCCTAGGCAGCAGGTTGGGGCAGCATGCGTTGTTGAAGCAACGTGCGTGCTTCCACGCTCGTTGCTTAAGTCTGCTACCCCCTCAGTCTGCTGCTGTAGAGACTAAGTCTGGAAGATCTGGGTTTGTTACTCAGAAGTGTGCACGCTAGTGTTAGCGCCAGAACGCAGCTGAAAACTGGAAGTAACTGATTAGTAATGAAGAATGAGCAACAATGGGAGACCCCTCCAAGTTCTAGCTCCCCCCCCCACTAGTGAAGAACTTGTTACTCAGCTAACCAGCCAATCAGAAAACAGTGATAGACATATTCTCAGGCAGGCAGGGTTTTCTCAATGAGCCCTGCCAGACGCCCGACAACCCAAAACCCGGGCGTCGTCCGTTTTTCCTGAAAACTGGACCATACCATAATACCGACGCTCGAAACGCAGTCGTGCGGTCAGAATCAGCTAGAAAAAAAACCACAAAACGTTATGGCTGCACGAACCAAGGCAGTGCTTATGACAGTCAACGATGCCAAATAGGACCATACAACAGGAGACATGGACCCTAGGCATCGCATGATGCTCCAGACGCAATGCCACAGCCATACATAGCGCTAGGTGTGTGTAGACAGCATCTGTAGTGGCAGTGACCGCCGGCGGCCTGACCACCAAGGAGGCCTGCCGATGAAGCTGAGCGCATCGCCAGAGGAGGAGGCTCCACCGACGGGTGAATGGGCCTTAGCGTGCGTCGGCTCCACCGAGCGACACTCCAGTAGTGTCAAGTGTCACCGTCAGTCATCTACACGCCGATGTACACAAGCCGGGAGGACACAACGGAGTACAACGAGAGATGTACGGAAACCAACACTCCCCCATGACTCATAGGCGTAGTGCACATGTGCGGGTAGAGACACAGTCAACAACCAAACTCCCCCAGGCCAAGCAGAGACGCAAGCAGGGACACAGAGAAACACTCACGGACGCATGCCGAATGAACTCACAGCTTTCTTGAACGAGTTGCGCTTCAGTGCCTTGGTCAAGAAGTCAGCCAACTGCCGTGCTGTCTCAACCCACACGATGCTGATGCTGCCGTCATGCAACAACGAACGCACATAGTGATACTCAACATTGATGTGCTTTGTGCGTGTGTGATGAACACCGTCATTGTCGGCGATGGCCATGGCAGTCTCATTGTCGTCGTGCAACGTGATGGATGCAACGGACTGACGTAACTCGGACAGCAGACGACGCAACCACACACTCTCACACGCGCCTGAGCCAAGAGCAACGTACTCAGCCTCAGGAGTGTTGCGTGCAATGCATCCCTGCTTGCCAGTGCACCAGGAGACAACTGTGCCCCCAATCAGAAAGATCCAGCCTGTGCGACTCTTACCGTCCGGATTGCCGGCCAAGTCACTGTGGGTGTAGCCCACCACGACAATGGACGGCTGATGGCAGAACATCAGACAGCGGCGAGGAGTCGAGGCAACATAGCGTAGTACTCGGATCGCGGCCTCGTAGTGGAGGTGACGCGGCTCCTGAGAGAACTGGGCCAAGAGGTTGACGGGGAACGCGATGTCTGGGCGCGTCGTTGTCGCCAGGAACATCAGTGACCCGATGACTCGCAGGTATGTGGTCACGTCAACTGGCTCCCCCACAACGGCTGGGTCAGGACTCTTCAGCTTCACCTGGCCATAAGGTGACATGGGTGAGGATGCGCTCAGCACGAGTGGCAGGTCATCCGCAAAGCGGGTGGACAGTGTCTGCACATAGGCGGCCAGGTGGATGTGCAAGATGCCCTGGGAGCGATCATGCTCGAGCTCCATGCCCAGGAAGACTCTGGCAGACCCAAGGTCCTTCATCTAGTAGGCGTCGTGCAGCAGATCCTTGACACGCTGGATGGCAGCCGTGTTTGGCGAGGCAATGAGCACATTGTCGACGTAAACCAGAACAGCGGGGAAGGTCTGGCCTCGCGGACTGACAAACAGTACGGGGTCAGCGTTGCTGCACTGGAGCCCGCCACGAAGTAGCGTGCTGCTGATTTCTTGGTTCCAGCATCGAGGCAATTGCTTTAGGCCATAAAGGGCCTTGCGCAGTCGCTAGACTCTCCCAGTGCCATTGTCAAAGCCTGGGGGCTGCACCATGTAGAGCTCCTCACCCTCCAGTGAACCATGGAGAAAAGCATTGCCCACGTCCATCTGATGCAGATCCCACCCGTGCTTGGCGACCAGACTGAAGAGTGCTCGGCTAGTGGAGAACCGGCCAACTGGGGCAAAGATGTGGTCGTAATCGACCACAGGAATCTGGACAAGCCCCTTGGCTGTAAGGCGGGCCTTGTACTTGTCCAAGGACCCGTCGGCTTCGACTTGCGCCGAAAGACCCACTTGGCGCCGATGGCCTTCCGTCCTAGGGGAAGGTCGACGAGGCCATACACGTGGTGCTGTCGGATAGCGGCGAGCTCATCGGCGTAGGCAGCGTCCCAGTGTGCGGCCTCAGGAGAGGCTCGTGCCTCGCGTAGGGTGTCTGGGTCCTCCCTGCGTGCTGTGGAGCGGACTGAGAGAGCGTGTGCAACTCAAGCCCCAGGTAGAATGCGTGCAAGTGCAACCGCGACAGCGTACCGATGCTCATGATGAAGCATGGCGTAGCCCAGTGCGGAGCCCGGGTGAAGGTCTGGAATGATGGCCGATGTGGTCAGGCCAAGGGCCTTAGTGCCAGGATCCCCACTCACGACCGTGGGAGCGGAGGAGACACGTGGAGCCACGAGGGGTCGAGGCACCACGGAGCGCGGTGCGACGGTCTGCGCGCTCACCGACGGTCTGGGTCGGAGGCTGCCGCTTGGCCCACGCGTGTAGCATGGCAGGACAGATGACGGCACTGAGTCCGTCGGGCTGATGGAGGCGGACGGGGTTGCTGGCCCGGAGGGGCCCGCGGATGCAACCGGGGCTGTCGGCCCGGAGGGACCAGCGGACACGACTCGGGGTGTTGGTCCGGAGAGACCAGTGGACGCAACTGGGACTGCTGGCCCTGAGGGACCAGCGGACGTGATTGGGACTGCTGGCTCGAAGGGATCAGCGGAAACAACTAAGGCTGCTGGCCCGGAGGGACCAGCGGACGCGATTGGGGCTGCTGGCCCGGAGGGACCAGTGGATGCAATTGGGGCTGCAAGCCCGAAGGGACCAGCTGACGCGACTGGGGCTGCTGTCCCGGAGGGACCAGCGGACGCGACTGAGACTGCTGGCCCAGAGGGACCAGTGGACGCGACTGGGGCTGCTGGCCTGGAGGGACCAGCGGACGCGACTGGGGCTGCTGGCCCGAAGGGACCAGTGGACGCGACTGGGGGTGCCGGCTTGGAGGGACCAGCGGGCGCGACTGGGACTGCTGGCTTGGAGGGACCAGCGGAAGCGACTGGGGTTGCTGGCCCAGAGGGACTGAGGGATATGTCACATGGAAGCGTCAGGACGGAGGACGGACTCACCACTCCCCCACGCGGTGGAATAGACACGGATGAGCCGGAGCGAATGAGGTCGGGAGGAAACAGGTTCTTGAAGAAGAGGGCATCCCGAGACTCAACGATGCAGTGCCGGTTGGGATCCCTGAAGCGCCAGGCCTTGGACTGACGAGAGACACCAAGGAAGGTGGAGGGACGTCCGCGAGGGGAGAGCTTGCTGCCCTGCTGCGGGACGGGCAGCCACACAATGGCCATGTAGCCCCAGACGCGAGCCGGGCGGAGGTCAGCTCGATGACCGCACCAATGCTGGTACGGTGTGGACTGGCGGGGAAGGGGACCGTGGGGAATCCGGTTCCAGACTCAGGTCATGTAGGCCATGGTTTCAAAATAGAAGCCATGGGAGAGACCAGACTCGCCCCGCATGGTGCGGACGGCGTCGGCCATAGTACGGTTCCATCGTTTGGAGATACTGTTGTGGGCGGGTGTGTAAGGCGCGGACGTTTCATGACAAATTCCGCGGGAGGTGAGAGAGGTCGCGGCCTCACCCAGGTAATCACCACCGCGATCAGAGCAAAAGTGATGGAGAGAGCGGCCGCACTCGCGCTTCGCAAGGACAAGCCAGTCCAGGATGGCGTGGGCAACATCGCTCTTCTGCTGAAGGTAGATGACCCATCGGTAGCGAGAAAAGTCGTTAGTGAGGGTGAGGACGTAGCGACCATGCTCGCCGACGGACTCGGTGGGGAGAGGACCCATGATGTCCGAATGGACAAGGTCGAGGGGGGCGGACGCACGGGAGGAAGACAAGGGATACGTGGACCGGTGCATCTTCCCGTGAGCGCAGTCAATGCACTCAATTGCGCACGGGAGGGAAAAAGTCTCTGGGTCAAGGCCCTTGGCCGGTTGGGTGCGGAGCATGTTGTCTACGGCGGCAGAGTGGACGTGGTAGAGGCAGCGTTGTAAGAGGCGAGTGTGCTAAATATAAAGCGTACTGGTGACAAACACATGGCCTATGGTGGCCGAAGGGGAGGAGACAGAAGGAGAGGACGAGAGGCAAGGTACATGCCACAGGTTGCCAAGGGTGGTGGCATGCAGCACAACAAGGCCAGACGGATGCAACAACACAGTGCCAACACCACGCGAGTGTACAACGTCCATGCTCATGCGGTCAAGGGAAGTGACGAACAGAAGGCCGAGCTTAAGACCAGGGACAAAGAGGACATCGGTTAGAAAGACGTCACCGGAGGGACCACGGAAATGAACGACGCGAACACCACGGACAGGAAACACTTGGCCAGAGCCTGTCCGGACACCGGAAACATCACCTATAGGACCGCGATTACTAAAGGCCTCACGATAGGCCATCATGTGATGCGTGGCCCGGGAGTCCATGATCCAGGTCTCAGCAGGTTCCTGGACCGGGGTCGCAAGATCACTAACAGTCACATGGGAACAAGCAAGGGACGCAGATGTAGTGGAAGGAGGTGCGAATCGAGACTGCCAATCGTCAAGCCAAGCAACGTCGTCCTGGGCGGGGGTAGCAGAGACCATGAGAGATGACGAGACAGATGAGGAAACGGGGCACGACCATAGCTCAATCTCAGTCATGCAGGGCTGGACAGGGGAGTAGGAAGTGATGCAACTCGCACTTCCCTGGGGAGGAGGCCGAGGTAGGCCGAGCTGGAGCGCGATGAATTGATCAAGCTGGTGCTTACGGGAGGATGACCCGGGAGTGTAGACGGAGTGCAGGATGATGGCGCCAAAGCCCGGGTAGGAGGACTGCGCCGGAGGGGACGGCTGCGACGCTGGTGTCGGCGGGACCGACAAAGCAACTGGAGTGGTGGAGTTGTTGGACAAGGCAAAGGTGTCAGAGCCGGCGACAGCCACGGCGGCAGAGGCAAGACGACGCTCGCACTGGCAACGCATGGTTGCGATGATGCGGGCCTCATCCGTCGGTAGAGGGCACGTGTACCACCCGTGCCCGGGCTGACCACAGTTGTGGCAGACCGAGCCGCCTGCGCTGGACCCGGTCGACGACTGTTGCTGCTGTTGTTGCTGAACTTTGCCTTCCTTGTTCCGACGCTTATTCTTCCTCGACGAGGATGAGGTAACTGCGATGAGGGAGGCGACGACCACGGAGGCAACGACAGGCGAGGCGACGGCAGGGGAGGCCACGGCCTCCGTGCGCTGGAGTCGGGACTCCTGACGGCTTCCTCAATGCGGAGGAAGAGCTCGTACACCCAGGGCATGAGGGTGCCCTGGGCTGGCATGGTGGAGAGAACGTCGTGAGGGTAGTGGACAAAGACGTCCGCGTACGCTTTGGTGGCATCACGCTTGATGGTGAGGAGCACGGCCAAAGGGGGTGGGGCAGTGGTCTCGAGGCGACGAAGGATGTCCTTCGCCCGCTGCCTGTAGGAGGTGACCGTCTCGGTCTCCCCCATGTGCAGGGAGTTGAACTCCCGCAGCAGGCGGCTAGTCTTAGCGTCGTTGGACAGGCGATGGGAACGAGTGAGAACGTGCCTTGCGGCTGTAGGGTTTGGGATGGCGCCAGCGGTGAAGTCGCCCAAGAAGGGCTCAAGGGTGAGGCGGGAAGCCGGAGGGGCGACAGGGACAAGAGCCCGGACGGCACGACCAACTTCATATAGCTGGTCGGCCAGGGTGGCATCATACGGCGGGGTATAGTGTGCCCACAGGCCCTCACCCTGCACCCAGATGCGGAAGCTGAGCTCCCACCTCCGGAACTGCTCGCCGACCTGAAGCAGTGGTGGCGGCGTTTCAAAGTCCTTTTGCCTGCGGCCGGCATCCAGAGTGGGGCCAAGGACGGAGGTCACTCTCTACCGCTGGCGTAGAGTTTGCTGTTGCGCCAGGTATTGCATGGCAGCAGACACAGCTGGGCTGGCGAGCCCTGGAGGGGGGATGGACGGAGGCGCATTGGGGGCACACTAGGAGACTAACGGTTGCAGTGCCGCAAGCTGCTGCGTCAAGGCGGCGAGTTGTTGTTGAAGAGCAGCGAGGGGGTCAAGGTTATTGCCAACGATGCCAGAGGGCTGCTGGCGCCGTTGCTCCTGCTGCTGCTGCTGCTTTTGCTATTGCTGCTGGTCCTGCTGCTCATGCTCCCACTTCTCTTGCTGTTCCTGCTGCTCTTGTTGTTGTTGTTGTTGTTGTTGTTGTTGTTGCTGCTGCTGCTACTGCCATCGATGCTGCTGCTACTGTTGCTGCTGCTGCTACAGCCGCTACAAGAAAGGGGGGGTGGGGGTCCCCCCAATAGAGGAGGACCCCTCCCTAGTGGGGCTACCAGCCATGGTGTGATGCCCTTTGTTTTGTTTTTTTTCTCTCTTTGTGGGTTGCTGACGTTACAAGTGGGGTCTACTGAGGGTGGTGGACGTCCTGCCCACCCTTCGGATGACTTCCCCTTCCCTTGCCCCTTTCTTTGGTTCTTTTTTTGTAGTCGATGACGTCAACAGTGATGTCAATAGCGGGATGCTGACGTCAGCAATGGCGTTTGGGCCACTGCTGCAGCTATTGTTGTTGTTGGTGCTGCTGTTGGCGTTGTTGATGTTGCTATTGCTATTGCTCTTGTTTGGTGCTGCTGCGGCTGCTACTACAGTTGGTGCTACTGCTGCTGCTGCTGTTGCTCCTGTTGACGCTACTTCTACTACGGCTACTGCTATTGCTGCTGCTGCTACTGTTGCAGCTGCAGTTGCTACAACAGTTGCTGCTGCTATGGGCTGCTCCGGCTGCTAAGGCTGCTGTAGCAGCAAAGGCAGCTGCTGCAGCAGCGGCGGCGAAGCAGGTGGGATGGGGGAGTTTTGTTTTTGCTCTCCTTTTGTTTCCTGTCTTCCTCATCTGTCATAGCGGGCAGCTGCCCGATGTCAGCAGTGAGAAGCGGGCTACTTCTCGCTGGCAGCGAGTTGCTACTCGATGGCAGCGGGTAGCTGCTTGCTGGCAGGAGCGGGTTACTGCTCGCTGCTTGCTCGCTGTGGGCAGCAAGCAGTAGTAGCCGTTGCTGGCAGCTGCTCGGTGTAGCAGCTGCTACGACTGGCTGCTTGTGCGGCATGCTGCTTGTGCGGCTTGCTGCTGCAGCTGCTACAGTCTGCTTCTGCTACAGCTGCTGCTTACCACTGCTGCTGCTCGCTGTAACTGCGAGCTGCTGTTGCTGCAAGCTGCTGCTACGGGCTGCTGCTGCTACGGGCTGCTGCTGCTACGGGTTGCTACGAGTTGCTACTTCGGCCTGCAGTTGCTGCTGCACGCAACTGCTGCTGGCTGCTACTGGCACAGATCGCTGCCGTTGCCTGCGGCTGCCGCTACTGCAAGCTGCTGCTACTGCATGCTGGTGCAAGTAACTGCACCTGGGTGATGTTGCCGCGCGCGTTGTCGCCTGCAGGTTTTGGACGCGGCCTGCCGCTCACCTCCTCGCGTCACGTGTGGGGGTCAGTGCTGCCGAAAAAAAAATCGGCAGCATTTCCCCTGGCCCAGTGGCCGTGGGAAAAAATCTGACGCCGCCACCAGGCGGGTCAATGCTGCCGGAAAAAAATCCGGCAGTATTTCCCCTGCAGTGGCGCGTATGGGGGTCCGCCGGCATTGTCTAGCACCCGTACGCCAGTTTTTTGCTGCTGCTGCTACGCTCTAGCTCTGATACCAAGCTAGAAACCTAGGCAGGAGGTTGGGGCCGCATGCGTTGTTGATGTAGCGTGCGGGCTTCCACGCTCGTTGCTTAAGTTTGCTGCCCGCTCAGTCTGCTGCTCTAGAGACTAAGTCTGGAAGCTCTGGTTTTCTTACTCAAAAGTGCGCGCGCCAGTGTTAGCGCCAGAAAGCAGCTGAAAACTGGAAGTAACTGATTAGTAATGAAGAATGAGTAACAATGGGAGACCCCTCCAAGTTCTAGCTCCCCCCAACTAGTATAGAACTTGTTACTCAGCTAACCAGCCAATCAGAAAACAGTGCTAGACCTATTTTCTGGCAGGCAGGGTTTTCTCGGTGACCCCTGCCAGACGCCCGACAGCCCAAAACCCGGGCGTCGTCCGTTTTTTCCTGAAAACTGGACCACACCATAGTACCAACGCTCCGAACGCAGTCGTGCAGTCAGAATCAGCTAGAAAAATAGCTACAAGTAGTTATGGCTGCACGATCCCAGGCAGTGCCTTTGACAATCAACGATGCCAAACAGGACCATACAACAGGAGACATGGACCCTAGGCATCGCATGATGCTGTAGACGTAGTGCCAAGCCATACATAGCGCTAGGTGCATGGAGAAAGCATCTACTGTGGCGGTGACCGCCGGCGGCCTGACCACCAAGGAGACCTGCTGATGAAGCTGAGCGCATCGCTAGAGGAGGAGGCTCCAGCGACGGGTGAATGGACCTCAGCGTGCTTCCGTTCCACCGAGCGACGCTCTTGCAGCGTCAAGTCTCGCCATCAGTCATCTGCACGCCGATGTACACAAGCCGAGAGGACACAACAGAGTACAATGAGAGATGTACAATGAGACTAAGCAACGAGCGTGGAAGCCCGCACGCTGCATCAACAACGCAACTGCCGCAACCTGCCCTCTAACAAAGTTTCTAGCTTGGTATCGGAGCCAGAGCGTAGCAGCAGCAGCAGCAGCAGCAAACAACGGACGTACAGGTGCCTGACGATGCCGGTGGACCCCCATACACGTTAGTGCAGGGGAAATGCTGCCAGATTTTTTCGACATTATTGACCCGCCTGGTGGCAGCGTCACATTTTTTCCCGTGGCTACTCGGCTAGGGGATATGCTGCTGGATTTTTCCGACATCACTGACCCCACGCGTGGCATGAGGAGGTGAGCGGCAGGCCGCGTCAGGCACCTATTTGCGAGGACGCACGTGGGGACGTCATCAAGTTGCAGTGACTGGCAGTAGCAGCAAGTAGGATCAGCAACGTGCAGTAGCAACCGCAGCAGCAGCTTGCAGCAGCGGCAAGCTGGGCAGCAGTAGCTAGCAGCACTTGTGTGCAGTAGTAGCAGAATCTGGGTGGAGCAGCAGCCCGCAGGTGTAAGCAGCAGCAGCAGCGAGCAGTAGTAGCTCGCAATTGCAACAGCGGCAGCCTGCATTAGTTGCAGTAGCAACAACAGCGAGCAGTAGCAGGAGTAGGTTCGAGAAGCAGTTAGCAGCAACCGGCAACTGCCAGTAGCAGGAGCTGCAGCAGCCGCCAGCAGCAACGGTACGCTGAGAGCCAGATGTTAGGGAGATCTTCGGAACCGGTTGACTAAGCCATACATGCGAGTAGCTTGACATGGATCCTGGACGTCAGCCCGGGATCGGAGCAGTCCGGTCGGCAAAACTGCCGCTGTGGTTATCTCACACTTGTGCATAACCGAGATTGTGGCCCCATAGGATCAGCAACCCGGTACATGACACAACCACGCTTATCTAGGCATGCGAATCATTACTAAGAGAAACACCACATCGACCACGAGATCATATGTGGATGCATGTCTCTCACTGTGTAACTCCCCTTGTTGGTTTTTGTCTCACATCTCTCACTTGTACTCTGTTGTGTCATCCCGGCTTGTGTACATCGGCGTGCACATGATTGACGGCGAGACGCGACGCTGATGGAGTGTCGCCCGGTGGAGCCGATGCATGCTCAGGCCTACACGCAGTTTGCTGGAGCCTCCTCCCTCCTTCGTGCTCAGCTCCATCGACAGACCTCCTTAGTAGTCATGGCGCCAACAGGCACTGTCAGTGCATTTGCTTTTTGTGCATATCCAGCACTGCGTTTGACTACATTTGCGTTCATTGTGCTATGTCATGCCTAGGGTCCAAGTTTCATGATTTTCTGATACTGTTGGTACCGTGGGTTAGCGTAGACGCTGCCTGGGTTTAGGCAGCCATAGCTCCTCATTGCTATTTTTCTAGCTGATTCCGACCGCATGAATGTGTTTGCAACGTGCGTATTATGGTATGGTCTAGTTTTCAGGCACAACGGACGACGCCCGGGTTTTGGGCTATTGGCCATTTGGCAGGGCTCACCAAGAGAACCCTGCGTGCCAGAAAATAGGTTTATATTCTGATTGGCTGGTTAGCTGAATGATAGGCTCTACAGAGCTGGGGGGGAGCTAGAATGGGAGGGGTCTCCCATTGCTGCTCATTTTTTATTACTAATCAGTCACTTCCAGTTTTCAGCTGCTTTCTGGTGCTAACACTGGTGCACGCGTTTCTGTGGAACGAATCTAGAGCACTTAAACTTAGACTCTAGAGCGGCTGACTGAGGGGGCAGCAGACTAAGCAACAAGCGTGGAAGCTCGCACGCTGCATCAACAACGCCACTGCCCCAACTTGCGCTCTAGCATAGTTTCTAGCTTGGTATCTGAGTCAGAGCATAGCAGCAGCAGCAAATGACTGACGTACAGGTGCCAAACTACGTCGGCGGACCCCCATACGTGCTAGATGTATGCTGCCAGATGTTTTTCGGCAATATTGACCCGCCTGGTGGTGGTGTCAGATTTTTTCCCATTGCCACTAGGCTAGGGGAAATATTGCCAAGTTTTTCCGACATCACAGACCCCCACGCATGACGCGAGGAGGTGAGCGGCAGGCCGCGTCAGGCACCTATTGGCAACGACGCACGTGGGGACGTCATCCAGGTGCAGTGACTGGTAGCAGCAGCAAGCAGCAGCAGCAGCAACCTGCAGCAGCAGTAGTAGCTGCTTGCAGCGGCGGCAAGCAGTGGCAGCAGTAGCCAACAGCACCTGTGTGCAGTAGCAGCAGCAGCTCGCAGCAGCAGCAGTAGCCCGCAGGCGCAAGCAGGAGCAGTAGCGAGAACTAGCAGCTCGCTCCAACAGTAGTGGCAGCCCGCATCCACAACAGCAACAACAGCAGCAGCAACAACAGGTGCGAGCAGCAGTTAGCAGCAACCGGTAGTAGCCAGCAGCAGGAGCTGCAACAGCCGCCGGCAGAAACGGCACGGTGATAGCCAGATGTTATGGAGATCTCCAGAACTGGTTGACCGGGCCATACATTCGAGTAGCTCGACATGGAACCTGGACGCCAGGCTGGGATTGAACCACTCCGGTCCGCAAAACTGCCGCTATGGTTATCTCAGACTTTTGTATAACTGAGAGTGTGGCCCCACTGGATCAGCAACCTGGTACACGACACAACCACGCCTAGCTAGGCATGTAAACAATTACTAAGAGAAACACCACATCGACCACGAGAGCATATGTGGATGCATGTCTCTCACTGTGTAATCGTCTCACATCTCTCACTTGTACTTTGTTGTGTCCTCCCAGCTTGTGTACATCGGCGTACACATGACTGACGGCAAGGAGCGACGCTGATGGAGTGTCGCCCGGTGGAGCCGACGCATGCTGAGGCCTACATGCAGTTTGTTCAAGCCTCCTCCCTCCTTCGTGCTCAGCTCCATCGACAGTCCTCCTCGGCAGTTGTGCCGTCGACAGGCACTGTTACTGTATTTGCTGTTTGTACATGTCCAGTACCGCGTTTGACAGCATCGACGCATTCACTGTGCTATGTCATGCGTAGGGTCCAAGTTTTAGGATTTTGTGACACGTGGTACCGGGGGTTAGCGTAGACGCTGCCTAGGTTCAGGCAGCCATAACTCCTCACTGCAATTTTTCTAGCTGATTCTGACCGCATGACTGTGTTCGCAACTTGCATGTTTTGGAATGGTCCAATTTTCAGGCAAAACAAACGACGTGCGGGTTTTGAGCTGTCGGCCGTCTCGGTGAGCCGCAAGGCTCACCAAGAAATCCCTGCTTGCCAGAAAATAGGTATATTTTCTGATTGGCTGATCAGCTCAGTAACTAGCTCTACATAGTTGGGGGGGAGCTAGAACTGGGAGGGCTCTCCCATTGTTGCTCATTCTTGATTACTAATCAGTCACTTCCAGTTTTCAGCTGCTTTCTGGCGCTAACACTGGCGCACGCGTTTCTGAGTAGCAAATCTAGAGCACTCAGACATAGACTCTAGAGCGGCAGACTGAGGGGGTAGCAGATTGAGCAACGAGAGTGGAAGCCCGCACGCTGCATCAACAATGCCACAACCCCAACCTGCGCTCTAGCATAGTTTCTGTCTTGGTATTAGAGACAGAGCGTAGCAGCAGCAGCAAACGACTGACGTAAAGGTGCCTGACTACGCCGGCGGACCCCCATACGCGCTAGTGCAAGGGAAATGCTGCCAGATTTTTTCTGGCAGTATTGACCCGCCTGTTGGCGGTGTCCGATTTTTTCCCATGGCCACTGGGCTAGGGGAAATGCTGCCAGATTTTTCCGACAGCACTGACCCCCACGCGTGACGCGAGGAGGTGAGCGGCAGGCCGCGTCAGGCACCTATTGGCGACGATGCATGTGGGGACGTCTTCCAGGTGCAGTGACTGGCTGCAGCTGCAAGCAGCAACAGCAGCCTGCAACAACAAGAGCAGCTTGCAGCAGCGGCAAGCAGTGGCAGCAGTAGCCAGGAGCAGCCGTGTGCAGCAGCAGCAACAGCTCATAGCAAGAGCAGCCCGCAAGCACAAGCAATAGGTGTAACTTGTAGCAGCAGCAGCGGTAGCTTGCATTAGCAGTAGTAGCAACAGCTGCGGGCAGCAGTAGTAGGAGATATGAGCATTAGGTAGCAGCAACCGGCAGCAGCCAGCAACAGAAGCTGTAGCAGCCGCCAGCAGCAGTAGCGACTGCAGCTGCTCGCATCGAGCTGCGAGCTACAAGGAGAGAACTCACTGCTCGCAACGAGGAATGAGCTAACAGCAGCGAGTAGCAAGCTTGCTGCTTGTAGCTCATTGCTCATAGTGAGCAGCAAGCTCACTGTGGTGAGCGAAGGAAAAAGAAAAAAAGGGAGGGAACAATTAAAAAACCCCCCCACCTCATAGCACGCAACAGCAGTTGTAGTAGCAACAGCAATAGCAGTAGCGGCCGGTACTACCACAACAACCACAGGAGCAATAGCAGTAGCAACAACTATTGCTATAATAGCAGCCATAGAAGCAGTAGCACTAGCAACAACTATAGCAGCAGCAACAGCCGTTGGTGCCACAACATCCACAGCAATAGCAGCAATAGCCATTGTAACAACAGACCCTCAGCAGCAGCAACAACCACTGCTGAAATCAGCCTTCCTCAGCTGACATCACTAATGGCTTCACTACTAACATCATCAATAAAAAACAAAAGAAAAAAACCTTCAGCAGCAACCCTATAGATAATGGAACAGTAGTTGCTAACGGCAGCCATCCCAGGCTGACGTCACTAGTGACGTCACTACTGACATCTGCAGCACCGAAAAAAAAGAAGGGTAGGAGGGAAACATGGCAGAGAACAAAGAGGGGTACTCTTCTATTAGAGGATCCCACTTCCTACAACAGCTACAAAAGATACAGCAGTAGCAGTAGCTACAGCTGCCGCCGTTGTACCAGCAACAAGAATGGTAGCAACAGCCTCAGCAGCCATAGTAGCACTAGCAACAGTAGCAGCAGTAGTAGCAGCAGCAGCAGCAGCAGCAGCAGCAGCAGGAGCAGTTGCAATGACGGTAGTAGTAGCAACAACAGTAGTAGTCGTAGCAGAAGTAGCAGCACCAGCAGCAGCAATCGCAGCAGTAGCAGTAGCAGTAACAGTAGCAGCAGTAGAAGTAACAGCAGCAACAACAGAAGCACCAATACCTTACAAGTTCTATCGATGGTCATGCTGGCTTGACAGATCCGCTCATCGCCTTGTGTGAGCAGCTCGCAAAGCTGACACAGAAGCTAGCAGCACTACAGCTGGTGACACCGCTGCCGCAAGAATAGTCGCAGCCACAGCATTAGTGGCCGCCGCTATAGTAGCAGCAACAGCCGCCGCAGTAGCTGCAGCTACGTCAGCAAGCACCGTTCATTCCACCCGGGCACGCGAGTGCTGTGGTCTCATATGCCACGCAGTATCTGGTGCATCAACACACCCAAAGCGAACAGCAAACGGTGACGTCAGTCCTAGGCCCCACTCTGGGTGCCGGCTGCAGGCCAAAGGACTTCAAAACCCCACCGCCGTCGCTTCAGGCTAGCGACCAGTTTCGGAGCTGGGAGCTCAGCTTCCAGATCTGGGCATAGGGCAAGGGCTTTTGGCCCTACTATTTCCTGTTGTTTGACTCCACCCGAGCCGACCAGGCCTATGACGCCAGTCGCGTTGTGCGTGTCCTCGTCCTTGTGGTCGCTACAGCCGCACGCCTCACCCTTGAGCCCTTCCTGGGCGACCTCACTACTAGCACACTCCCTGACCGAGCAACTGCATGACACATACTCATGCGCCCTCATTGCCTTTCCACTGACGCTGAGACCAGCAGCCTGCTCCCAGAGTTCAACTCACTCTGTATGGGGGAGACCGAGACGGTCACCTCCTATTGGCAACACGCAGAGGACCTTCTGTGCCGCCTCAGAGACGCCGTGCCACCCCCTCTCTCCACAAACCTGACCATCAAGCGCGGCCCCACCGACCCCTTCTCTGACGTCTTCGTCCACAACTCCCAGCATGTCCCCGTTGCGATGGCTTCCTAGGGCACCCTCAGTCAGGACACAGGTGGTACACGTGTCGCTCCAGACCGACGAGGCTCGTGTCATCGCCACCATGTGTTGCCAGCGCGAGCGCCGCATTACCACCGCTACCGTGATTGTTGCTGGTCCTACCGCATCTGCACCACTCGCGACGGTCCCACAACAGCCTCCTCCGCAGTCGTCCACGCCCGCTCCTCCGTCCTCGGCACCTTCCTTCCCCCTCTTGGACTCCAACACCATTACACCACAGTTGGTCTACTCCGTCGGACCCTCTCCTCGCGAGCTCCGGCTGGAGGACTTCATCGCACTTTAGCTCGGCCTTCCTCGCCCTCCTCCCCAGGGAAGTGCGAGTTGCGTAGGCACTAGTTCCTCCCCACCTTGCATGACAGAGTCGGTGCTACGATCATGTCCTCTATCTTCGTCCACACCATCCTCTTTCGTGCCTTGCCCTCCTATTCCTCTTCATGACGATGTTGCCTGGCTAAATGACTGGCACTCCCGGTTCGCACCTATGTCCACTTCGTCAGCGTCGCTTGCCCATTGCCATGTGACTGTTAGCGACCTGTCCACACTGATCCAGGATGCGTCAGAGACCTGGATCATTGACGCTGCATCACATAACAGCCTCGTGCAAGGCTTTCAGTGTTCTTGGTCCCGTCACCGATGTCACCAGGGTTTGGACGGGTTCTCGTGAGGTGTTACCCATTCGTGGTGTTGGCGTCGTTCGTTTCCGTGGTCCAGTTGGTGATGTCTTCTTGACTGATGTTCTCTTCGTCCCTGGCCTTGACCTCAGCCTCCTCTTTGTCATTGCCCTTGATCGCATGAGCATGGACATTTTGCATTGGCATGGTGTGGGCACTGTGTCGTTGCATCCGTCCGGTCATGTCGTTTTGCATGCCACCGCCCGTAGCAACTTGTGGCACGTACCACGCCTTTCTGCCTCTACCTTTGTCCCCTCCTCATTGGGCGATACTGGCCACGTGTTTGTTACCATCACTCTATCTCCGCAGCACACGCGTCTCTTGCATCGCCTTCTCTGTCACGTCCACTTTGTTGTTGTTGATAGCATGCTTTGCACGCAGCCGGCCAAGGTTCTTGACCCAGCTTCCTTTCCTCTGTCGTGTCCCACCGAGTGCATTGACTGTATTGAAGGCAAGATGCACCGTTCCACTTGCACCCTCCCTACCTCTTGAGCATCCGCCCCACTCGACGTGGTTCACTATGATGTCATTGGTCCCCTCCCGACAGAGTCAGTCGGTGAGCACGGTCGTTACGTACTGACACTTACGGACGACTATTCTTGCTATCACTAGGTCTTCTGCCTTTGGCAAAAGAGCAACGTCGCTCCCACCATTTGGGACTGGCTTGTCCGTGTTGAATACGAGTGTGGTCGCCCTCTCCATCGCTTCCGTTTTGATCAATGTGGTGAGTTTCTGGGACAAACCACACTCTTCCTCGCATCCCGTGGTGTCCATCATGAGACGTTGGCACCTTACATGCTAGCCCAGAATGGCGTCTCTGAGCGATGGAACCGTACCATGGCTGACGCCGTCCACACCATGCAGGTAGAATCCGGCATCTCTAATGGCTTCTACTTCAAGGCCATGACCTACATGACGTGGGTCTGGAACCGGATTCCCCACGGAACCACTCCTTGTCAGTCCACCCCATACCAGCATCGGTGTGGAGAACACACCGACCAACGTTTGTGTACGTGTCTGCCAGCCCCTCAGTGCTGGCTGCCTCATTCGCGTCCAACAGCCCCTCAGGGCCGACCGCCCCGTCCATGTTTCCAACCCCTCAGGGCTGGCTGCCCCGTCCGTGTCCGCCAGTCCCTCAGGGCCGGCCGCCCCGTCCGTGCGTGCTAGCCCCTCAGGGCCGTCTACCCCGTCTATGGCCGTTAGCCCCTCTTGGCCAACTGCCCCGCCCGTATCGGCACGCTATGCACGTTGTCCGAACGGGAGCCTCAGACACAGACCGACAGTGAGCACCATGGCCGCCTCCTCACGTCCTTTCACTCCATGACCCCCTGTCATCCCACGAGGTTCCTCACCTCATGTCAGATCCACTCCCACGGTCGTGAGTGGGGACCCCGGCACCAAGGCACTCGGCTTGGCCACACTGCCCGCCAGCGTAGATCTACATCCAGGGTCAGCTCTGGGCTATGCCTTGCTCCATTAAGAGCATCGGAATACTGTTACGGCCACACTGAGGCGGATGCCACCAAGGTCACGGGACACGCACACCCTCACTGTCCGCCCCATGGAGCGGCCAAAGGATCCAGCCACCCTGCGTGAGGCTCGGACAATCCCGAAGGCCGCTCACTAGGAGGCTGCATGCAGCAACAAGCTTGCCACCATTCGGCAACATCACGTCTATGAGCTCGTTGACCTCCCCCCAGGCCGTCAGGCCATTGGCACCAAGTGGGTTCTCCGGTGAAAGTGGAAGCCAGACGGGTCTTTGGACAAGTGAAAGGCCCGACTCATAGCCAAGGGGTTTGCTCAGGTCCCTGGGATCGACTATGACCAGATCTTCACCCCGGTCGGTCGGTTCCCACCAGCTGGGCATTTTTCAGCCTGGTTGTCGAGCACGGGTGGGAACTGTATTACTTGGATGTGAGCAACCCCTTCCTCCATGGCTCATTGGAGGGCGAGGAGCTCTACATGGTGCAGTCTCCAGGATTTAACGACGGCTCCGGCAAGGTCTGGAAGCTGCAAAAGGTCCTCTATGGCATGAAGCAGTCACCGCACTGCTCGAACCAGGAGATCAGCCGTACTCTTCTTAGCGACGGCCTCCTTTGCAGCTCTGCCAACCGCGCACTATTCGTCAGCCCACGAGGTCAGACTCTTGTCACTGTCGTGGTCTATGTTGACGACTTGCTCATCGCATCGCCTGATGCAGCCTCCATCCAGCGGGTCAAGGACTTGCTGCATGCTGCCTACCAGATGAAGGACCTCAGGCCAGCATGAATCTTTCTGGGCATGGAGCTTGAGCATGATCGCTCCGCAGGCATCCTGCATGTCCATGACGTCGCCTACGTCCAAGCCCTGTGCGGGTGCATCGCTGAGGATATGCCCCTCGTGCAGAGAGCATCCTCACCCATGTTGTCCAATGGTCAAGCGATGCTCAAGAGTTTTGATCCAGCCATGGTGGGAGCGCCAGTAGACATGACCACATGTTTGTGTGTCATTGGGTCATAGATGTTCCTGGCGACGACGACGCATCTAGGCATTGCGTTCTCCGTCAACCTCCTTGTAGAATTCTCTCAAGAGTTGCATCACCTCCACTTTGAGGCCGCGATCCGAGTGTTGTGCTACATTGTTTCTACCTCATGGCGAGGCCTCATGTTCTGTCGACAACCGTCCATTATGACAACGGGATACACCAATAGTGACTAGGCCTGCAATCCGGACGGTAAGAGTCGTACTGGCTGGATCTTCCTTGTTGGCGGAAAAATTGTATCCTGGCGTAGCAG
This sequence comes from Penium margaritaceum, assembly GCA_023375785.1. Taxonomy (NCBI): domain Eukaryota; kingdom Viridiplantae; phylum Streptophyta; class Zygnematophyceae; order Desmidiales; family Peniaceae; genus Penium; species Penium margaritaceum. The sequence continues at coordinate 194,677 of SZWC01000595.1, read as the reverse complement.
AAAGGAATGTTGAATTACGCGCAGCACTAATGAGGCTGAGTATGTGGCCCTTGGTTCTGGTGCGTGTGAGAGTGTGTCGTTGCGTCGCCTGTTGTCTGAGTTGCGTCAGTCTGTCCCGTCCATCACGTTGCACTAATACAATGAGAGTGCTATGGTCATTGTTGACAATGACGGCGTGCACCACACTCGCACAAAGCACATCAATGTGGAGTATCACTATGTGCGTTTGTTGTTGCATGACGACGGCATCAACATTGTGTGGGTTGAGACAACATGGCAGTTGGATGATGTTTTTACCAAGGCATTGAAGCGTGACTCGTTCAAGAAGGTTATGAGTGCAGTTGGAGTGTGTTCGTGAGGTTCTCTCTCTCCCTGTCCTCTTGGTCTCTCTACTCTCTGCCCATCCATGTGCACTACGCCTGTGAGTCATGGGGGAGTGTTGGTTTTTGTCTAACATCTCTAACTTGTACTCTGTTGTGTCCTCCTTGCTTGTGTACATCGGCGTGCAGATGTTTGACGGCAAGACGCGACGCTAATGGAGTGTCGTCCGGTGGAGCCGATGCACGCTGAGGCCTACACACAGTTTGCTGGAGCCTCCTCCTTCCTTTGTGCTCAGCTCCATCGGTAGACCTCCTCGGCACTCGTGCCACCGATAGGCACTGTCACTGCATTTGTTGTCTCCGCATGTCCAGCACCGCGTTTGACTGCATTGCTGCGTTCACCGTGCTATGTCATGCCTAGGGTCCAAGTTTCATGGTTTTCAGATACTTTTGGTACTGGGGGTTAGCGTAGACGCTGCCTGGGTTTAGGCAATCATAACTCCTCACTGCTGGTTTTCTTGCTGTTTCTGACTGCACAATTGCGTTTGCAGCGTGCGTAGTATGGTATGGTCCAGTTTTTAGGCATAAAGACGACGCCCGGGTTTTGGGCTGTCGGCCGTCTAGCAGGGCTCACCGAGAAAAGCGTGCCTGCCAGAAAATAGGTCTATTTTCTGATTGGCTTGTTAGCTGAGTAACAAGCTCTAAAGAGCCGGAGGGGAGCTAAAACTGGGAGGGGTCTCCCATTGTTGCTCATTCTTGATTACTAATCAGTCACTTCCAGTTTTCAGCTGCTTTCTGGCGCTAACACTGGCGCACGCGTCTCTGAGTAACAAATCCAAAGCACTCAGACTTAGAATCTAGAGCAGGAGACTGAAGGGGCAGCAGACTAAGCAACAAGCGTGGAAGCCCGCATGCTGCATCAACAACGCCACTGTCCCATCCTGCGCTCTAGCATAGTTTCCAGCTCTCCTATGTAAGACAAGTGAACGCTGATCAAACATGATGAAAGCATCACTCTTGCCCTCAGGCACATCAGAACATGATGAAGGTGGCGCCAATCTTGCACCTGGGAGAGATGCTTAGAATGCTTAGTCCACCACATGTGGGCCTTGAGCTTCACAACTGTTTTTGTCACCTGTAGTGATGGTGTGTGCTTGTGGTTGGAGTCAAGAGGTCACTTGCCTGTCTTGCATTCACAATGAACACTCCCCCATGACCCACAGACAAACACCCCACAAGGAGTGCGCACATCAACCACGGGCATCACATGCACACAGCAGGTCAAGAGCATGCACAACAGCCTTGAACATTCCACTATTGAGAGCTTTGGTGAAAAACTTCGCACGCTACCGGCGAGTGTTGACCCAGACAACCTGAACTTCTCTAGCGGCAATGCGCTCGCGCAAAAAATGATGCTCCATGTTGATGTGCTTCATGTGTGACTGGTGCATGTCACGATGTTCAGCGATTGCCTTGGTGCTATGACTATCGCAGCACAATTTGATGTAGTGGATGGGCACATGAAGCTGCTGCAGCGGGCGGGAAAACCCCTCACTTTTGCACATTCCTGTACCGAGTGCTACGTACTCAGCGTCGCTGGAGCTGCGTAGAACACATCCCTGTTTCCCACTTTCCCAAGAGATGGCAATCCCACCAACAAGAAAGATGTAGCTAGTATAGCTACAGGCATCTGTTTCATGAGCCCATTCACTCCTAGTGAATCTGTCAACTACCATAGAGGGTTGTACTCTATAGCACAGTTCCACATGTGCCGTAGAGAGCGCGTGGCAAACAACATGCAATGCCACCTCAAGATGCCTCTGACAAGGCTGTTGGGACAAGTGTGCAAGGAAGTTGACCGAGAAGGCCGCATCTGCTCGGGTGGTAGCGGCGAGGTATATCAGAGATCGGATCACACTGAGGTAGTCGGCAATATCGAGAAGCTCTCCAAGCTGGGATGTATCAAGCGACTTCAGCAGGTGCTGACCTGCTGGATTCATCATTGTAGTCACACTAGGGATGTTAGTTAACAAGGGAGCAAAGCATTGCCCTAGGCTGCGCATGTAAGGAATCGTGTTGTATGTGTAGTGTACAACTCTAGCGGTCACGCTCGAGTTCCATGCCCAGGAATACTTGAGCTGGACCTTGGTCCTTCATCTTGTACGTCGACTGTAGAAGGTGAAAATCTAGACTAGAGCAGCGTGTTGAGGCTGCAGCTTGGCTAGAGTATGCATGGCCCTACGCTTGTTGCTTTGCACTGCTACCCCCTTTCCGCTGCTCTGAGTCTCTCAGAGAGAAACTGTGTGCTAAGGAAATAGCGCCAGAAAGGTAGTGGAAACTCAAAAGAACTGATTAGCAACTAAGAATGAAGCTCAATGGGAGACCCCTCCAAGTTCTAGCTTCCCCAGATTTGTAGATCTTGTGACTTAGCTTTCTAGCCAATCAGAAAAATGACCTCTTTTCTGGCTAGCAAGGTTTTCTCAGTGAGCCTTGCCAGATGGCCGACAGCCCAATACCCGGGCATCGTCCGTTTTGCCTGAAAACTGGACCATACCATGCTATTGACGTTGCAAACACAGTTGTAAGGTCAGAATCATCTAGAAACATAGCAGGGAGGAGTTATGGCTGCCTAGACCCAGGCAGCGTCTTCACTTTTCCCAGGTAACAACAGTGCGAGATCAACATGAGACTTGGACCCGAAGCAGAACATAACGCTCCGAACGCAGGGGTACAGTCAGATCTAGCATTGGAGGCATGCACACAGCATCTACAATGGTAGTGACCACCGGCGGCACCCCTACCAAGGAGGCCTGCCGATGGAGCTCAGCACGTCAAACATCAGAGGGAGGAGGCTCCAGAAAACTACGTGTAGGCTCCAGCGTGCGTCGGCTCCACTGGATGATACTCCAACAGTGTCGTATTTTAGTGTCATTCATCTACACGCCAATGGACACAAGCCAGGAGGACACAACAGAGTACAATGAGGGATGCGCCAAAGCCAACACTCCCTCATGACTCACAGGCGCAGTGCACATGGACGGGTAGTGACACAATCAAAAGACAGACTCCCCAAGGACAAGCAGAGAGACACGCAGGGAAAGAGAGTGTAGCTCACAGAAGCACACCGACCAAAGTCACAGCCTTATTTAACGAGTCGCGCTTCAGTGCCTTGGTCAAGAAGTCAGCCAGTCGCCTTGGTGTCTCAACCCACATGATGCTAACATCATGCAACAATGAATGCACTCTGTGATACTCAACATTAATGTAATTTGTGCGTGTGTGATGCACGCCGTCATTTTCAGCGATGACCATGGCACTCTCATTGTTACAGTGCAACATGATGGACGTGATAGACTGATGCAGCTCGGACAACAGATGATGCAACCACACGCTTGCACATGCATCTGAGCCAAGGGCCACGTACTTAGCCTCAGGAGTACTACGTGCAATGCACCCCTGTTTGCCACTGCGCCAGGACACAATTGTGCTGCCAATCAGAAACATCCAGCCAGTGCGGCTCTAACCGTCCAGACTATTGGCCCAGTCACTGTCGGTGTTGCCCATCACGACAATAGTCGGCTGTTGCTGGAACATGAGACCTTGCCGTGGAGTCGAGAAGACATAGTGCAGTGCTCGGATCACTACTTTGAAGTGGAGGTGACGCGGCTCTTAGGAGAACTGAGCTAGGAGGTTGATAGCAAACGCGTCATCTCGGCGCGTCGTCGTCGCCAAGAACATGAGTGACCCAATGATTTGCAGACACGTGGTCACGTCAACTGGCTCCTTCAAAACGCCTGTGTCAGGGCTTTATAGCTTCACCAGGCCATCGGGTGACATGTGTGAGGATGCGCTCAGCACAAGAGGTAGGTCCTTGGGGAAGCAAGCGAACAGAGTCTTCACGTAGGCAGGCTGGTAGATGTGTAGGATGCACTGAGAGCAATCATGCTCGAGCTCCATGCCCACTAAGACTCGGGCAGACCTGAGGTCCTTCATTCGGTAAGCAGTGTGTAGCATGTCCTTGACACGCTAAATGGAAGCGGTGTCTGGTGCCACAATGAGGAGGTTGTTGACGTAGACTAGGACAACGGCAAAGGTCTAGCCTTCGGGGCTGATGAACAGTGCTGGGTCGAGAATGTTGCGAAGGAGGCTGCAGCGAAGAAGCATGCAACTTATCTCTGGTTCAAGCACCAAGGCGACTACTTCCAGCCATAGAGGGCCTTTTGCAGCCACCAGACCTTGCGAGTGTTGTCGTCAAAATCTGGAGGTTGCACCATGTAGAGCTCCTTGCCCTCTAGCGAGCCATGGAGGAATTCTTTGCTCACATCCATCTGATGCAGCTCCCACCTGTATCGGGAAACCAGGTTAAAGAGCGCCCGGCTAGTGGAGAACCGGCCAACTTGGGCAAAGATCTGGTCGTAAACAGCCTTAGGGACTTGAGCAAACCTCTTGGCTGTGAGGCAGGCCTTATACCCGTCCAAGGGCCCGTCCGGCTTCCATTTGCGCTGGAAGACCGAATTGGCACAATGGCCTTCCAGCCTGGTGGGAGATCATTGAGGTTGTACATGTGGTGCTAAGAGATAGCACCGAGCTCGTTGGCTCATGCAGCATCCCAGTGCGCGGCCTTAGGGGGAGCACAAGCCTCATGCAGGGTGGCTGGATCCTCCGTGCGTGCCGTGGAGCGGATGGCGAGGGCGTGTGCATCGCGAGCCCGAGGTGGGATGTGGGTGAGTACAATCATGACGGCATGATGGTGCTCCTCATGGAGCAAGGTGTAGCCAAGTGCTGAGCCGGGGTGGAGGACTGCAATGATGGCCAAAGTGGTTATGCCGAGGGCCTTGGTGCCACGATCCCCACTCACGACCGTAGGAGTGGATGAGACAAGTGGGATGACATGGGGTCAAGGCGCCACAGAGCGCGGTGCGGCAGTCTGCGCACTCACTGACGACCTGGGTTGGAGGCTGCCGCCTGGGTCACACGTGTAGCTTGGTACAGCAGGAGACGGCTCAGATGGGGTAGCCGGAAGCGAGTCGGAGGGGATGGCGGAGGCGGACGGGGGTGCTGGTCCAAAGGGACCAGTAGACACGGACGGGGCTGCCGTCGGGGAGGGACCACTGGACTCAGATAGGAATGCTGGCCCGGAGGGACCATCGGACGTGGACGGGGCTACTGGCCTGGAGGGACCAGTGGACGCAGACAGGGTTGCTGACCAGGAGAGATCAGCGGACGCAGACGAAGCTGCCGGCCCGGAGGGGCCAGTGGACACGACTGGAGCTACCGGCTCGAAGGGACCAGCAGACACAACCGGGGATGCCGGCTTGGAGGGACCAGCGGACATGATTGGGGATATGAGCTCGGAGGGACCAGCAGACACGGCTAGGAATGCTGGCTTGAAGGGTCCAATGGACGAGACTGGGGCTATTGACCCGGAGCTTCAAGCGGACGCAGAGGATGAGCCGCCCTGGAAGCGGCAGGACGGAGGAAGGACTCACCACTCTCCCACGCGACGGGATGAACATTGAAGAGCTGGAGCAAATGAGGTCGTGTGGAAACAACTCCTTAAAAAAGAGAGCATTGCGGGACTTGATGATGCAGTGCCAAGAGGGATCCCAGAAGCGCCTGGCTTTGGACACAAAGGAAGGTGCATGGACGCCCTCGAGTGGCTGTGTGGCTGCGTGGCTGCGCAGTTGCGTGGCTATGCAGTTGCATGCTATGTAGCTGCGCGGCTAACTACGTAGTTGTTGCGGCGGCTTCTGCGCAGCAGTGGCAGCTGCTGTGCAGCAGTTGCTACTGCCGTGGCTGCTGGTGTACAGCAACCGCTGCTACTGCTGCTAAAGCTACTACTGCTGTAGCTGAGACCGCAACACTACAACGTAGATCTGCAGCGCAGATCTGCACTCTGACTACTGCTGATGAGGCTATAGAGGAGAGGGAGGGGAGGCAGGAGAGGTCACTTCCCTTGTCTGTGGCACCGTTGCCGCGTGCGTCGGTGCCGTCACGGCGTCACCCATTACATTGCCGGCCGCGAGTCCGCCAACGCAACCGCCGTCGCTGGGTGAGTGCTGCAAGAGAAATTTTGGCAGCATTTCCCCCGCATCGGAAGCGTTTTGACAATGCCACCTGGAGTGGATAACTGTGCCAGGAAAAATCCGGCAGAGTTTCCCCTACACGAGCGCATTTCTGGGACCACCGGTGTAGACTGGGACATGTACGCCTTGCTGATGCTCAGATCTGTTGCCTTTGTTACGATCTGGCTCTGATACCAAGCAGGAAATCTAGAGTAGAGCGGCGTGTTGCGGCTGCAGTATCGCTGGAGTAGGCATGGCCCCACGCTTGTTGCTTTTGCACTGTTGCCCCCTTTCCGTGCCCTGAGTCTGTGTAAGAGAAAATGTGTGCTTAGGATTTAGCGCCAGAAAGGTAGTGGAAACTGAAAAGAACTGATTAGCAACTCGACCATACCATAATACCAATGCTGCAAACGCATTCATGCAGTAGAATCATCTAGAAAAGTAGCAAAGAGGAGTTATGGCCGCCTAGACCCAAACAACATCTACACTAGTCCCAGGTACTAAAAGTGCCAGATGAACATGAGACTTGGACCCGAAGCAAAACATAACAGTGAAGACGCAATGGTGCTGTCAGATCCAACACTGGATACATGCAGACATCATCTGTAGTGGCGATGACAGCCGGCGGTATGACTGCCGAGGAGGCCTGCCAATGGAGCTGAGCACGTCGACCATCAAAGGGAGGAGGCTCCAACAAACTCTGTGTAGGCCTCAGTGTGCGTCGGCTCCACCGGATGACACTCCAGCAGCGTCGTGTCTCGCCGTCAGTCATCTGCACGCTGATGTACACAAGCCGGGAAGACACAACATAGCACAATGAGAGATGCGCAAAAACAAACAACTTTGCAGACTGGATAATGGTGGGACTAGGGGAGGCAATGAGTAGGTTGTCGACATAGACCAGAATGACCAAAAGGTGTTCTGAGGGTGCACTCCAAAGGAGTGCTAGGCCGATGGTGTTGCGGCAGTAGCTACCTTGCTTGAGAGTGGAGGAGATCTCCATGTTCCAACAGTGAGGCAACTGCTTGAGCCTATTCAGGGCCTTACGCAACCGTCAGACCTTGCTTGTACCATGGGTGAAGCCTTGGGGTTACACCATGTAGATCTCCTCATCATGTCGTCCGTGTAACAACACGTTGTTGATGTCCATCTGCTCCAGCTCCTAGTCGTGCTGAGTGACTAGGCTCAAGAGAGCTCGTGCGGTGGTGTACCACTTGACTGAAGCAAAAGTCTCATCAAAGTCAATGCCTGGGACCTGAGAGAAGCCCCTGGCAGTGAGGCTAGCCTCGTGCCTTTTGACCTTGCATTCATGTTTCAGCTTTGTCCTAAGCAGCCAACGAGCCAAGACAGCCTAGCAGCGTGGTGGAAGATCGATGAATTCAAAGACCCCATGGTTTTTGAGAGCGATGAGCTCCTCTTGCATGGCCTTCTCTTAGAGATGGACATCGACCACCTTAGGATCCTGTCGAACAGTGGTTGGGTCCAGGGGAAGTGAAGACAGCCCACGTGCTGCAAAGCAGGTGGCAATGTAGCCAACAACTGAGGCCTCAAGGGCACTATGGAACTCATGAGCCACGAGAGCATAGCCTACAGATGAAATAGGGTGAACTACGCTGATAGCCTGTCCGAGTACATCGAGGCCAGTAGGTCTGACAAAAGAGCGGGCTGTGGTGGAGGATGCACTTGAATGAGTGTGCAACTGAGAGGGCTAGGAGGACTGAGAAGCAGAGTGCTATGGGAGCAAGAGAAGACTACCCCCACGAGTTTATGCCTCAGTTCCGACTAGAGGGGCATGAGAGATAGGAGGAGATTTTTTCCAACCAATGGACACTAAGGTTTGTAGAATAGGCGTCGGAGAAACACATGGGGGCGACTGTATAGAGGCATGAGCAGAGTGCTGTGTTGAAACGCTAGTGGTCGCTACTATGGACTTAGAGGCAAGGAAAGGAGAAATGGACGGTGGGACAGCCTGGAAAGGTGCAGTCGGGGAACTGAGAGTCTCAATGGCAGGAGGAGAGGGAGAAGAAGAGGGACCAGCAGGCAGAGGGACCGTAGGAGCGGGAGCAAGAGATGCATGTATGAGATCGGAGGTGGAGACAGACCCACTCCTCCCAAGCCAGCGAAGCGAGGAGTGGGAGGAGGGTAGAGCAACACTAGAAAAGTCACAAGGAAAAGCATCCTTAAAGAAGAGAGCATCACGAGACTAAAAAACCCGGGCACAGTCGGGGTCCTAGAAGTGCCACGCTTTGGACATGGTAGAGACACCAAAGAAGGTACACAAATGTGCACGGGTACTGAGTGTCTCGTCTCGAAGGTCCTCTGGAAGCCAGACAGTAGCGAGGCAGTCCCAAATGCAAGCAAGACGAAGGTCAGAAATGACGAAAATTCCAACACTCAAACAGGATGACATGACAAGGAAGAGGAACGTGGGGAACACAATGCCACACCCAGGTCATGTAGGACATGGCCTCAAAGGAGAAGAGAGGAGGAAGTTCACGAAAGAGAGAAAGAGAAGAGGAAGAGAGAAGAGAAGAGAGGAGGCACGAAGGAGGGTGTGGACACTGTCAGCGAGTGTCCTGTTCCAGCCTTCAGAGACCCAAGTTTTCTGAGGTGTATAGAGAGTCGTAGGCTCCATAGACACCCAGTACGATGCCAAGAAGCAGGCACTGGGTCCCATGAATTCCCTGCCATGGTCACAGCAAAAGGTACCTAGACGACGACCACAGGCCAGTTGAGCATAAGGGAGCCATGACTCAAGGGTGGAGCACACGCCACTTGAGAGCAAAGACCCAATGCATGAGGGAGAAGTCATCAATGAAACAGAGGACATATCAACCAAGCCCCCTCCTAGGGCCTCGTGAGGGAGAGGCCCCATGACATCAGCATGTAGAAGGTTAAGGGGCTGGAAAGATCGAGACTCAGAAGTGGAAAACGAGGAGTGATGCATTTTGCCTTGAGTGCAGTCAAGACAATCAGTAGGGCAGGGAGCGGTAAGGAGGCAGTGTCAAGGCCATCTACAGGAAGCACACGAAGTAAACTGTTTATGGTGGCAGTGTGAATGTGGCATAGGCGGCGATGAATCAGCTGTGTGTGTATATGGAAGAGTGAACGAGCGACGTGAACATGAGCAGAGGTCGTAGGGGTAGGAGCAAAGGAGGAAACGCAGAAGAGGTGACCACAGTGGGTGCCGTGCAACAAGATGCAACCAGAAGTACAAAGAGAAACAGAGGCAATTCCGCGGTTTGAGGAGAATTCCATGCCCTGGTCATCGAGCGTTGTAAAAGAGAGAAGCCTCAACTTGAGGGAGGAAATCTACAACACATCAGGCAAGAACAGTTCCCCTCCGGGCCCGGCAAAGCGGACGAACCAAATACCCTGATCAGCAAAACATTGGCCAGAGCCAGTGCGGACAAAGCGGACAGAGCTAACAAGACCAAGCGAGACAAACAAGGAGCGTGAAAAATTCATGTGATAGGTGGCCATGGAGTCAAGGATCCAAAATCCACTCGACACACGAATAGTGGGAGGATAATGATTGACCGCGGCCACAGCAGCGTGTGGTGGAAGACTCTGACTATGTGCGGCCAGACAGCGAGGTAAGAAAACATAATGCCACTCCTCAATCCACATGACATCAGCAGCAGGGAGGCAACCCTGAATGTGAGTAGTTGCAAAACCACACAAGGCCCCATCAACAACACACGCAAGTGACTCCAAACCTGAACGCCCACTCTCACCTCCCTAATCATGGAGATGAAGCTGGTGGACGGCGTAGGAGAGGGTAGCGTCCAGCTGACGATCATCCTCACGTTGGTCAGGGATGATGAAAACATCGGAGGAGGAGCGCCGAGATGAGTAGATGGGAGAGGCCCACGAGGGTGGAGTGTATGGACCGTTGGGGGGGTCACAGTAGACAGGTCCCCCATACCTTTGGGAGCCACCCCCCGGGATAAGGAGGCGGAGGTGGTGCTGTAGCAATACTGTACGCTGCTTCATTGGTGAACACCCGGGGACTGCGGCTGGCGGGAGCTGTGTACAAAGTGGCACAAGGAGAGCTCCCGGAGCTGCTGGAGGTGCGTGTCCAATGCGTTTGCATAGGTGACGCAAGAATCTTGTTGTCCGACGACGCTGGACACTTTGGTGTAGAATGACATGTAGCGCCACAGTTCCAACACATGATAATGATTTAGGTGGATGTAGAAGAGGAGGAGCCACCAGAACCCTTCCCTTTTCCACGGCCGGACGAGCCACTGGTGCCAGTGCTGCCGGCATCCTTGTCCTTACCCTTACCACAACCACCCCCCCGTACCCCCTGACTGAGAAGAGAGGTAGCCGGTGTGGAGGGTGAGGATGATGAGGTGGAGGAGGCTGAGGAAGAAGGGAGTGAAGTGGTAGTAGCTGTGATTGCCGCACAACGGATGCCTTTGTTTTGCAGGGCGCTCCATCAGTATATGAGTTGTTGGGTGGTGTACTCCCAGAGGGCACCAATGCCGGGTGGGGCGTCAGCAGGCACTGGCTCAGACGCAAGACGCTATAGCTCAGGCGCTTTCACCTTCTTTAAATGTTTTGGAAAGTACAGGAATGAGGCTGTTGACGACGGAGAGGACTGAAGGGAGCTGTCCGGGGGGCCTGCCTTACCAAGGTCGCGCAGTAGGTGGAGACTGCAAGCCCTATAGGCACTTGTAGTCTCATCAGCATGTACAATGTGTCGAACTGCACAGTGACAACACTGTGCGGCATGGCCTGTGACAGTGGTGTGATGCTTAACAAGAGCATAAGAACCAATGGGTTCAACGGGCGTGAGACGTGCGGTGTCAGAATTCTAGGACCCGATCTCGTAAGTGAGGTCATTGGGTCCAGCAAGGATGAGAGCGCAGAAAGCATGTGTAGACTATGCATTGGTTGGTACAAAAGGGGGGTTTTCAAATGGGTTAGGCTCGTGGTAGTACTCCCACAACTGTTCACCTTGTGCACATGCACTGAAACGAGTTTCCCAGGAAGAGAAGGTGAGGTTAAAGGTGAAATAAGGTGGTGCTGAGAAAAATTCAAGCTTACGATGGGAGGGTAGCGCGAGTGCCTTGGCGTCAGCTGTGCCTACAACAGCTGCGACAACGAGAGGGTTGGAAGTGAGAGAGCCAGAGGCATTGGATGTAGAAGTAGATGAGGTGGAGAAAGCAACAACAATGCCAGAAGCAGTAGAAGTGGACGGCACACATTACAATGCAAGCTGCAAGCAGTTGAGGACCAGGTTTTCTCTGTGGTCAGCAAATTTCTCCTGTTCACCCTGTTCAGTGCGTAGTTTTTCTTGTGCATTGCACTGTGCTGTGAGAGCAGCTTGGAGGGTTGCGCACTCTTGCTGCAGCTCTTCCTGCAAGGCAGCATACTCATCATCATCAACAGGCATGATGAGTGAGGGAAGACCCTACCAAAGAAAGTTTGGACAGAGTTTCCCTTACCTGTGTGAGCGTGGGAGTGTATGGCGGGTGTGAGACTCAAGGCTGTGCTGCAAGGCAATGGACCTGAACACACAAACACGGCCACCTAGAAAGAAAAAGAAGAGAGAGGGGATAAGGGGACAAGCGTGCCAAGCTCACCAGCACTAGTGGTGCAAGGCAAACAGGGGTAGAATTTTATCTACTGCTGAGGCTGCTATGACTACGACAGAGGAAGAGGTGGAGACAATAAGACAGGTGAACTCAGTCAAGGTGGTACCAGTGAGGGTAGAGATGGTTGCAGCAGTGGTGACGAGAATACACACGTGGTGGCCAGGTATCGATGACGAGGCTACAGATGACACATGAGCCATAGAGGAATGAATGGAAGCAACTGCACTTGAGAGAGCAGTGGCTGTCTCAGGTGCTGGTGCTGCTACTGTGTCTGCTGCGGCAGCTACCAGAGTGGCAACATTGACGGCGGCTGCTGCAAGTGGTCCCTCATTGACTGCAGCAGCTGTGTAAGCGTAAATCGCCATACCAGCTGCGGTGCTGTCAGGAGCACATGAAGCACGTGCTGTGGTAGTAAAAGCAGAGGAGACAACACCACTGGAGACAAGCGCAACATCTAAAATGGAGAAGATGTCAGATGATGTAGAGGAGTCAACCGCCGAAATTGAGGCTTCTGGAGATGTAGCACAATGAGTGGAAGATGTAAGGGGTGCTGCTCGTGCTGCTGGTGCTGATGGTCCCGCCCCACTAGTGACGTCACGCCGACTCTGCTGACGCATCCTTTGGGCAATGGGAGAGCTTACAGGTGATTGAGGGTGATGCTGATCTTGTGGTGGTTCCGTGGCTGGCGTGTTCTGTGCGGTTGGCAAGTTGTCAGACGCGGAGTGGCAATGGGCAGCATACTCAGCTGCATCTGCACGTGCATAATCCGTTGCAGGGTCGTTGTCCTCTTTGGGGTAGTGCCCTGGATTCTCTCGACGGTGGCGGGACTACACCTCGTGCTCTGCCAGCTCCTTGTAGTATGCGTGGCCGTCGAAGAGGTAAGGATCAGCTCCATCACTGGCAGAGAAGTGAGGGTGGCGGCCCTAGCTGAAAACACAGCTGCTGTTGCTGCTGCTAGGATGCAGAGTGGAAAGAATTCAAGATGTGGGACCATGGAGCCATGTGGAGCTGCGTAGCAGCTGGACAAAGAGATGATTGAGGTGCAGGGTAGCTGAGTGAAGTACAGTAGAACTGCAGGACTTCAATGCAATAGGGCTGTGGAGTTGCACAAAAGCCAAACAGCAGTGTTGAAAAGTTATCCGGTGCAACAGAGCTGTGGGGCAGCTGGATGCAGAGCAGTAGAACTGCAAGGCTAAGGTGTAGCTAAGTTGCGGGGCAGGAAATGCCAGGGCAGTAGGGCTGTGGAGCGATAGTGCTGCGGAGATGCAACGGTGCTATACTATGGAGCTGCGCGGTGGAGAATGTGGGGCAGCAGGGCTGCGTAGTGGTAGTGCTGCCGAGATGCAAAGTTGTAGTGCTATGGAGCTGCAGGAAGAGAATGCCGAAAAGCAAGGCTGCAGAGCGATACTGCTGCCAAGATGCAAAGCTACTGTGCTGCGAAGCTGCAGGGCAGAGAATATCAGGGTAGCAGGGCTGCGGAGGGATGATGCTGCCAAGATGTAAAGCTGCTATGCTACGGAGCTGTGAGGGCAGAGAATGCTGGGTAGCAGGGCTGCGGAGCTGTAGTGTTGCCGAGATTCACAGCTGCTGTTTTGCATAGTTGCGGGGCAGAGAATTCTGGGCAGCAGGTCTGTGGAGCGATAGTGCTACCGGGACGCAAAGCTGATGTGTTGCGGAGCTGTGGGGAAGAGAATTCCGGGCAATAGGGCCACGGAGCTGTGTAGTCGCGGAGCTGCGGGGCAGAGAATGCCAAGCAGCAGTGCTGCGGAGTGGTAGTACAACCGAGATTCACAGCTGCTGTGTTGCAGAGCTATGGGGCAAAGAATGCCGGGTAGCGGGGATGCAGAGTGACAGTGCTGCCGAGATGCAAAGCTGCTGTGCTGCGGAGATATGAGGGCAGAGAATGCCGGGCAGCAGGGCCGCGGAGATGTGTAGTCGCGGAGCTGTGGGGCAGAGAATGCCGGCGCAAGTGTGGATTGTTGGTACCACGTAAGGCCCCAGATAGAAAGAGAGGAGGGTGTTGCCCCTCCTGCTCTGATAGTAGTAGGTGGTGTTGACCGTCAGCTTAGGCTGCCTAGCAAGGATGGCAACACCATGGATACATGGCGACGTAGAGAGCTGAGGGAAAGAAACTATTTTCAGATGTGTACGAGAGTGAACAACAAAACAGTGAGAGTAAGATGCTAGCGAGGTCGTACAAGCTGGTTGACCGGGCCACCCACGCGAGTGGCTCTACGTTGGGCCCGAATGCCATCCTGGGGTCAAACCAATCCGGTTTGGAAAAAATGCCACTGTGGTTATCTCACACTCCTGTATAATCAAGAGTGTGACCCCGTAGGATCGACAACCCAGTACAGGACACAGCAACACTTAGCTAGGTATGCATATCATCACATAGAGAAACACCACATCAACCATGAGCATATGTGGATGCATGTCTCTCAGTGTGTAGCTATCCTATGTTAGACAAGTGAACGCTAATCACAACATGCTGAAACTAGAACTCTTGCTCTCAGAGGTATGGTTAATGGGGGTCTTTTTGTACACTGTTAAATGGGTGTATTAGATTACGATGGGTGCCATGAAGTTCCATGAAGTTACCAGAAAGGGTCTTGGGTTTGGGAGGGGGCGGGAGGTGTATATACAGTAAGTGTACGAGGGGAGTGTATGGGAGGATGGGTGCTAAGTATACACTAGTGTATTGAGCTGAAATTCAGGTGGGGACATGAGTGTGAGGGTCGGGTGGGGGGAGGGGGGGGGCTGTATGTGATGAGGGA
>SZWC01000595.1:130426-155962 GCA_023375785.1 Penium margaritaceum | reverse complement strand
TAGATATAGATATAGATATAGATACAGATATAGATATAGATATAGATATAGATATCGATATAGATATAGATATAGATATAGATATAACTATAGATATAGATATAGATATAGATGTAGATATAGATATAGATATAGATATAGATATACATATACATATAGATATAGATAAAGATATAGATATATATATATATACATATAGATATAGATATAGATATAGAAATAGATATAGATATAGATATGGATATCGATATAGATATAGATATAGATATAGATATAGATATAGATATAGATATAAATAAAGATATAGATATAGATATAGATATAGATATAGATATAGATATAGATATAGATATAGATATAGATATAGATGTGGATGTAGATGTAGATATAGATTTGGATATGTATATAGAAAACCATCTTTTTATTAATTTTTTTAAATCCAAGTTTTCTCGTTTTTGAATGTCATCATCTTGATTTCAACCTTTCCACAATTCCATGTATTTTATTGCATTTTCAAATAATTTCATGCATTAAATCCTGATTGTTTTATTGATTAATGTACAATAAATTTTTTTAAACCCTGAATTGTGATTAAAGTATTCATTTAAAGCTTTTATGCATGAAATAATTACTGTTGTTGTAAGTTTTTTAGTTATAGTCAAAGATACCTTGGTTAGAAAATAATGCACACAATAGGTAAAGAAACTCAAAGATCATATGTACCATTTATCTTTTTTCAATACATCTTGATGATTGTTTTCGAATATGGTTGCTTCAGATTTAGATCCGTCTTTTGCTAAATTGCTTTTGTCTAGTCGTTTTGTGAAAGGCTATTTTGGACCTCATTTGTAAGGTCGCCTGACGCGGCTTCTTTCGATGCTTCAGGAACGTTGGACAGCAATTCTTCGTTCTTTTCTTCTGTTCGTAGAGGGTATTCTTTGATGCGAGAAATCTATTGCAAACTGTCTGGTTCGCAAGTTCAACTCTCCCTGTTTTTTATCCTATTGCTCGCCGGGTTTGCGGAGTTGGGTTTTTCTAGCAAAAGCTCCAATCCACGTCTCCGAGGACTTGGCCGTAAGTCCATTCCGACTGGTGACGCGGCTTAAGTCGCCATAGTTAGAAGACACGTTACTACACTTGGTTGCTGTACCCTAACGCGGATTAGGACTTCGCTGTCATCACGGAACGCCTGGCTAGCGGCGTTAAAAGCATCGCAGGAATGCCCCCGACCTGTGGGTGCAAGGGAGCCAGAGTACGTCAGAGAGAAACGCGGAGGATCCCTCTTTCAAGGACGAAAAAGATCGGCGCGAACATGCGAAAAACGACGCGAGAACGGCGGAGCAGGCATGATGGAAACGAGGCCCCGTGCTACCGAGATAGGTTGCTCAAGGACAACCTCTCTCGCATTTCTCCTCGACGCAAGTGGGTGCTTGCCAGGGCGTACCTGGAACTCGGAGAGGCGCAGGTTGAAAACTGCTCCGGCTGTTCGCGGCACGAGGGCAGCGGGACGGCAAGGGAGGAAGAGACGAACGGGGCCTCAAACTGGGGGGCGGGGGGAATGAGGGACATGACGGACGGACGGAGAGGAGCACTTGGAGGGAGGTTTGCAGCGCGAACCTCTTGCTGCCCACCAACGGGGAGAAAAGCGCGTCAATGTGGTTGCAGCAGCAAAGATATCGACGATACCGGATGTCGCTGGCGCAACATGTCGGTATTCTTGCACGCTTGCCTATGTTCAGGGACCATTTGTATGATGTAAATTTAATACATCGTTTCGATCTGCAAGTCGTTTTAGGTAGGATTGTTAGTCTGGCCGAGTCGGAAACTTCGATCTCCAATCTTATCGGCGGTCTCGAATAGAGGACGCGGACTGGAAGCCCTCTTGTACTTACATCCGAAGCTCCAGCCGGACATTCGTCGCTCGCAACTCGACAGTTCCAATGGATTCAAGGGGTTCAAGCGGAGCCCTACAAGGCAGGTGCGAATAGTCGACACTCCGCAGAAGAAATTCTGCTAGATTTAGTGTGAATAGACGCAGACATTGCTGCAACTGGGCTGAGCAGCTGCCTGAAACGCACCTGAATCTGTCTTATCTGAACGTCGTCCCAAATCATGCGTTCGGTATATGAGGGTCCTGTAAACTCATGTCGAATCGATTCTGTCGCAAAATTCCCAACTGGATGGGCCTCTGGGACCAGGTACAAACCGTGGAACGCTCCACCACCCTGGGTTGACCATTGAGATCACCCAAAAATCGTATGGGGCGGGAGGCAGGCCAAAATGGGAGGTCGGGGCTACTTCTGAAGGCACCGAGGTCCCACCGCCGGTCTTTTCAGCCTTGACTTCTAGGAGAGCCCTATCGGATACGTGGGTGTTCATCGACAAGATTTGAAACAAAAATCCTTTAACCAGCAAGGTCCAAAATGGACAGGAAACAAATCGAGTTCCGATATAACGGTACTACTAGAGCTAAACCGGGGGCTCTACATGCCCAATGGATAGTGAACGATGCTCCTAGCGGGGCCTCTCCTTAATGTTGGGTCGGCCTCCTGGACGCTTTTGTCCGCAATCGATGGGTGGGCTGGCAACTGACCTCGTTGCCACAGTCGGCATGGTGATACACGCTTCAAATGATCGTTTGTCAACGGCCACTGTGGCCGAGGCAAACTACCTTATTGACCAGGACAGGTCTTGATCCCCCACTTCCGAACGAAGCAAATGTTAGCTTTGTGGGAGCATACCCCTAGGGGGGGGGGGGGGGGGGGGGGGGGGGGGGGGGGGGGGGGGGGGGGGGGGGGGGGGGGGGGGGGGGGGGGGGGGGGGGGGGGGGGGGGGGGAGTGACCATATACCCATCAAACTCCCGATAAATCCACCATATCCACAGATCGCTGTTTAACAACCCTATATCCAGAAGGAAAAGAATTTTTATCTGCCATACCACATGCTCGCTCATTTAAACCGCCATGTCCACGTACCACAAGAAAAGAACCTTATTTCTACTAAGTTTTGTTTAGAGAACCATATGTCCACACCGGATTGTACGCTGTACAGCACATTTCGTGAACGGAACCTAGCATCGTTGGCCGTTATCCGGTGCACCCCCAAAAGATTGCACTTTCACCTGAGAAGTATAGGACAAGGGTACATGCGATTTACTCTGCAAACAAACAAAGCGGAATGCGTGGACATGACAAATGTTTTGCACTGTAGCCGAGAGGCGTGGTAAGAGCGTCCTTTTGGGAGGAATTTTTATTGCACATGGATGTGTACTTTTGCGGCATTCGAATGGAACCCGCTTGTCTATGCCGTGAAAAGTCGCAATGACGGTGACGTCCATAGTCGGCGACTAAAATGCTTACGAGTGCGAAAAGTCACAAACCAGTATTACTTGACATCATTAACTGCGACCCAAAATTTGTGAAAATTATGTAAGTTTCGATGTCGTTCACTTTCATTCATGCATACAATGCATGCACACCGCTTCAATGTCTTGGGGACGGAGCCCAACCCCAACTAGGGTGCTGTCACACGCAAGGTGGTGCGTGGACGTTCCGTGGCCCGAACCTTGCAAAGCACTACGCCAGTGGAAGCTCATCAATCAGGAGGGGTATAGTAGATGTGCACCCTACCAACGGATTTTCAAAGAGGGCGATGGGCCAACGGCAAAAGTAATGGGTTGGGTGACTGGACACCCCATGCCTTCACCCCCGCCCTAAGGAATGTTTCAACACCTGGGAACCCTGGAAGAGCACGGACCAGTTAGTGGACGAAGTGATCACGCCTCTTGCAAGGTTGTGAAATTGTTAGAGTTTTTCCCATGATGTCATTTACCATCGAATAATCGTTATTCCCATAAACCATTGAAGGCAACATGGCAATTGCAAACATTACAAAGTGTGAACGTTGTGAAGCATACTTTTAAGCGATGTATGTGCATTGGAAATAATCATGGGCAAGGGCACACGATTATGTTAAGGGATACGTTGTAAAGTCGTTGAAATGCAAATTGTATACGCACGAAAACCCCATGTAATTACATGGCAAATTGAAGGACATGAGAAAATGACATAGTACACCACATCGGGATACAAAATTGGGTATGACTGTGGTAATGTCATTAGTTTATGTACTCCTGGTCACATCATTGTTAGTTTCATGTGTTTATTAACAACATGTCCAATGCACTTGTCACAATAACAAACAATGAATAAGACAAGACGGCCAGTTCAAATGGAACATTGTTTCTATTGTGGGCCGCAACCTGTGTGTGTTGGTTTTTGCGCTCATTGTGCTATGTTGTGTCCTCCCGGCTTGTGTACATCGGCGTGCAGATGACTGACGGCGAGACTCGACGCTGATGGAGTGTCGTTCGGTGGAACCGACGCACGCTGAGGTCTTCTCGCAGTTCGCTGTAGCCCCCTCTCTCCGGCGACGTGTTCAGCTCCATCGGCAGGCCTCCTCGGCGATCGCGCTGCCGGCGGTCACTGCCACCGCAGTCGCTGTCTGCATGCGTCCAGCGCGTACTGTCATGCGCTACCTAGGGTCCCAGTTGCATGTTGCATGGCCCTGATTGGCAGCATAAACCATCGTGGGCACTGCCTCGGTTCAGGCTGCCATAACTCCTTGCTACTGTTTTTCTAGCAGATTCTGACCGCACGGCTGTGTTCGCAGCGTTGGTATTATGGTATGGTCTAGGTTTCAGGCAAAACGGACGACGCCCGGGTTTTGGGCTGTCGGCCGTCTGGCAGGCCTCATCGAGAAAACCTGCCAGCCTGAAATTAGCTATTTTATGATTGGCTGATGAACAAAGTAACAAGCTCTACAGAGCTGGGGGGGGGCTAGAACTTGGAGGGGTCCCCCATTGCTGTTCATTCTTCATTGCTAATCAGTTACTATCAGTTTTCAGCTGCTTTCTGGCGCTGACACTAGCCTGAGCACTTCTGAGTAACAAACCCAGAGCTTCCAGACTTGGATTCTAGAGCAGTAGACTGAGGGGGCAGCTGACTTAAGCAACGAGCATGGAAGCCCGCACGCTGCATCAACAACGTAACTGCCCCAACCTGCTGCCTTGTTTCCTTTTTGGTATCAGAGTCTGAGCGTAGCAGCAGCAGCAGCAGACTGACGTACAGGTGCGAGACAACGCCGGCGGACTCCCATATGCGCCAGTGCAGGGGAAATACTGCCGGATTTCTTCCAGCAGCATTGACTCGCCTGGTGGCGGCGTCAAAGTTTTTCCCACGGCCACTGGGCCAGGGGAAATGCTGCCAGATTTTTTCCGGCAGCACTGACCCCCACGCTGGACGCAAGGGAGTGAGCGGCCGACCACGCTAGGTCCTTGCTGACGACGGCTCAAGGCAGCGACGTCCTCAGGTGTGACTAAAAGCAGCAGCCAGCAGCAGTAGCAGCTTGCCGCGGCAGCGAGCAGTGGCAGCAGCGGCCAATAGCAGTAGTAGATAGCAGCGGCTGGCAGCAGCAGCAGCTCGCAGCAGCAACAGCCCGCAGCAGCAGCAGTCGGCAGCACCAGCAGCTGCAGCGAGCAGCAGCGTACAGTAGCAGTTGCTCACAGCAGCAAGCAGCAGCAAAAGCAGGCGGCAGCAGCAGCAGCCGGCTGCAGCTCCTCGTAGCAGCTACAGCTGCAGCAGCCCACAGCAGCAGCTGCTACAGCTACGAGGAGCCAGCTGCTCGCAGCGAGCAGCGAGCAGCCAGCTGCTCGTAGCGAGCAGCGAGTTGCTTGCTGCGAACTCCTCGCAACGAGCAATCAAAACCGAAAAAAAAGAAACAAAACAAAAAAAACGGGGAACCCCCCGTTGTCTCCCCTGCCGGTTCCTCTCTCCCTGTCGCTTCACCTGCCGTTACCTTCGTGGCCATCGCCTCCCCGCCGTAGCTACCTCGTCGACGTAAAAAATGAAGAAGAAGCACAAGAACAAGAAAGGCAAGGGTCCATCGCAGCAGCAACAGTAGCAATCGTCGACCGGATCCAGCGGTGGTGGCACGGTCTGCCACAACTGCGGTCGGCCTGGACACGGGTGGTACACATGCCCTCTACCGACGGATGAGGCCCGCGTCATCGCCACCCTGCGGTGCCAGCGGGAGCACCGTCTCGCCTCTGCCGCCGTTGCTACTGCTGACACTCCGACCTCGTCCAGCAACTCGACCGCTCCGACAGTTTTGCTTGTCTTGTAGACGCCCCCGCAACAGCAGTACTACTCCCAGCCATCGGCGCTTCCGTTTCCTTCGCCGGCCCAGTCCTCATACTACCCGGGCTCCGGCGCTGTGACTCCGTACTCGGCCTCCACTCCCGGGCCATCCTCCCGTGAGTGTCAGCCGGAGCAGTACATCACGCTCCAGCTTGGCCTTCCTCGCCCTCCTCCCCAGGGAAGTGCGAGTTGCGTCACTTCTTGCCCTCCTGCACAGCCTTGCATGACTGAGTCTGAGCTGCGGTCCTGTCCCGTCTCTTCATCTTTCTCGTCGTCTTCTGTGGTCTCTTCCACCCCACTCCTTGACAACATTGTGTGGCTTGACGATTGGCAGTCTCGTTTCGCGCCCCCTTCTACCGCGTCCGCGTCCCTTGCTTGCTGTCATGTGACCGTCAGCGATCTGGCGACCCCTGTCCAGGACCCTGCTGAGACCTGGATCATCGACTCCGGGGCCACGCATCACATGACGGCCTCTCGCGAGGCCTTCAGTATGCTTGGCCCTGTCGCCGATGTCTCCGGTGTCCGAACGGGCTCCGGACAGGTGTTACNTTGCGTCACTTCTTGCCCTCCTGCACAGCCCTGCATGACTGAGTCTGAGCTGCGGTCCTGTCCCGTCTCTTCATCTTTCTCGTCGTCTTCTGTGGTCTCTTCCACCCCACTCCTTGACAACATTGTGTGGCTTGACGATTGGCAGTCTCGTTTCGCGCCCCCTTCTACCGCGTCCGCGTCCCTTGCTTGCTGTCATGTGACCGTCAGCGATCTGGCGACCCCTGTCCAGGACCCTGCTGAGACCTGGATCATCGACTCCGGGGCCACGCATCACATGACGGCCTCTCACCAGGCCTTCGGTATGCTTGGCCCTGTCGCCGATGTCTCCGGTGTCCGACGGGCTTTGGACAGGAATTACAGGTCCGTGGTGTTGGTGTGGTTCGTTTCCGTGGTCCTGCCCGTGACGTCTTTCTGACTGATGTTCTCTTCGTCCCTGGTCTCGAGCTCAGGCTCCTTTTCTTGACTGCCCTTGACCACATGAGCATGGACGTTGTGCACTCGTGTGGTGTTGGCACTGTGTCGTTGCGTCCGTCTGGTCTTGTCATCCTGCATGCCAGCACCCGTGGCAACCTGTGGTATGTCCCTCGCCTCCTCTCTTCCTCTCCCGTCTCTGCCTCGTTTGCCGCCACAGGCCATGTTTTCGTGACGAGTAAGCTTTCTCCTCAGTACACCCGCCTCTTGCACCGCCGCCTTTGTCACGTCCATTCCGCTCCCATAGACAGCATGCTCCGCACCCAGCCGGCGAAGGGCCTTCACCCAGAGACCTTCCCTCTCCCGTGCCCCATTGAATGCATTAATTCTGCTCAGGGGAAGATGCATCGATCCACGTACCCCTTGTCTTCCTCTCGTGCGTCTGCCCCACTCGACCTGGTCCATTCGGACGTCATGGGCCCTCTCCCCACCGCGTCCGTCGGGGAACACGGCCGCTATGTCCTCACCCTCACAGACGACTATTCCCGCTACCGTTGGGTCTTCTGCCTCCGGCAGAAGAGCGATGCCGCTCGGGCCATTCAAGACTGGCTCGTCCTTGCCGAACGCGAGTGTGGCCGCCCTCTTTGCCGCTTTCGCTCGGATTGCGGCGGCGAGTACATGGGCGAGGCCACGGCCCTTCTCGCCTCCCGCGGCATCCACCATGAGACGTCTGCGCCCTACACACCCGCCCGGAACGGCGTCTCCGAGCGCTTGAACCGCACCATGGCCGACGC
Source organism: Penium margaritaceum (assembly GCA_023375785.1). Classification (NCBI taxonomy): domain Eukaryota; kingdom Viridiplantae; phylum Streptophyta; class Zygnematophyceae; order Desmidiales; family Peniaceae; genus Penium; species Penium margaritaceum. The sequence goes on along the minus strand of SZWC01000595.1, from coordinate 148,010 downwards.
CGTCCGCACCATGCGCGTTGAATCCGGTCTGTCCGATGGCTTCTATTTTGAGGCCATGGCATACATGACCTGGGTATGGAACCGGATTCCCCACGGTCCTCTTCCCCGCCAGTCCACACCCTACCAGCACTGGTGCGGTTGGCGCGCGGACCTCCGCCCCGCTCGCGTCTGGGGCTGCGTCGCCATTGTATGGCTGCCCGCCCCACAACAGGGCGGCAAACTCGCCCTGCGCGGCTGCCCCTACACCTTCCTCGGTGTGTCTCGTCAGTCTAAGGCCTGGCGATTCTGGGACCCGTCCCGGCACTGCATTGTTGAGTCCCGCGATGCCCTCTTCTTTGAGGGCCTATTTCCCCGCGACCTCATTCGCTCCGGCTCGTCCGTGTCCCTCCCGTCGCGTGGGGGAGTGGTGAGTCCGTCCTCCATCCTGTCGCTTCCGGGTGACACAGCACTCTATCCCTTTGAGCCGGTAGCCCCTGTCGCATCCCCAGAGCCAGCAGCCCCAGTCGCGTCCGCTGGCCCCTCCGGGCCAGCAGCGCTGGTCGCGTCCGCTGGCCCCTCCGGGCCAGCAGCCCTAGTCGCGTCCGCTGGCCCCTCCGGGCCAGCAGCACCGGTTGCGTCCGCTGGCCCCTCCGGACCAGCAGCCGCAGTCACGTCCGCTGACCCCTCCGGGCCAGCAGCGCCGGTTGCGTCCGCTGGCCCCTCCGGATCAGCAGCCCCAGTCACGTCCGCTGGCCCCTTTGGGCCAGCAGCCCCAGTCACGTCCGTTGGCCCCTCCGGGCCAGTAGCGCCGACCATGTCCGCTGGCCCTTTCGGGCCAGCAACACCGGTGGCGTCCGCTGGCCCTTCCGGGCCAGCAGCCCCAGTCGCGTCCGCTGGCCCCTCCGGGCCAGCAGCACCGCTCGCGTCCGCTAGCCCCTCCGGGCCAGCGGCCCCAGTCGCGTCTGCTAACCCCTCCAGGCCAGCAGTGCCGGTCGCGTCCGCTAGCCCCTCCGGACCAGCAGCCCGAGTCGCGTCCGCTGGCTCCTCCGCACTAGACGTCCCGTCTGCCTCCGTTGGCCCGTCAGACGCAGTGACATCTCCTGCCCGGTGGCGCTACACACGTGGCCCAGGCGGCAGGCTCCAACCTCGGCCGACAGTGCAGACCGTCGCACAGCATCCTGTGGCGCCTCGACCCCCTGTGGTTCCACGTGTCTCCTCCACTCCCTCGGACGTGAGTGGGGACCTTGGCACGAAGGCTCTCGGCCTGACCACCTCGGCCATCATCTCGACCTTCACCCGGGCTCTGCACTGGGCTATGCCATGCTTCATCACGAGCATCGGCATGCTGTCATGGCTGCACTCGCCCGCATCCCACCTGGAGCTCGTGATGTACACGCCCTCTCCGTCTGGTCCACAGCACGCCCGGAGGACCCAGCCACCCTACGCGAGGCTCGAGCCTCTTCTGAGGCTGCACATTGGGATGCCGCCTGCGCCGGGGAGCTTGCTGCTATCCGGCAGTACCACGTGTACGATCTCGTTGATCTCCCTCCAGGTCAAAAGGCCATTGGTGCCAAGTGGGTCCTTCGGCGCAAGTGGAAGCCTGACGGGTCCTTGGACGAGTACAAGGCCTGCCTCACAGCAAAGGGGTTTGCTCAGGTCCCTAGAGTCGATTACGACCAGATCTTCGCCCCTGTCTGTCGGTTCTCCACTAGCCGAGCGCTCTTCAGCCTGGTTGCCCAGCATGGGTGGGAGCTGCATCAGATGGACGTGAGCAACACGTTCCTTCATGGCTCACTAGAGGGTGAGGAGCTCTACATGGTGCAGCCCCCAGGGTTTGACGACGGTACAGGGAGAGTCTGGCGGCTACGGAAGGCCCTCTATGGTCTGAAGCAGTCGCCTCGGTGCTGGAACCAGGAGATCAGCAACACACTTCTCCATGGCGGCCTCCAACGCAGCACCGCTGACCCCGCACTCTTTCTCAGCCCATGAGGTCAGACCTTTGCCGCAGTTCTGGTATACGTTGACGATCTCCTCGTTGCGTCGCCAGACACGGCCGCCATCTAGCGTGTCAAGGACTTGCTGCACGCCGCCTACTAGATGAAGGATCTCTGGTCTGCCCAAGTCTTCCTGGGCATGGAGCTCGAGCGTGATCCCTCTCAGGGCATCCTACACGTCCACCAGGCTGCATATGTGCAGACCTTGTCAGCTTGCTTCGCCGTGGACCTGCCCCTCGTGTCCAGCGCATCCTCACCCATGTCACCCGACAGCCATGTGAAGCTGAAGAGTCCCGACCAAGCTATTGTGGGGGAGCCAGTTGATGTGACCACGTATCTGCGGATCATCGGGTCACTAATGTTCCTGGCGACGACGACGCGTCCAGACATCGCGTTCGCCGTCAACCTCCTGGCCCAGTTCTCTCAGGATCCGCGTCACCTCCACTACGAGGCCGCAATCCGAGTGTTGCGCTATGTCGTCTCGACCCCTCGGCGAGGTCTCATGATCCGCCGCCAGCCATCCGTCGTCGCAGTGGGCTACACCGACAGCGACTGGATGGGCAGTCTAGACGGTAAGAGTCGCATAGGCTGGATCTTCCTGATCGGTGGCACAGCTGTGTCCTGGCGCAGTGGCAAGCAGGGGTGCATTACACACAGCACTACTGAGGCTGAATACGTGGCACTTGGCTCAGGCGCGTGTGAGAGTGTGTGGTTGCGTCATCTGTTGTCCGAGTTGCGACAGTCTGTTGCATCCATCACCTTGCATTGTGACAATGAGAGTGCCATGGCCATTGCAGATAATGACGGTGTGCATCACACTCGCACAAAGCACATCAATGTTGAGTATCACTATGTGCATTCGTTGTTGCACGACGGCAGCATCAGCATCGTGTGGGTTGAGACAGCAAGGCAGCTGGCTGACTTCCTGACCAAGGCACTGAAGCGGGACTCGTTTAAGAAGGCTGTGAGTTCAGTCGGCGTGCGTCCGTGACTTGCTTTCTTTGTCTCCGCCTGCACTTCTGCGTATCCTGGGGGAGTCTGTGTGTTGACCATGTCTCTGCCCGCCCATGTGCACTACGCCTGTGAGTCATGGGGTAGTGTTGGTTTTTGCGCTCATTGTGCTCTGTTGTGTCCTCCCGGCTTGTGTACATCGGCGTGCAAATGACAGACGGCAAGACTCGACGCTGATGGAGTGTCGTCTGGTGGAGCCAACGCACACTGAGGTCTTCTCGCAGTTCATTGTAGCCCCCTCTCTCCGACGACGTGTTCAGCTCCATCGGCAGGCCTCCTCGGCGGTCGCGCTGCCGGCAGTCACTGCCACCGCAGTCGGTGTCTGCATGCGTCTAGCGCGTATTGTGGTGCCTGCGCGTACTGTCATGCGTTGCCTAGGGTCCCAGTTGCATGTTGCATGGCCCTGATTGGTAGCATAAACCATCGTGGGCACTGCCTGGGTTCAGGCTGCCATAACTCCTTGCTACTATTTCTCTAGCAGATTCTGACCGCACGGCTGTGTTCGCAGCGTTGGTATCATGGTATGGTCCAGTTTTCAGGCAAAACGGACGACGCCCGGGTTTTGGGCTGTTGGCCGTCTGGCAGGCCTCACCGAGAAAACCTGCCAGCCTGAAATTAGCTATTTTCTGATTGGCTGATGAAATGAGGAACAAGCTCTACAGAGCTGGGGGGGGGGGGGGGGGGGGGGGGGGGGGGGGGGGGGGGGGGGGGGGGGGGGGCTAGAACTTGGAGGGGTCCCCCATTGCTGTTCATTCTTCATTGCTAATCAGTTAGTATCAGTTTTTAGCTGCTTTCTGGCGCTAACACTGGCGCACGCACTTCTGAGTAATAAACCCAGAGCTTCCATACTTAGATTCTAGAGCAGCAGACTGAGGGGGCAGCTGACTTAAGCAACGAGCGTGGAAGCCCGCACGCTGCATCAACAACGCAACTGCCCCAACATGCTGCCTAGTTTCCTTTTGTGTGCACTCCTGGGCACATCATTATGAATTGGGCGGAATGACCATATACCCATCGTTTGGGATAGGAAGCATGATCCTCCCCTCGCTCGGAACAATAAGCCCCATCTGCCCCTATATCGGAACAAGAAGCCTGATCCGCCCCTTCGACACGGACACGAGTTTGTAGGGGTAAAAAGTAAACAATATACCCCTCTCGTTTGTCAAAAGATGGCATGTCGATGTCGCATGGATGCGGCGTCGACATGCTGACGTCACATTTTTTGACCCAATCATCACAAACTCGTTGACAAAAGGGTTTGTGATTTTTTGTTAGTGGTTTGTAAGAAGTTTGCATGGGGGGTCCAAGACTACTCATGAGTTAAAGGGGGACTTGTTGGGCCCCGCTTCCGCGGGGCCCAGTAGGTGCCCGCGCAAAAATAAACCTTAAAAACCTGGGTATAATTAGGGGGTGGGTTTTTCAATGGTTTGTACACCAAACATGGGTACAAAGTTGAGAAAAATGTAAAACAAAACAAACATGGATTTCCGACTCCCCATTCATGGAGGGGGGATTCCTATGGACGCTCGTCCGCCGGAATCCCTGGCGAAGTCCCACCTCCCCCCCCAGCACACTCACCCCCACCTCCCGGCAGCCCACTGGCCGCCCGTACCATCACGGCCCTCAATTGCGAGGGCCTCGATCGGCGGACAGGTAGGTTGGCAGGTGGGCTGCAAGAGGTGGAGGAGGTGCGGGGTGGGGGGGGGGGGGGGGGGGGGGAGGGGGGGTTGACAAAGTGCCGACCGACGGACGTCGGCCGGCAATCTCCCCCCCCCCCATCCCTCGAAACTATCGCGGCCCTCCATCACGACAGCCGCGATGGAGGGCCGCATTCTACCAGGCATGCCAGCTTTTGCCATGCTTAACTAGCGACATGCATTGTTGTTTGAGCATGGTGAAAACTGGGGGGCAGATGGGACTTATCTTCGCCGGACAGGGGCGAATGGGGCTTATTGTTCCGACAGAGGGGTACATGGGGCTTATTGTTCCGACAGAGGGTTGTATGAGGGTCATGGGTAACAAAACAGGGGGGAATCGGCATTTTCGCCGCTGTTAACTTCATGGATTTATTAAGAACACGTCCATTGCACTTGTGACAATAACAAACAATGACTAGGACAAGGCGGCCAGTTCAAATCGAACATTGTTTCTATTACTTCCACAAAGGGGATTCCTAACGTGGTTCCATTTTTGTGGGGAATAGCACTCGCTGTGCACAACCTGCCATGAACGGACCGGGCCGTCCACAAACCAGCCATCGCTGGATCGTAGGTGGCAATGAATGGATCCATACCATGATCTCACAGGCAGGACACAAGGTACCAGTGAGACAGCAGCTAACAGGGTAGCAGTCGACAAAGTCCACATCGTCTTCTATATTGGACGATGTAGAGTCTGAGCCTTCAGTCTCACACCCGTCCATGTTGTAAAAGACATCTTTCTCCTCTTGACACGGACTGTCACATTTATGACATGCTCCATGTTGACATGGACACATGTACATTTTGACAATGTGTACTGGCCTTGGTGCCCATTTGTTCCACGTCATAAGGATGTATGTCACACCCGCTCTAGCCAGGAAGGATGTCACAGAATCCATGACACTTGGCTCTGGCATAAAAATGAGACGTCAAAAGTGATAGTGAATAGAAGAGAATGAACTAGAGGATGTAGGGGGTCTTTTATAGCACAACATGTAAGCATAGAATTCCTGATTTCATAATTTGCATTGCCATTTTTGCCTCCTGCCATTGAGTGGACTGTTTTCTTTCACAGTGGATATGTTTGACCACATGTTGACAAAAGAACATGGTTTATGAGGAAAAAACATTTGGAAAACATCTAAAACTCCATGAAGTCTGTGTGCACTCAGACCCACCCTACTCCACGTGCTTCTCACCCTAGTGCTGTCCAAGCTCTGCAACACCTATCCATGTTGACACAAGCCCTCAGCACTGTGAGATCCCTTGTACACCTTGTGGTGGATGCAAGGAACCATCCTGCTCTTCCTATTCGTTGCTTCCAGTTGTGACCATGTATGCTCCAAGCTCGTCCTACTTGGCCTTGACCTACACGAGACAAATGCCAACATTGGAGGATTAATGAGAAACTTCAAAGAGAAGAAGCTATAACAACTTCATTAAGCTGCCTCTGCAACAACATGTCATACTTACATCTTACAACACATCGGGCTAGTCATCCCACTCTTCAGCACACTCCTCCCAGCCGTCCATGACGCAAACCTCTTGTTGCTCACGAATACTTCTTGCCTCCCACTCCCTCTGCTGCTGCGTGTCAGTGAATTGGTCGTATTCCTCCTGATCCTCCTTATCTGAGTCACTTAGAACGTGCCTTTCAGGGTTGTAGATCTCTTCTTGAGGCGAGTCATATCCCGCTGCCTTGGGGTCCTACTCAATGTCGTCAATGACGGCAGCCGTAGGCCCTGTTGCCCTTGCAGATGCCGCAACGACTGTAGAGGCTGGAGCAACAACTATGCTTGTTGTCTCACTGGTCCTGCACCCTGCATGCCCCGCCCATCCCCAGCCTACGCCAATCCCCAACACGTTGGTGCCTGGACTGTCGTCGGAAAGCAAGATAATGGTTTCTGCTACTGTGCCTGTAGTCTGTGAAACTGGTGCCATGTTGCGGAGGGTGCCGGTGGCAGCTGTCTCAACTTCTGCTACAGCTACTACAGCTTCTTTTTCTGCTTGGGTCTCGGCTGGAGGCCACCGAACGGCATAGGCCTCTGCCCTCTTGGCAACTTTTGCGTGCTGCAGCCGGTGTTGAAGAGCATTGGCTGCTGCCTCAGCAGCTGGAGCGATAGTAGGCTCGTTCTTACATTTTTTCATGGTGTGTCCCTTTTGGCCGCAGCGGGGACAGATGTGATTCTTCCGACGCTTGTCCTTGTGGTCCCACAGAGTGGTCCTGGCCACCCTGCTCCACGTTTAGGGCCAGGCTGCTGCCACAACACTCCCTCCCGAACTTTCAGCGATGCTGGGTTAACGCCTGGCATTGGGAAGTTGTATGTGCGCCTCTATGCCATGCATGTGAGTCCAACGTCGCACAGTGACTCCGCTTGCTCCCCACGGCCGATGACGAAGGCACATGCATGCACACAGGGTTGGACCCACTCCTTTCACGCATCGCAAGTGCATGTCTGGTCCAGCACGTTCACCGTGCGAGTCCTGTTGCTTGGCCCCGTCACGCTGCAACTTTGGGGCTCTTCCTCCACGACGTCGTAGTTATGGGCTAAGATGTTGCTCTTGAGCAATCGCTTTGCCGGCGTCGGTACAAGTTGCCCTTTGCATGACTTGCTGAGTTTGCGCTTATCTGCAAACAGGCGCTGTACCCACGTGTACAAGGAAACAAAGTAGTAGAAGGGGAAGCATTTTCTGTACTCGACGATGTGGGCGTTCAAAGACTCCGCCGCATTTAACGTTGTGTGTCCACCACGCCCAAAAGGACAGTATAGCCTGGCCCACTGTTCTTTCGGAGTATTGCCCACCCCGTCTACTCCGAGGAGGTACACTGTAGCGCGAGAGTTGACGGCATGCATTTGTTCTTCACACCTCCTCCAGTCTGGTAGTGTGAGCGCATGTGCCAACCGCCAAAACCAGTACCCAGCTGGCTTCCCGAATTTCTGCCTTATGTTTTGCCGCAAGTGGAAGCAGCAATGGGTGTGATGTGCCCCTGGCAGCTCGTTCTCTACAGCGTTCAACAAATCTTGTCATGGTAAAAAATGACGACCGTACCTTTCTCTGCCGTCGTGGGGTGCGCGATCGCAAGGTGCTCCTAAAACCATTTCCAGTTCTCTTCAGTCTCCCCTTGAACCATGGCCCACGCAATGGGCATAGCGTTGTCATTGGTGTAAAAAGATTGGCTGATGAGGAGCACCTGTTTGTGCCCGTTCTTAAGTTGCGTCCCATCCATCGTGAGGATCCAGCAAGCATGCTAGAACCCCGGGATAGTGGCACCAGGTGCGAAGAACGCCCGGATGAAGACGCCATCCTTGGTTGCCTCCGCCAGGGCACGCGTGTTTTGGTCCACACGCTTCTGCTGCAGAGCATTCGGAACACATTTTTAGAACCATGTCCACAACCATGTCATGGAATGCAAAAGAGCGGCCAACAACAACTCAATATGTCGTACCGCATCACAGTACACTGGGAATAGGCTCCACGATAAGGCTTTGGGGCCGATAAGATTTTCCTTAGCCTTTGACTACGCCCAGTACATCGCGTTCTTGTCCACCGTCTTGCCAGTTGCTTTGCGCACCACGGCTGACAACATCTTCACGTCAGCTGTCGGGTTCCGCTTCAGCGTTGACTCAATCTGCCACACCACCCACTTCACGGTCTTTGGTGGATCTCCGCGACCAACTCCCGGGACACACTTGTGACCATCGACAAACTTGGAGACTACGATGCCGACACCGTTTGGGGCCACATGGGCACGGAGAAGCCACGGGCAATTCTTGTCCTTGAAGTGCCCACATCGTGCAGTGAACTGCGTCTTCTCACTGCATAGCTACCGAATAGTCATGCGGTTTGTGATGGCTTAGTCATCCACGGCTGCGCATGCCTCCGCCATGTCTTGGAATGACATCCCTACAGGAAAAGTAGGCTCTGCCTTTCGGCGCTTTGGGGCCACGGCCGACGCCTCATCGTCCGAAGACATCGCATCGCAAATAACGACATGACATGATTCAAGGGACATGCCGAAAACCATAGATTTCAAAACATAGTAAAAACCGGGACGTAATGTTTACCAGCATCAAGACTCGGGCGAGACAGGCACAGTGTGTTTTTTGCTTGTTCTGGCAAAATCGAGAGCACATGAGCACATTGCTCATGCTCAAAGTGCTCATCATAGTTGAGGTATCAGGTGGATGGGGTTTGGGGCACAAGACCTGGCTTGTTGAGCTGTGGGCGTGTCAGACCACGCGGTTGAGAAAGCACAGGAACGTCACTTGACCTATGCCTACGCAACGCAACCCAGTGCAACTGGGTAGCCATCTTGGACGACGTGGGTATATTACATGTAAAATTGGAAGTAAATACATGAGATATCCACGCTCACCGGGCTCACGGGGGTCGACATCCATGTCCATGGCGTGCGGTAGCGTAGCATGGTGGTTGTCTCAGGAGCATGACGGGGCATTGGACCCTACTATCAACAGCAGAAGAGAGCAATTTCCAATGCGAGACCATAGGAAATCCTGGACAGGACTTTGGCAGACGATGGTCTCCCCGCCAATCGTTGACACGACGTGTGCATGATACACAAAACAGACATAGTGGCACGTGTTTGCAGGGTTTGACCATCTCTCTCACACAAAAAACGGCGACAAGAAAAGCCTCGTAGATGCACGCTAGCCGAATCGATGTGTCGCAGTGCGACATCGATTCAGCGCATGGAACATCGCGCAAACGACGCATCGTGAACTGTGGACGGAACAACTCAGGCAAGGTTGACAGGCTGGCGGATGCTAACAGTGACAGCCAGCAAAACAACAGTAGGTGCAGTTGCTTTTTGTTGTAAGTGCCGATGTGAAGGATGGTTTTCTTCATAAGACGTTCGGTCCATAGTGAATATCCATAACAACTACGTGGAGTCCAACGAATTCCATATGAAGAAATGTTATCCCCCCATAATACGATGGCCATTCGGTGGGGTCGCTGTCATATTACACATTGAGGACGACACTATTGGACGGTGTCATTTTCCTTAAGAAAAGGGGCGTTGTTCCGTGGCTGTCCGTTCTCCAACAACGGGCAGTCGTAAATCATGGATAACCGAGTGCATTATTTCACCCAAAAATAATGACACCATGTCCACTTCTTTGAAATAAGAACGCCATACTAGTGTTGCGTAGTTATAGCGTCCGTTCCGGACATGGCGCTGTTAACGACAACTACACTGGATACGGGTTTTTTTTTTTTTAAATAGCTGGATATTGGGGACGTAATTTTCCGCTCGAGGATATGGGAGGGTCCGCCCTTTGGGTGTGTGGATATGCGGGCTATTTTGCTCTATCCCTAAACTCCTGACTAGCTCCATGTCCCAAAACCGTCTTAAGAGGGCAAACTTGTCCGAGGCAACGACCTGACCAGTCGCCACCGTATACAGTGACGATGTAGACATTGAGACATGGCGTGTTACGCCGAACGGAGCGTATATAGTGAACAGGTAGAAGTTGCGATGCAGAACACAATTGAGAATTTGGGACACTTGAGCAAATTGAAATTAGCGGTACGTTAACTTTGATGACAAGTGTCAAAATGATTGAACATATACATACAAGTTTTGAGATACAAATAAGGGATAGTTGAGGTTGTGGGGCCAATCGTCGAGCGACGCGTGTGGAGTCGCGTCGTGAGTGGTGTGATCCAAGAAGCTCTACCGAGAAATTGGGGGGCTTCAAGGATCGACGGCAAAAACACCAGATGCATCTTTACAAATCTAGGTATGTCTTGATGAGTCGAGAAGTCGATCGAAAGGTCAAAACACTTTTGTCGTGGACTCTCCAAAGTGGAGTTGTCAAAAGTTGCGAAAAACTTCGCCAGAGGGCGAGGGTAGTTGGCTGAATTGCCCTCGACCATTTGAGTCAAAATCAAGGTATTGATGTGCCGTGGACAATTTTGGTAACGATAAAAATGTCCATTGGAAAGATTAGGGACTCGTGTATGCGTGGTAGGAAACACTTCCCCCCCCCCTTTTTGCCGCGATGTCCTGGCGCGCTTTGAGACGTGGCCTCGTGACGGTGGTAACATCCGTTGATCAAGTGATTGACGTCTCGGAGGTTGTCATAGTGTTCTTAGCTGTAATGCGCGGCGTCATAGCCACGCCACTTGACAAGATATCATGTTGCTTTACAACGTCGTCAATGGCCGAGAATGTCTTTGATGATGCACTACCATACTTATCCTTAATTTCAATATTCATGACTTCTTTCCTTGTCAAATTTCACCAACTTTTGCTTGGTTTGTCCCATTTCAAAGTGTAAGAAATGTTTTTGAAAATTCATCCCTCGAATTCAAGAGTACATGCACACCTTTTGCGTCTGGGATACATGCACTTGTTTTTTTTTTTCTTTTTGTATTGTAGTAGAGACATACGTTTGTGAGAAATGTGTGGAAAGTAACCGTTGAAATTTGTTTTCTTCCTCAAAGTCTGCGAGCGCGCGAGTAATGACAAGCACCGAAGTGGAATGTTTGAACGATGGAATTTACACTTCAAAAATAGTCCAAAATACACCAGTGCCCATTGTTTTGCTCAATAAACTAGTGGTGTCCATAGTTGAAAATGGAAATGCGCTCGTGTCCATGTTCAAAAACGGAAAGAGAGCGGTGTCCATAGTCAAAAATGAAATGACAGCGGTGCCCATGTTTTTTATTGTGTGGGCAAAAACCGAAAAGAAGGACAACTGTACCCACGCGCTCAAAGTCGGACCTCGCCAACTTTGAGGGCAAAGTGGACGGTTATGACACTGGCCTCGCCGATGTTCGAAACAACACTCTTGCGATTTTTGGAGTTCGCAAGTGCGAACTCCAAAACTTGTGTGTTGGCGTGCGCTGCATCTCGCAAATCTCCCTCCCCCCCCCCTAATATCCCACAACCCCCCTAGTTGAACTGGGGGATTAGGTCTCGTTCTTTTGCTTTCCCGGATACCCGCTGGACCCCGCAATAGCGGGCCCCTGTAGATCCCCTCTCTTTTATCACAACGTGTACCGCATGTCACACCCCCCCCCCCCCTCCCCAATATCCGGCAAACCCCCTAGTTACACTGGGGAGTTTGGGTTTTATACGGTTACTTGTCTGGGTACCTCCCGGGCCCCGCTGTAGCGCTGCTTGACAGGTCCCCTTTCTTCTATCACAACGTGCGCCGCATGTCGCAAACCCCCTACAATATCATTCAAACCCCCAAGTTACACTACTGGGTTTGGGTTTTTCATTTTAATTTGCCCGGGCACTTGCTGGGTCCCATGGTAGCGGAGCCCGGCAGATGCCCTTTCTTCTATGACAGTGTGTGCCGCATCCTCCAAACCCCTCCAAACCCTTGACAAAATCCCTAGTTGAAATACAGGGTTTGGTAGGGTCATCGCGAGCTCGTAGGGAGGTTTCGCCGCGAAACCCCTCCTGTGAGCTCGCGATGAAGGGCGAAGTTTGACTTCGCCCTTACAGTCAAAATCCATGTCAAATCTTTTGAATACATGAAACATATGTCAGTCGTGCCCGTCTTTGCTCGCACAATGAAAAAAATGGGCACCGTTGTCATCTCGTTTTTTACTATGGACACCGATGTCTTTCCGTTTTGGACTATGGACACCGGTGTCTTTCCATTTTTGACTAAGGACACCATTGATCTATCAAGAAAGACGATGGCCATATTACAAAACCATCCAAAAAAATACTTTCGGTGTTATATGACACATCAGTAATGATCCTACTTTGCCATTTCAGCCTCCTCCTCCACCCCCTCATTGTGGAAAAGTACTTTCGTCACGAACGATGCGGCGGCATGCTTGAATGATGGACAAAAAACACACGCGAATCCAGAACGAGCCCATTCATTTTTCACCACAGTCTCCTCATCCCTCACATATTCCCATGCCTCCAAAAACCATGTGCATGCCTCTTCATTGACCTCTTTCATACCAATGGACATACTCCCCCCCTCATGACTGCGCTTGGCACCCCATGATGTGAACAATTCCTTGAGCTTGTTCTTCAGTGGGCGGATGATGCCAACATCTGCTGGTTGCGCGTTGCTTGTGCATCCTTCCGGTATGTAAACAGTGTGCATGTACGGGAAATTGTCCTTCAGCCACATTTGGAATGACGCATCACAGTGAGGACGCTAGATGTCAAGTACAAGGAGGAGATTGGTCTCACCCTCACGGAGTCCAAGCACGCAGTAGGTTCTTTTGTAGGAGGCGACAACGATCTTGTGGACCCACTCTTTTGTGGTGTCAGCATTTGCCCAATGAGAGGGTGTACACATCATGTTGTAGCCAGCGTTGCGAAGTCTTCCGCCCTAATCACCACGTTGGATGCACTTGGCGGCCTTACCACCAGGAATGAGCTGCATGGGGAGCAACTCGCCATTCATCGACAATGCCACGAGGGTCGTGATCACCCGCTTGTCCTCCAGGCCGACGATGTTGACCTCTTTGCTGCCAGTCGGTGTGTACGTGTGGCTGACAGTTAGCAGTAGCTAGATGGAGGTGTGATCATCATTGATGACGAGGAATGGATGGACGTTGTAGAGCAACACCATGCAGGATGCCCTCCGATGGAAGGTCAAGATTTTGTCCTCGTAGTCGGCCGGCAACTTCTGTGCAGCAGTTGTTCCGCTGCTCCAACTCCACCCTAGCTCACTGTGGACAAGCTTCCGCACCCATGAGCATGCAAATGCGTGCTTTCCCAGCAGCTCTAGCTGATCTGACGCGTGGTGAGCCAAAACATCGCAAATTTCCCGCCGGATAAACTTGGATTTGAAAGCATGCCCTGCCCAACGAGCATCCTGGAGTGTCAATTTGATATCATTGACAATCAGAGGATGATCGGCGAGCCAGGCCCTCTTCCCTTTGCATCCGTGCTTCCGTTTTCTTCACTGACAGGAGCAGACATTATAGATGCAATCACAGCAATAACAATACCATCACACTACTTCTTCGGAATTGTCGACCCTTCTAAAAACAACCCAGAGACAGTGCTTGGAGCAAGATGATAAAAAACACAAAAACCATCAAGGTTCCAAAATGTATGTCTAAGGTGTTGCACCGTGGCGTAAGCGGACAGTCTGGAAATAGTCTGGAAATGACCACTTCTAAACCAGTCGGCATGTTTCCCGCGCTTGCGAGAAGTTACCAAATTGGAACTTGATCTTGTTGGCGTCGATGTTGTTCCCTCCGAAACTGCGATGACCAGGCTCTTTGTGTGTGCTGTCGTCGGAAGACATCTCCTCCGAAGACGACAACGGCAAGCTGTCCACGTCAGACGAAGACGACGATGACAAGCTATCCACTAGTCGGCAAACCAATGACAAGCAGAGATGCACGCCATAGCCTCTCTGAATGCTGCAGTGCATGGACTTTGTCATCCACTGGGGCCTTCCCCTTCTCCTCAGTAGTAGGAGGATGACGAGGGCCACGGTCGACGATGTCCACTAGGGCCTTGCCCTTGTCCACAACGGCAAGACGAGGGTGCAGAGCAGATGCGGTATTGTTGGTCGAGGGAAGATGGGCCTTGGACATGCTTGCACCAGGGGCATAGTCGGAGAACATCCAAGGAGGGGCATCCCAAACCGATGACGTTGGCAAGGGGACTTGTTTCTATTCCTTTGGCATGCGAATCGCCAAAGGAACACCAGTCGGAATTGTCAAGGGTGACTCCGTGCTAGGCCCGCTGGGGTATGTGCACACGTACATCGGAGAACGCCGATCATTGATGGAGTCGTCAAAAGTCAGTCGAACGGCCTTACAAGTGTTGAACATGTCAAGTGCATATACATAACATCGAGAAACAAAATGAGGCATATTTGGGCCTAGGGAACTTGATTCGAGTGATGTGTACAACACTACGTCGTGATTGGTCCTTAGAGGAACTCCACCGAGAAGTCAGGGGGGTTCGAGGAAAACGAGGTAAGTAATCATGCAAGTCTAGCACGGTCGAGAAGTCAACCAAAAAACACCAAAATGTCAATACAGTTCGTGAAGCTTGTGTCGACCATTCAAGAAAGCGGTCGAATGTGTCAGAACCTGTGTGAACGGAACACCGGAGGTTGGGGCATGTGGCTTGAATGCCCTCAGCCAATTTTCAAAAAAAATCATGAGGTTGACGTGTAGTTTGCCACAAATGTAACAGAATAAGTTCCCACTCACGGAGTTTAAGGACTTGTCTATGTATGGGAAGTAACCACAGGTGTCGCTTGACCCAAGTGCCCGAGACCCAAGATATGCCTCGTTGTGTTCCTTGCTACTGTGTGTATGCGCTCGACATGTCCTGCACTTGTTATCAAAGTACACTTACTAGTAAATTCAGATTTCTCAATCGTAACGATTCCTCCAGTCGCCTTCTGCTCCGCACGTCACCCCTGTGGACTATCCATATTCCGCTCAATGTACGGTAACATTTACCCGGTGGGTTGAGCTTCTGGACGGTCTATTGTAGAGCCCAATTTTTTTTTTTTTTCCTT
The DNA here is from genome assembly GCA_023375785.1 of Penium margaritaceum. Lineage (NCBI taxonomy): Eukaryota > Viridiplantae > Streptophyta > Zygnematophyceae > Desmidiales > Peniaceae > Penium > Penium margaritaceum. The sequence goes on along the minus strand of SZWC01000595.1, from coordinate 132,827 downwards.
CTTCTCGGGAATTTCAACGTTGGGGTCCTCATTAGAACCGCAATTGGATTAGAGGGTCATTTTTGCTGGTTGGTAAACCATAGGGGCTCGACTGCCAATCTCAACAACCGTGAGGCCTGTCCGGCAAGTCTCAGTGATAACGGGACCCTTTCCCTTGCATCACGATTGCTAGAAGTGCGATGCGGCCAAGACGTGGTTTTGAACGCACATGGCTGACGAGAACAAAAGCCAAGATCCACACAAAAATACGGCCTTTGCCAACCGAATCCACTGAAAGAGGCTTCTTCAATCCTACACGACAGAATAGCAATTTGCACACCTAGTAGCGTTCAACAGAACAACTTTGTCTTCGAGTTTGATGACAATCCATTTTGGCTACTGAAGATATCATCTTATATGATCGGAAGATGCCCTCAAATTGCATGTTTGCCTGGTTTTCCAACTGCAGAATCTGTTTTGCGATACTGTTAGCAGGTACAGTTTTGGGATGTGGATTTTACTGTTAAATCTCACTTACTTTGTTGCTTCGTGTCGTATGGACAAAAAGACCAAATTTTGCAATTCAATTACACTGGATGGAACGACCAATCCACCATCCCCACATTGCCCACGAAACGGCAGGGAGCCATTCGTCAACATGAGACCTGCTATCTTGAAGCGTGAGGCTCTCCGTCGGGTCCTCGTGTTGTTTACTGCCCGAATGCAGGTATTTGCACTGATGGTTCCAGCTACGCGGGTCCTTGCTTCAGGTCTTGGGGCAAAATTAGCCCCGGGATCAATTTAGCCTTTTCTCTAATAGCCCAGGGAATCTTGTTATCACAACTTCTGTGCCGCCTCTTGTACACTAGGAAAGTGCCCTTTTGAGAAGGATAAATTGGCCAGATAATCCTGCTGTTGGCTTTGTTGTCATGCGAGGTGATGGGTCGTTGAAATCTGACCAGGTTTTGAGCCTATCTGTTACCTGATCCACCGGAAGCTGAAACATGATAAAGTTGTTTGAAGTTATACGCTGACCTAGCCGTATGTTCATTTTGTTGCCTGGGAAATTCTGGCCGTTAGCTTTTAAAAAAGATTGAAACTGTCTGGTTCTGGTTTGTTGGCGGTGCTCTAATTTAGAATATGACCATAGAAGCTCTGTTTCACTATGCGTTTTTTATGGTCATCTACCCGAGTCAACATGCTTTGAAGATAATTCATACATTTCTGCTTGCAGAAAAACATCGCCCCACGAAAGCCCGTCGCTTGGGCGCGGCATACTAGGTAAGGAACTTACGTGAGATCGGAGCTCAGTGCTGACTTGCTTTGCCGGTTGATCAATGTGATGGCCATCACAAACCGTCAAAGTGTTGAGAGGTAGCTTTTTAGAGTAGACGCTTGTCATGTGACGTACCAGACGTACACTAGTCCCTAATCTTCTAAGTGGGATTTCTGCCATTACACAGATAGCCCACCGCACGTTGAGATCTCGATTTTCACTCCGATGATCGAGGGCAATTCAGCCAACTGCTCTCGCCCTCCGACAAACCTCTCGCATCTTCTGAAAACTCCGACCACTTTCAAGATTCCACGACAAAAGCGCCACAACCTTTCAGTCAACTTCTCGACGCATTAAAACATATCTAGAATAACAGATATGCATCTTGCATGTTCGCCATTGATCCTCGAAGCCCTTCAATTTCTTGGCGGGGCTTCTTGAATCCGACCACTCATGACGCAACTCCGCACGCATCACTTGACAATCGACCCAACAACCCCGACTATGCCTCATTCGTAACTCGACACTTGTATGTATGTGTTCAATCATTTTGACCCTTGTCATCAAAGCACACTTACCACGAGGTATGGTTGATCGAGGGCTTTTCATACACGGCAAGTTTAGTGTACTAGGTACCTAATAAAAGGAAGTTTCTATGAAGTTGTCTAGAGAGGTAGTCACAATCAGTTCACTTGGAAAGCTATGTATATGATACTTGTGTCTTGGGAAACTAATGTCATTATTTAGCTTGGGAAAAATGAATGATATGATATTCCGGTCTTGATGTGCAGTAGATGTACATATGTCTTCATACTTTCGATTGGTTACCTTTGTGAAGTGGGGGTTTACTTTCAGAACTGTAGGATTCAAAACAAAAGATGATTCATAACGTGCTGAATTCCACAATTATTGCAGTGTTTCTTTGTCGACAGCATCCCCATCCCCACCCCCCCAGAAGCGACGATTGTATTGGGGTTGTGTAGCAGGGTTGTGTATTGCAAAACCGTTACTTGAATACACTAAGTGTTAAATACAATTCGTGTATTTTTCACATATCCGTCGGATACACACATCATATACACTATCCTAATACACATTACCTGTTTTGGGAGGGGAGGGGCAACATGGGAGCCGTAGATCCCCCCC
>SZWC01000595.1:115891-130137 GCA_023375785.1 Penium margaritaceum | reverse complement strand
CCCCCAAGGGTAAAGTGTATGGGGGAGTGTCTATGGTAAGTGTATATGACGGACACGTGAAAAAACACAAAGTGTTTTCAGAGACAATGTTGGAGAAAACATTATCGACCGCCGATCTATGACAATCGACGATCGACGAGCTATGACATTGATCGTCGCCATACATATGAGGATCGATTAAAGGCTTGCAAGGGATTTGAGTGGGGGATACAAAATCCCCCTCTGTGACAGTTGGGAACCTATTGGGCCCCGCTATCCTGGGGCCCAGCAGGAACCTGGAAAAGAGGAAAAACCTTAACCCCGGAAGTAACACGGTGTCAATTGCGTCTCTGCCTAGTTCCGCGTCCAGGAATAGGCGTTCTGATTCTTTACAGTAGTAGCATTTTTCAGGTCTAAGGACAAATGCACGCCTGTATAAGGGAACTGTAAATGGAACTATGGAAAAAGAAAGCATGTCTTTTTTTTTTCTTTTTTTTTCACTTTTTGAATACCAGCCTTCCAAGAACTCTCGCATGTTTAGGCATAAAAATACATGCTAATATATATGAACATACGTAGTAAAAGGAATTGAAACGTAACTTCCACAAAGGTACCATGAAACTTCCAAAAGCTTACATTTGACATGTACACTATATGAAGAGTGTATGTTTCAGAGTTCATTGACTATGAGTGCTTACCGCTAGTTACAAATTGCTCAAGTGCACCAAATTTTCAATCGTGTTTTGCCTTGTAACTTCTACCTATTCACCATCTACGCTCTGTTTGGCATAACACATGGTATTAGAGCATAGCAGTACTAGAGAGGCATCCAACTACTTAACCCGTCAGGAGGACTACCTTGCACAAGTCGTCAGGGCATCGTACGTCAAGATTTTGCAGACTTTGCGACTACAACGTGAAGCATACGAGCGCACCCAAGGACCAACACAGGGTCTTTGATGATGACTTTGGTTATGGAGGAGCAGAACGTGCCTATGCACGCGAACCTTAAAGCAACAGCGAACGCTGGCATGGCAGGCCATGCGGCAGCTGGATCAACCTTCACGGCTCCGTCGACTATTCTGGTTGCGGATCCAACAGCGGTAAACCAAGCGCCCCTACCAAAAGCCTTGACAGTGACAGCCAAAGCAACAGGTGGCACTGGACGACAAGGGTAGATCAATGAGGAACGGGCGAACCACATCTCTGTGCTCGCGGAGATCAACACACATCTACTCCAACAACTCAATGGCACGATGGAGGCTCTTCGCAATGCAAGTGCACGAGAGGTGGTGCTCAACGAGAGAAATACCCAAGATTCACCCGCATCCATCTCATATCACCAACCGCAGGCATTCTACCCTTGGTGCAGATCAACCCGCAATGGCAAGATCTGCTGGCGCCACCAACCGACTGGAAAACGTTCTCGCGCGCAATGCTTGCACAATTTGGATGACCGAAAAAGAAGTGTGATGCTCGGTACAAACTCCAGCATCTCTGTCAGTAGTCCAGCGTGGCATCGCCCCTGACGAGCTCTGTTTTCACTACAACAATGGCATCAAGCGAGACATACGGAAAGCAATCGCCACTTTCAGCATCCAAAATGACTCACCGCGAATAATCGTAGCAACAAAAAGGATTGATAGCATTGACTACAACGCTCGGATCGAGTAATCCTACGACTTGCCATATCCCAACCATAGTTATCGTTGGAATAAAAAAAGCCAATCAGGTGACTCCTTGACCCTGATGAAAGTGGACTTCTTCGACCAAAGAGTTTTGCGCACATGCTACAACTGCGGAAGAGTCGGGCACACCGTTCGGAACTGGCAAAACAAGAAGCAAGCCAAAAAGAGGGGGAAGTTGTGGAAAAACGAGTTGAGAAACGACACAGGGCAAGAGTGAAAGGCGTGACTCTTGTCCATGAGGAGCGACGAGTGCCGTACAATTGCCCATTTGAACGGCCTACGACACTATAGAGTTTTTCTAAGATCGCAAAGTCTGACGAGGGGTTCAAGGATGATCAATTGGCAATAGTGCTAGATGTGCAATCCCAAGGTTGTAAAAGTTGCAGAGCAGTATCGGCATTATTGGATGGAGGAGCTTCTTACAGCTTTGTAAGCAATGACATGGTTTGCAAGCTAGGTTTGCAGACTGAACCAAGGGTGTTTGAAGGAAAAGCCATCAATGGGAGATTGCAAATACAACGGCTCTAAGAACTAAGAGATTTGCGGGATGTAATGGTCTAGAGGTCTTGTGCAATGTGTGACCACAATATCATTCTTAGACAAGATTTCCAGTACCGACACAATCCACAGGTTGATTGGAACAGCGGCGACGTCTACGTGGAAATCAACAGTGTCAAGCAACAAATCCCACATGTGGGACGAAAGACGACAGCAAAAGTAGTGGAGGTACAAGCAACAGAGGAAGTCGTGGTAGCCAAAAAGTGATAACCTATGTAGCCAGTACTGCTCAACATGGCCAAGCACTTCATACGACAAGGAGGTCGTGCGTGGCTAGTACATCTCGAGCTAATGGAGGAAGCGAAAGTGGCAGTAGCTGACTCATCGGCCTCATCAGCCTCATCGGCATCAACAAAGTTCGCCATGGTACCCGATGAGTTTGTACCACTCATCTGAGAGTTTGCGGATGTCTTCCCCGACAAACTCCCAGAAACCCTACCACCTCAATGTGACATCGACCATCACATTGAGCTGAAACCAAGTAGCCAAGTAACCAAGTAGCTCAGAGGGCCTATCAAATGTGTGATCATAAGCTAACTGAGCTGAAAAAGCAGCTGGACAAGATGCTCAGTCAAGGGTTCATCCGTCCATCCACGTCACCGTACCACGTACCTGTATTGTTCGTGAAATAGAAAACTGGCAAAATACGGATGTGCGTGGACAACCAGGCTTTTGATGACGCTACCATCAAGAACCGTTATCCACTTCCCTGAGCAGAAGAACTTTTTGACCAACTCCGAGGGGCTCAAATTTTCACCGAAATTTACCTACACAACTTCCATCACCAGATATGAGAGGCAGATGCCGCCATTGAGAAAACGACATTCCAAACTCACTACGGGCATTTCAAATTCACAGTCATGCCGTTTGGAATTACAAATGCCCCGGCGACGTATATGGCGGCGATGACATGAACAACATCTTCCACCCTTACCTCGACGATGTTGTTATGGTGTACCTCGACAACATATTGTTCTACAGCCACACCCCAGAGGAGCACAATGGACATCTCCAAAAAGTTCTATAAGTTTTACCAAAAGAGATATTTTTTGCAAAATTCTCCAAATGCAACTTTGGTCGCTATTCGATCGAGTTTCTGGGTCACGTCAGCAATGGTGGACGGATTATCATGGATCCAAAAAAGTGGTGGCAGTCGCTGATTGGCCGATGTTGACCAACGTTAGAGACGTTCAAGTTTTCCTCGCCTTTTTCTGGGATTATGCCCGAGTCTCAGTGCCTCTCTCTGACCTCACTCGAGAAGAAAATGAGTAGCAGTGGGGAGACACTGAACAGGAAGCGTTCACCGCTTTGCGAGACGCTTTGACTTCTATGCCATCCCTGCCATTAGCTGATCCAATGGTCGACTATGTCATGGCTGTGGACACCTCAGATCAAGCCCTTGGCGCGGTCCTCATACAAGACTATGGCAACGGAGAACAACCGGTTGCATACATATCACAAAAACTGCAAGGACCAGAACTCAAGTCCATCGTACACAAGAAAGAGATGCTCGCAGTCATACATGCATTTAAGACATGGTGGTGCTATCTTGAATGCCACCGATGCATCGTGCGCATTGACCAGCATGTGCTGAAGTCGCAGCCGAACCTAGCCGACATCAAACCCGATTGATGGAGTTGCTTGAATCCAGGTTTGACTACGTTATTGAGTATCGGCCAGGCAAAACCACCCCATTAGACGCACTCAGCCACAGACCACATCTGATGGTTGAGACAACAATGCTACAGCTGCAAAGATCCGTATCTCGAGCAGTTGTTCACATGAGGCTACGACCAGCATGGCAGATACGACAAGGCAGAATTCTGGTATGACTCACCCTATTGGCAGTGACAATTCACTTGCCAGGTACTTGTTCCCCCAAGAAAAAAGCTCCGCCGCATGCTGCTCCAAGAATGCCATGACACAAGTCCAGGTGGACATTTTGGAGAGGAGAAGACACTAAAGAAGCCGGCAAAACACTATTGGTGGGACAAGATGCAATCCAACGTGGCCAACTTATGCAAATCTTGCGACACTTGTCAGTGATTCCTACAAAACCGTGGACTGACATCTCCATGGACTTCGTCAAAGGACTAAAGCCACACCCAGGGGATATGACACAATCCTCGTGATTGTCGACAGGTTTTCCAAAATGTCCCACTTTATTCTGTCAACAACCACCGTCACCGCCGAGGGTACAGCACGGTTGTTTCTAAACAACATCATGTGGCTACAAAACATGCCAAGGACCAGCACGAGCGATAGGGTCGGTCGATTCACCAGGCGTTTCTGGCGCAAACTGATGACTCGCTACGGTAGTCAGATCCAACTTTCAACATTGTTTCATCCTCAAACCCACGGTCAGACCGTGTGAACCATTCAGGCACTCAAACAACTTCTCTGAAGATTATGCGAACCTCATGCGACGGATTGGGCACAAAAACTCCCAACCACCGAAATTGCATATAATTGGGCGATCTCCACCGTAACGGGTAAAAATTTGTTCAAAGTGGTGCATGGCAAACTTCCCGCCACACCAGCCAGACTACACAGACATAGTAACATTCCCACGGTTGATGTTCAACTTTGCGGCTTCTCCGCCATCCGAGATGAAACACGACAGACACTCTCAAAGACACAAGCGGCAATGAAACGAACAGTTGACCAACATCACACCGATGATGTTTTCATCGTTGGCAAAAAAGTTCTTCTCATTTCGGCCAACATCAAGCTTCGTGGGGCTGACTGTTTGAAGCTCAAACCCCAATGGTTGGGACCGTTTGAGATAGAGTGCATGCAAATCCCCGTGGTTTCATGACTCAGACTCCCTAACACTGTGCAAGTTCATCCGGTGTTCCATATTAGCAGACCGAAGCACTACCGAGACCCTGAAGAGAACTTCCCCGGCAAGGATGTCCCTCCCCCTCCTCTTGTGCAAGTGGACGAGGACACATTCCCTAGTGATCCCTAATTTTGACGAGTCAACTTTCGTCAATTTTAGTGATCCTTCACTTCTATAAAGTTTTACTGGGTTCAAGTTAATGAGGTGGTCTCTTAAATTTGTTGGAAAAAGACGTGGTGGACTCTTAAACTCGGCAAATGGCCGAGTTCATTTCCTCTGTGTTTTTTAAAGTCAACGACCGACCGTTCCTCGTATCCGTTACTCTTGCATGCCGTTTAAGAAATCTCCAATGGTGCAATGGTCGGTTGTCGCACATTCAAACGCTAGGTCCCCACCGGTGTTTGCAGCGACGTTGTGGAGCAGCGACAACTGCAATCGTCGCATTGAACTAGAGTCCACGCATGACACATTAATGCCAACACGCAACTTTGTTCACTTATCTACACCCCAGTTTTGCTAAGGCAAATTTTGCCATGGATCGCTTCCTGTCCAAGCTTTCTGCGGATGAACGCACTCCCCGGCTTCACAACGCATGTCGGCAGGCCCCCCCTCCATGCGCTCTTGCTCCAAAACGCCTTGTTGGGTGCCAAGAGGGCATTAGTGCCCAACACTTGCCCCTTGTCATCTACGGTTGAACAAAGATTCTCCACTCATCCCCATTCCTTGAATCATCTACGGGTTCACACCTCATCCCTCTGAATCATTCACTTCCTGGTCAGCATAGCATTTGGTATCTGAGTGGAGAGGCACTGGAGGGGCAGTTGACACATTAACTACTAGGCGCCAACCTTGCACGAGTCTTCAACATATCTTCACAGTCTAGAATCTTTCAAATATCATGACACCGACAATGAAATGAGTTAGCGCACTCGGAGACAAGCGGGGTTAATTGGCAAAGACTTCGGCTGTGGATGATCAGTAGTACGCAAGCAATGACGCTCACAGGGAAAACAAGGCAGCAACGGTAGCCTTTGGGGTAGTGATGTAGCAACGATGACCCTGAAGATCAACCCGGTGATGGACCCCTCAGGCTTGATGAACCCTTTGCCTCCTTCATTTCCCGCCAGGGCGATACTCAACACAATGGGAGGCTCCGGCCAACAAACTCACATCAATGAGGGCTTATGCCAGAATTTGTCGGAACTCGAGAGCCTCAACACCCATCTTCTCCAACAACTCAATGTAGTAATGGAGGAGCTTCAGAATACGAGTACGGGAAGTATTACTCTGTGATAAAGATATCCAATTCTCAGAATATTCTAGATTCAACAGGTAATCCTTGAGCCGTTCAGTCTTCCACACTCCAGAAGACCGACGGTTTGGACGTGGTTGACAAGAGCGGAGGTGTACTTCATTGCTGCTGGGGTCAACAATGAGAGGAAGACAGTTGACCTTGCGGCCTTGCTTTTGCAAGGCACATATTTTAGTTTGTGATACAAATCAAAGACCATCCACTAGAAGCGGGAGTCCCTCGAAGCTAGATCAACGTCTCACTTGACTGTTGTAACCTCATCAACCGGAAGCCTTCTATCTCTCGAGCTGATCAATCCAGCATTTCATGACTCACTGACTCTGAAAAAGTGGATGGACTTCGCGAAAACCACACTCACATTCTCTGTAGATATTGAGATACCATCGCATGGTACAAGCTCCACTGGTTGTATCACTAGCTCAACATGGCAAATCAAAACACCATATCTTTTTGAAACCATCACCGGCAGTGACGAAGTCTTGGACAAACTCTGTTTCTACTATAACGATTGCTTCAATCGCAACATCAGGCAAACAATCACCATATTTGACATCATGGACAACCTTCCACAAATGATCACAATAGCTGACGACATGGACAACGTCAACGTCAATAACGCTTGGATGCATGGATCCAACGGCCAGCCGCCCCCAGACCACAATCCATATAGTGATGGCAAAAAGTTGTATTCAACGGAAGCCTCACCTTCAATGGATATTAACACCATTGATGATCATGATCAACGACTCCGCCGGACTTCGAGGAAGTCGGGGCACATATTATGTGACTGTCAAAAACAACAACAACAAGCCAAGAAGGGAGGGAAGCCATAGAAAATGTCGAGGAGTTAGGACATGGCAAAGAGGTGGAGTAGACGATGGATCTCCTATGCGGTTAAGAAAATGCACAGGCCGATCACCGATACACACGACTCTCTTGGCTGTAGGAAAGGGTTCTTGAGATGTCAAAGTTTGACAAGGGGTACAAGGACGACCAACCGGCGATACTCTTACGAGTAAAATTGAGGGGGTGTAGAAGTCACAGAGCGGCACCAGCAGTACAGGATGGAGGAGTGTTTCATAGTCTTGTTAGGAAAGACATGGTTTGAAAGCTGGGTTTGCACATGAAACTGGGGATGTTTGAAGGAAAACCGTTGACAAATGACTACATATCTGTTGACTTTGCAAACCACTCTGACCACAACTCGAGGTTTGTATGATGTAAATGCCTAGAGGACTTGTCCAATGAGCAAACACACAATCATCCTCGAGCTAGATTCCCTCTACTTTTGCAATCCACCGGTACACAGGAGTAGCAACGCATTCTTTGTAAGTATTGATGTCAAGAAACGGCATCTGTCTTTGGTTGAGCGACCCTTGATGCAACAAAGGTTATGAGAAGTGGTATGAGGATAAAGCAACAGACCATGCACGTAATCCTATGTTGCAGCTATAATCTTTGTGAAACATGAAACTGCCAATATGCATGTATGCATGGTTCAGAGAGCATTGAATGACATCACCATCAAGAACCTCTACCTCACTCCATGAGCAGACGAACTTATTGACCAACCCCACGGGACAAGAATTTTCACCAAAATTGAGTTACGCTATGACTATCTTCAGATCCGCGTATCCAATACGGATGATGAGAGAATGGTCTCCAGCACAAGATATGGACGTATCGAGCTCACAGTCATGCAGTTCATACTCACAAACAACCCTGCAATACTTATGGTGACTTCAATTAATATTTTTTCTTCATACACCATTGAATTTGTTGTCGTACATCTCAATGACATCCTGGTGTAAAACCACATCCTAGAGAAGCACAAAGGAAACTCTTAAAAAGTCCTTAGATTTGACAATGCGATAAGTTTAACATAAAACTCTGGAAGTATTACTTCAGTAGCCATTCAATTGAGTTTTTGGACCACATCATCAGCAACGGACGGGTAACCATGGACCCAAAAATGTGGAGGCAGTAGCTGACTGGCCGACGCCGGCCAACATTCGAGACGTGCATGAGTTTTTGGGATTCTACAATCATCATCATTGATTCATGAAGGACTATGATTAAGTGTCAGAGCCGCTCTCCAAGCTTACTTGTAAAAACACCAAGTGGATTTGAAAGAACAGCAAACAAAAAGAGTTTAACTCATTGAAAAATACACCGAACTCGATGCCAGCCCTATGATTGGTAGATCCAATGTTTGATTACATCATGGCTACATATGCCATGATGTAGTCTGTGTTCGTAAAAGTGCTCAAAATATGGATGTGATATCATGTATGCCGACAATGTGTCATCCGTATGGGCCACCATCCACTCAAACATGGTAAGAGTCAATCAAGTATGAGATGTTGACAAATTCGATTGATGGGATTCCTTGAGTCGAACGTTAACTACGACATTGGGTACCGGCTAAGGAAAACACATTGAACGGATGCTCCAAGCTGAAGACCAAACATGATGGCTGAGATCGGCATGTTGCTCTTTGAACAAGACTCATATCCTGCGATTTTGTTTGTGAATGATTACGAGGAGTTCAGCGGGTATGACTAGACCAAATTCGTTGACCGTTGCGGGCAACAGTGATTTTCTTGTAAAGTTATTGTGCAACTGAAATAGGATGTACGAAGAATGCTATTCGAGGAGTGCCATGATACTGGCTTAGGTGGACACTTTGGTGAGGAAAAGATGGTTAAGAAGATGGTAAAGTACTATTGGTGGGATTGCATGCAGTCCGACATGGTAGCTTTACACATATTGTGCGATGTTTGTCACAGGAAAAAAATCGCCACACAAGGCCACCTTGACTGCTTCAATCTCTCCCTATTATAACAGAGCCATGAGTGGATACTAACATGGACTTTTTTGAAGAGCTGCCCGCCATTCCAGAGGGACATGAAGCCATCCTTGTGGTGGTTGACAGATTTTCTTAAATGCCGTACTTCACCCCAGTGACAACCAACGTCACCACCAAAGGGACGATGCGGCTGTTTCTCAATTATGATGTGCTGCTGTATCGGGTACCACTGACCATCATGAATGACACATAGGGATGATTTACTAGCTCCTTTGGCATGTTGATGACACGTTATGGCAGTCAGATCCAGCTATAAATGAAGTTCCAGCTTGAAACCGACTTGCGAACTGAGCAAACCAATAAGACATTCAAACAAGTTCTGTGTACTTTATGCAAACTCCTGGAACCAATTCAACACCAAAATTGTCAACCGCCGAACTCGCTTATAAAACAGAGACGTCCACTACAATGGGTAAAATTCTGTTCAAAGTGGTGTACATCAAACTTCCTGCCACACTAGCAGGACTACAAAGCCAAAGCGACATTCCTGTCATTGACATCCATAGCGGGGACTCTTACAACATCTGGGAGGAAATACAATAGACCCTCACAAAGACACAAGTGGTGATGAAACAAGCAGTAGATTGATATCGCAGTGATGACATATTCAACACTAGTAATTACCATACTGCACTTGGATTTTGATTTTTTCAAGTTTACAATTTAGGGTAACTTGTTTTTCGTTCACGGTTTTTGGTAAAAGAGTTGTTTAGGTTCTACTTTTGATTTCGTTCAACAAACAGGGTTGCAACTTTAAATTCGACGACAAACCGGTTCGTCTCCGCCTGTTTGGAAGTCGCGTCCTCGAACACCGTTGACGAACGGTGTTCGAGGCCGCGTCTGTCTGACGCGGCTGGCCTGACGCGGCCAGCCGTGTCAGACTGGCAAAGGTCAAGCGCGAGCATGGTGTGCGCGGCATCCTATCTCTTCGAAGTGGACATGAACCATTGTCCGTGTTTTATTTTTGCAGTTTTTTCAGCGTTCAACCATGTTTTGGTTTTCCAGGAACCAAAAGCAATTAATTAGGTTATACTTTTGCAATTCGATGAATAACATATTCGATGAAGCAAATTCACCAAAAAATTATGTATAATCGAAATCCAAGTGCAGTAGGGTACATCTTATTCAACTCGATGAATATCAAAGAGCGTGGACAAGACTTTGCAAAGCTCAGGCACCATTGTTGGGCCTGTTTGAAATTGAGCAAATGCAAATCCCAGCCATTGCTCGACTTCTTCTATTGGATACATATATGACCAATTGCTTCACCCGTGAAACTGTGTATCAACTATTGTATTGGGAGGTGAACAAACTATTGAACATGGAATTCTTGAAAAAACTAAGAAATATCATATAGAACCAACTATAGATTTAATTATGTACACAGAATATACCTCTGGGATTTGCTGGCATGCATTCGTGTGGGTATTTTATGAAAAATGCTTGTATGCAGAAATACATTTTTCGAGACATTGATCATCAAGTGTGTGAGTTTGGGGTGATTAAGCATAACTCATTGGATACCATAGCGATTCATCCAGTCTTCCACGACAGCAAGCTCAGGCACTACAAAGACCTTGGCAAGAGATTCCTTGACAAAGATGTCACTCTCCCACCTCCCATTCAAGTGGACAAAAACACGGAGAATGTGATCGAGGAAATCCTTGGGCATTGATGCCGCGGCAAATCAATCAATTATCTGGTTAAGTGGCATTGCTACAATTCTGCACACAATAGATAGGAACCCTATGACTACCTCCACAATGTTGATAGCCTTATTGACGGGTACTACAAGCGTATGCTTGCTAATGCACCAAGACGTCACAGCTAAAAGAGGAAGGAGTACTATGTCCCTGATGGACACGAGTCCATAAACACCACAAGTGAGCATTTTTGTCATTGAATTTGTGGCCCAACAAGCGTCAACCTTAGGATATTTATGCTCGGTGCTCTGTTCATAAAGGTTTTTGTTGAATATGTTTGCCCCTTGTTCAGTCTTGTACGACGGATCAGGAATGCTCTGCCCCTTGTGGAGGTATGACCCCTGGATTTGTTGTAGGGTGACTCAACTATGCTCTGTCTCATGTGAGATATGACCTGTGAGTACACCATGTAGGTGAGTGGTTAACTTGGCCATTTTGTTGATTTGGCCAAGTGAGAGGTCATGAGCTCGATCCTGGCTCCATGCACATCTTGGTTGTTTTTGAAGCTTCCAAGAAAGGAAGTCCATTGCTTCTGGGAAGCAACACGGCTGATCAGTCACCTTGGCACAAGGATGCTTATGTGTCAAGCCCACAGCGCAAGTCTCTTGGTGATGTGGCAGGGTCAAGCCACTTCTTAGGAATGTGCTTTTGAGTTCTAGGACTGGACAGACAGCTATAAAAGGACTTGTCTTGCATGCTGATCAATTAACCCTTGCTTGATGCTCTCTTGCGTATTGACGACTTGAGCTCTTCTTGAGATGTAATGCGAAGGCGTTAGTACTCTTGAAGGTGAAGTGTACACCTGATTTAGTTTGGGGTGCACGACACATACCTGCAAAGGAAGAAGGTGTAAAAGCCTTTGTGAGCTTTTTTGGTTTTGCGGCTTCTCTGCCGGAGGTGGTTAGCTCTGTAGCTAGCAAAGGGTTATGGGTCCACTCCTCTGGTTAGAGAAGTTTCACGCACGCAACTGCCAAAGTCACAAGCAGTGAGAGCGCCTTCGCTCTCACCCATCCTCTCTGTTTGCAGGTCAATCATCAGCCGGAGGGGAATGCAACACATCTGCACCTTTCTACCTTGGGAGCTGACATCAGCCTACATCAGTCTACATCAGCCTACATCTGCTTGCATCGGCCAACGTGAACAGGGACAGCAGTTACCTCTTCTCACCAACAGCCTACAACGGCCTCAAACACAGGTGCATCGGCATCAACAACAGGTGCAGCAGCTGTAGCAGTTGTAGGTGTAGGGATGGCAGGGACAGGGGAACAAGGGAATCATTCTCCCATCCTCAAGTTTGATGGAGAGGGGTTTGCTCTCTGGAAGTGGCAGTTTGAGATCATCATGGATGATAGAGACTTGCTAGGATATCTTGACGGAAGTATCCCAGCACCAAAAGAGGAGGGTGCTAACCTTGTGGCATGGATCAAGCTCAACAAGAAGGCTCTTGCCGTTATCGTGTCCTCCATACAACCCTTAGTCCTCTCACACATCAGCGGTTGTACAGTGGCAGCCGTGGCATACGCCAAACTCGGCAAGGTGTTTCAGTCCTCCTCACTTGCCAACCGTCTCTTCATTCTACAAAACCTCATAAGTATGAGGCTTGGTGAAGGGGAGGATGTCTCCGCCTTTATGCAGAAGTTTGAGACTATTGCAACAAGCCAACGGCATGGGGTGGGACTTGAAATCGGATATGCAGGCCATGATTTTTCTGATGACGCTGCCGGAGAGCTGGGGTCCCATGATCACAGTGATTGGAGGGTGGACGGAAGAGCAAGTATCCTACACCACCGTCTCGGAGTATGTACGGAATGAAGCCATGCGTCGCAGCAGTAGTGAAGCAAACATGGCTGCCTTTGCCTCACGAAGCAGCGGTGCTTTTCGTAATACCTCCTCCTCTGTATACAAGGGAAACAACGGCACTGGTGGAAGGGGTCCAAAGCATCAAGGAAACTGCCATAACTGTGGTAAGGCTGGACACTGGGCTCGGGAGTGCCGGGCACCCAAGAAGGAGGGAGGAGACGAGGATGAATGGCGAGGGGGACATGGTGGGAAGGATCCCACAAGCTTGATGGCCGAGTGTGGCTCCAACAAAGGGAGGGCGATACTCAGGCCAGGAAATTACGGCCTTGACTCGGGTACAAACGAGCACACCACCTATGAGAAGAGAGACTTCATCTCACTTGCTCCATGCAACAAAAACTTCAGAGTCGCCAACGGCAAGGTTGAGTCAGCTGAGGGGATTGGTGACAAGCTGGTCACAGTGGGTGTCAACGGTGCGGACTCCGACCTCAAGCTAGAGGGGGTAGTCTACTTGCCCTCCTTCACAGCCAACCTGCTCACTGTCTCTAAGATAACTGACCATGGCATGATAGTTGTCTTTACAGAGAAGGAAGTAGTGATAGTCCCTACCAAGGACATCAGCATTTCCTACCCTGCCAAGAAGGTTGTTGCACAGGTCCCTCGCGTTGATGGACTCTACGTGTTGCAAACCAAGACAACATCAACGGCTGAATCTTTGGCCGGGAGTGATGATGAGGAGAGCAACAATACAGACTCTGATGACGAAGGACATGTTGGAGCAGCGGAAGCAGTGGCACTGGAAGATTCTGCAACAAAACTAGAAGCAAATGCAGCCATCGGGGCTGTTCATTCTAGCCAGTGCACATCGTCGGAGAACCTGTGGCACAGGCGCTTTGGGCACGTGGCTCATCGCACATTGGTACTCATGGATAAGCAGGAGCTAGTGAGTGGGATGGAGGTAGGTGATGAGGCGGAGGGAGCTGGGATCTTGTGTGAGCCATGCCTTCAAGGCAAGGCCAAGAAGAAACCTTTCAAGCGTAATGGTACGCGTGCTCTCGCACCCCTTGACCTCATCCACTCTGACGTGTGTGGTCCCTTTTGCATACCGTCCAATGGAGGCAGTAGATGTTTCCTCACATGCATCGACGACAACAGCCGCAAGGTCTGGATACACTTTCTCAAAAAGAAAAGTGAGGTGAAGGAGAATCTGCAAGCCTTAGTCGCTATGGTCGAGCGACAGAGTGGAAGGAAGGTGAAGGCATTCAGGACAGACAATGGGGGGGAGTACAAAGCCTGCAGGGAGTGGCTCAAGGCACAGGGCATTGAACACCAGAAAACTACTCCCTACTCACCTCAAAGCAACGGCGTAGCAGAGAGGATGAATCAGACCCTCCTTGGCATGACAAGGTGCATGCTCTTCGATGCCAAGCTGCCTCCTAGATTCTGGGCTGAAGCAGCACGCACGGCTACGTATCTTGTGAACCTCACACCTGCA
>SZWC01000595.1:91442-115437 GCA_023375785.1 Penium margaritaceum | reverse complement strand
TTTTCATCGGCTATGACACCGCCCACAGAGCTTATAGAATGTGGGACCTAGGAGCTAAGAAGGTCATCCGCAGTAAAGACGTGGATTTCCACGAACGTTCAGTGAGTAAGGGAGAGCTTCTTGAACTTGGGAACACTCCAAAACAGGGAGAGTGGCTCACTCTTCTTGAGGAGGGAGACGAAGCACCAGCACAATGGCATGGGCTGGGTACTACAACAGGGAGAGAAGCTGATGAAGATGACTCGGAGGAATCAGCCTCCAAGTCCGACGTATCTGATCCTCTAGACCATGAGGAGGATACCTCTCCCCCCATCGATGAAAAAACAAACCTCCAGCCTCTACATCAACCGCAACAGCAAGCAGGTCCAAGGAGCAGTTCACGTTTGAAAGTTCCTCGGCAGCATTACGATGCAGATAGGGGTGAATGGAAAAGCTTCAACTATTCGTTCATGGTTCAAGAGGAGCCAACGTCTGTCGCAGAGGCACTCACGCGGCCTGACAAAGCTGAGTGGGATGAAGCAATTCGCAGTGAACTCAGCTCCATCGAGGAGAATGGGACATGGGTACTGATGGACAGACCTGCCGGCGCTCATGTTGTGGGTTCCAAGTGGGTGCTGAAAGCAAAAAGGAAACAGGATGGTAAGATAGACAANGGTACCATCAGCCTGAACCAGACAAAGTACATCGACTCCATCCTCAAACGATACGACATGGCAGATTGCAAGCCTGCCAGCACACCCATGAGCTCAGAGTGCAAGCTCTCCACCTCCATGTCCCCATCCAACGAAGCAGAGAAAACTGACATGCTGGACATCCCAACTCAGTCTGCAGTGGGCAGTCTGATGTATGCCATGGTCGCCACCCGGCCAGATATAGCCCATGCTGTTGGGCAGGTGTGCCGGTTTGTGGCTAATCCTGGTCCACTACACTGGCAGGCTGTGAAGCGCATGATGCGCTACCTTAAGGGGACGCGACACGCGGGACTCCAGTTTGGAGGCATCGCTGGATCCGCGTCACTCCGTCTCATGTGCTACGCCGACGCTGACTGGGGAGGCAATATTGACGACAGAAAATCCACCTCCGGCTTTGTGTGTATGCTAAATGGAGGTGCTGTCAGTTGGGCGAGTCGCAAGCAGGAGTGTGTCTCTCTGTCAACAGCTGAAGCTGAGTACATTGCATTGGCTGAGGTGTGTAAAGAGGTGCAGTGGCTTTGTAGCTTGCTCTCAGAGATGAAGGCACCACAGGCAACGGCGACAATCATCAAGATTGATAACATGAGCGCGATTGACATGTCCAAGAACCCAGTTCTGTCCAGGCGCACGAAGCACATCGAGATCCGCTACCACTATGCTCGGGACTTGGTCTACAAGCAAACAGTGGAGCTGGAGTATGTCGGCACCAAGATGAACCGGGCTGACATGCTTACAAAACCATTGGACAAGGATCTCCACCAGGCGGGCAGGCAAGGTATCGGCATGGTCAACGCAAGTGATGAAGAATGATGATGGAAACTGACGCAAGGTGCAAGGGAGAGATTTGTTGAATATGTTTGCCCCTTGTTCAGTCTTGCACAACGGATCAGGAATGCTCTGCCCCTTGTGGAGGTTTGACCCCTGGATTTGTTGTAGGGTGACTCAACTATGCGTTGTCTCATGTGAGATATGACCTGTGAGTACACCATGTAGGTGAGTGGTTAACTTGGCCATTTTGTTGATTTGGCCAAGTGAGAGGTCACGAGCTCGATCCTGGCTCCATGCACATCTTGGTTGTTCTTGAAGCTTCCAAGAAAGAAAGTCCATTGCTTCTGGGAAGCAACACGGCTGATCAGTCACCTTGGCACAAGGATGCTTATGTGTCAAGCCCACAGCGCAAGTCTCTTGGTGATGTGGCAGGGTCAAGCCACTTCTTAGGAATGTGCTTTTGAGTTCTAGGACTGGACAGGCAGCTATAAAAGGACTTGTCTTGCATGCTGATCAATTAACCCTTGCTTGATGCTCTCTTGCGTATTGACGACTTGAGCTCTTCTTGAGATGTAATGCGAAGGCGTTAGTACTCTTGAAGGTGAAGCGTACGCCTGATTAAGTTTGGGGTGCACGACACATACCTGCAAAGGAAGAAGGTGTAAAAAACTTTGTGAGCTTTTTTGGTTTTGCGGCTTCTCTGCCGGAGGTGGTTAGCTCAGTAGCTAACAGTTTTGACACAAAGACTTTAAAAAATGGTGAACATAATCATCACAAAGTGTGTTGATGTTTTGATGCTGTTTAGTCGACTGCTCGAGGACGATATTGTTTCATTAAGATACACCTCGCTATGATAAAACATCCCCGATCTCTCGATGGAGATACTCGAAAGGATCGCTCTCAATACTATGTCTCACGAGTCGCACGACTCGAGCACCCAAGGCTTGTTCTGTTTCTCACTATTATATGTGTAAACTCGACATGTCCGGCAGTGGTCATTGAAGCACAGTTAGTGCTTAATGCAAAATAGCCAAGTGTACCACTTCCTTAAAATGTCTTCTGCTCTGCACCTCATCCCTATGAAACATTCACATTTTTCTCAGCGTAAAACGTGTAACACAGTGCCGTGAATGGTTGCTTTAAGAAATTCCATGTAGAAGCCAATCTGTTTGAAGAATATCAATGCGCGATTCAAGAAGTACATCAAACAACATCAAAACATTGATAGATTTTCTGACAGTTCTTTTGACCATTGAAGGAAGTTGTCAAACTTGTAGGGACCTCAGAAAGGTGAAGTATCAGAGGTAAGGATAGGTGGCCAAAGTACCATTGACGGAGAGGAATACAAATCCTAAGCTCAACGCTTGGTGGGTCATAAATGTAATGACACAAGTATCCACTAGTGGAGTTTAGGATCTCGTGTATGTCTGGAAGGTTACACTTCCCTCCCTTTTAGTTGTGATGTCCCAGCACGTTAGCTGACGTAGGTTGGGGGTGCCTGTAGTACCTGTAGATGAGATGATGAAAAACATGGAGATTGTCACAAGATCCCTAACTATTGCTTGCAACTTCGTAGCCATGCCACTTGATGAGATACTTTGTCCTTCTCCCATGGCGTCCATGTCCAAGAATTTGCTCGATCACATAAACTATTTCCCCGTCCAAGTGAATTGTAGATGGAGGGGTGATATCTCTGCCGAGAAATCTATCTCACTGGGGTCCCGATAGTACTGAGTTTGCTAATGTTGAAAATGAGGTGGATCACCATGCTGTCTGGTAGGTGAAGTCAAGCAACAACCAGGGCTTGAATTTTCTCTACCACAATTGGTCCTAACCATCAGGGTTTGTACTTTGCAGAGTTTGCTAGTGCAAAAGATGTCATTGCTGTGTTGCCAGACTGCTCCTCACTTCATCGTTTCTTGCGTCTTAGCGAGGATTGCTTGGGTTCCTCTCAGAGGCTAAAGCATCGATGATGGATTTCAACCGTGGGAATGTTGCTTTGACTCTGCAGCACTGTTGGTGTGGCAGGAAGTTAGCTGTAGAAAAACCCAAACATCATTAAATCCATTGTGGTGGAAGTCACCGAGTTATGTGCAAGTTTGGTGGCTGGAGGTTTTGCCACAAAATCTGTCTCCTGGCGCTCGCATGAATTGTGCAGCAGTTTTCTTAGAGTTTGACTGGTCCACTGGTTTTCCAATCAGTTTGAGGATGGAATGCCGTTAAGAGGTGGTCTGGCTGCCATAATGTGTCATTAGATTACACCAAAAAAGGCTGGTAAAGCGGCCGTCTTTGTCATTGATGATGGTACACTGTACTTTGTGCAGGTGCATGATGTACCTTAGAAATTGTCTTACTGTTCCTTCAGTAGTGACGGTGGTTTTCGTCGAATTTAAATGGGACATTTTGTAGAATGTATGCACCACCGAGATGGCATCATATTCCTCTGGAGTCGCAGTGAGTCTTGTGGTAAATTCCACACCGATGAAGCAGGGAGAGGTTGGAGCAATCCCGGTGGCCTTGTGCTGCGAGATTCTTGCAATGTCAGTCTGCATTCGGTCCCACTAGCATTACTTTTCCAGATTCTCAAGGGTATCTTCATTGCAAAAGTTTTCCCCTAGGCTGGTGTTGTGGCACTCCTCAAATAGCATTCTCTGTAACTCCTAGTTTTGCGACACTACAACTTGGTGAGTTAATTACTCTTACCACTTGGGATTATTGAATGAGAGTTTTGTACTTTTTTGTACCCGTCAAATGTTTTGTAACCCTTCATGATCAGCCTCGCAAGGTACGGATTACGTTCAATAAACAATGTACTGATATTGACCATCAATTCTGGTCTTCAACTGAGAGCGTGCACTGTTTCAGCTTTTTCCAGGTTGGTACTCGATGTCGTTGTCGAAGTTGGACTTGAGGAATGCTATCCATCGAGTTTGTTGATCGTTTAGGTTTAGCTAAGGAATTAGAGTGGATGGTGGTCGGTGTGGATGATACATCGTTGGTATTCCAAATAACATCGCCACGTTTTTAACGTGTGCATGACTCCTACACTCATTTCTTGTGTACAGTGTTGTTCAACGCCGGCATTCAAAGCTGTCTCATCATATATGTGACTATTTTTTCTCCACCGCCATTGTCTTGGAGGACAACGGCTCCAATTTCCTGGTTTGCCGCCTTCGTGGCCATGATGTAGTCCACCGCTGGATCCGGCGATCGTATGGCTGGCGCTAAGGTCAGAGCATGTCTCAAGGAGTTGAATACTTCCTGTTAAATGTCTTCCCAACTCCAATAGTTTTATGAGTGATATCAGAGAGAGGCACAACAATTTGGGTGTAGTCTTTTACAAATTGCCGGTAGTAGTTCCAGAATCACAAAGCTATCTGGACATCTTGAACATTGGTTGGCACTGGATTATCTGCCACAAACTCCACTTTCTTTGAGTCCAGAGGTCATCCGTTCGCTGCCAATGATGTCATCCAAATGGGTACCAAATTCACACTTCAGAGTTCTTTGTCAAGCTTCTCTCTTCATAAAATCCATGGAATCATTTTGTGACGTCAATCGTGCTCCTACATGATACGATTGTACATCAGGATGTCGTCGAGATACATGATGACGAAGTCCTCAAGGTCCGGCCGAAAGGATATTCATAGCCACCATACATGTTATAGGGGTATTGATAAGTCAAAACGGTATGACCGTGACTTCAAAATGCACGTACCTGGTGCAGAAGGCCATCTTCTTGATGTCCCTTTCAGATTTGCGAATGTGATAAAAGGCACTGCCTAGTTCAATCTTGGTAAAAGTCCTGCCCCACAGGGTCAATCAAAAATTTCATCTGCTCGTGAGAGGGGATAGCGGTTCTTAATGGTGATATCGTGTAATGCCTAGTAGTCCACACGCACCTGCATCTTATCAGTTTTATTTTTCACAAACAGCAAAAGTACAACATAATGTTACGTGGATGGAATTCTGAACCCCTGGCCAAGAATCTTGTCTAGCTTTTCTTTTTTTGGCTCGGTTATTTTGTGGTTACTCTTCCGATAGGTCCCCTTCACAATTGGTCGAATTCCATGTTTTAGGACTATCAGATTTATATCGTGTTACGGAGATATCTCTCAAGGCAGTTTCTGAAAAAAAGTGTCTTCAAACTCCTCAAAGAGAAATGTAAAGTCATTAGGGAATGGTACACATTTTTGAAGTTTGAGGCCAATGAGGCTGATATTGTCAAGTTGACCACTGTTATCTCCTTTACTCCCTCTAACTCCCACGTGGACTAGCCACGCTTGTGCTTCTCGTCGCATTACCATTTGGCCAAACCCAGTGATTTTGGCTACGTGTGTCGTTTTGTGACTGCTACAACTTCCTCTGCTCCTTCCTCCTCTTCTGCTTCCCGCAAACATGCTGCATCATCGGTTGCTTGATCAGAGGCAGACATTGTTTTTTGCCATTAATACTGATTTAGAATGATCTGCTGCTCCATTCTATCTACTTGTTGTCCCGGTACAAGAAATTTCACCAGAGGAGGATTTTGTAGTTGCTCGTTGGGCAAGTTATCCAAGCTGTTGCATCATACCAAACTCTGATTTGCAATCAGAGTAGTTTGTAAAGGCGAGAGATTTTCAGGTGGCCACCAACGGGTTTCCTTCAAACAATCCTGGTTTGGTGTGCAAACCCAACTTTTCAACCATGTCGTTCCTGAAAAAATCATGCGAATCCCGTCCATCAGGTAGTAACGGTACTGTTCTGTGACTTTTTCAACTCCTTGGTTGTACTATAAGGAGTATTGTCAGTTGGTTGTCCTCGTATTCCTCGGCAATCTTTGTGATCTCAGGACACCTTGCCTACAACAATGTGGACCGTTCAGCTGGACGATCGGTCGGTTCACATGTTTCCAACCGGATAGGATGTTCGCTTTCTTCTCTTGACTGTTGAAATATTCCAAATTCTCATTCTCTCCTTGAATTTCTCCATGTTTGGCATGCTGCTGTTGATTTTGACAGTTGTACGAGATGTATCCCAGCTTCCTGCAAGTCCATCACATCAGTTGATTGCATTTATTGATGGTGTTCGTCTCCATCAAGGACGAGTTTTTGGCCAACTGTGACATTTCTTTGTGTTATGGATTATGGCCTTGGGGTCATCCATAGTTGTGTTATTGCATTTGGATGTTGAAGAGAGAGATATTGATGCAATAAAATATTGTGATAATTCAAAGAAGGCCATCTTGTATGCCAAAATTTGTGATTTCTTGTCTGATGTCATACTTGAGACCCTTGTTGCAGTAGAAATAGAGTTGATTGGGGGAGCGATTACTATCGGTGATGATTTTGTAGAAACACCAAGCATTCTCTGTCATTTTGGTCTACTGACGCATGCACAAAAAATGTACCATGCGTCAGACATCACGTTCATACCTCCAAAGCTTGCAAGCATGGCACACGTGAATTCCATCCAGTTTTCTTGTGGATTCAGTGAGTTGTGCCACATCGGATTGGTCTGCTCAAGAGGTACAACACCTCGGGTCGATGGTATGAGAGCGGTCGTGTGAGCCATTGATCCAGCTCCGCCGGTCTCCTACTGCCGTTGGATGGCCTTTAGGCTAGATCACAAACTTGAAGCCTTCCTGCGTGATATCCAGGCTGTGAGGTCAATTTTCTTTCTGTTGTTGTTGACCTCAGTAGTTGTGTATTACACCTCATAACTTGTCAGCCACATCTCAACCGACAGTCCTTTAGAATTTGTAGGATTCAATGGCTCAGGAAGTGTTGGTCAAATCAGGAGTTCATTCAGAAGCCGGTTATCTTCCTTGGTGATTATTTCTTCTTGTGCACATGCAATTCATGGCTTCTTCATTGCCATGTTGAGTTGTCAGATGGCAGATGGATATTGAGGCTCAAGGGTTCAGTCAACTTCTAGTATGGATTTCCATTAATACAAGCTTGTCAATAGGTGCCTCCCATCATGCTTGGTGTTTTCCCTATGGGCAACGGTGGAGGTAAAGGGTTTTCTGAGCCTGAGGTGTCCGCCGTTGGAGTCATTGGCATCGCGACATTTGCTCCAAAGGTTGTTGCTGCTGTATAGTTAGCGTGGCAAGCACCATTGCTCGCATGCTGTTGATCCTCCATTGTTGGATTCTTTACAGGTTGCTACTACTTGTCACCGGCTGTGCTTGATCCGTGCACCGTCGTTGTCACAAATTCTATGATCATTTGGACAGTGGAGATACACTGAATACTTGTGCAAGGTAGGTGTCATGCAGTAATTGCGTTGACTGTCCCTCTAGTGCCACTGTGGTTCAATACAAAGTATTACACCAAACGGAATGTGGATGGTTCATAGGGATGAGGTGCAAAGAAGAAGACGATGTGAGGATTTGGGACAGTTGGATAATTTGTAATCAACAGTCAGTGTACTTTGATGAAGAATTGTCAGACATGTCGAGTGCATACATACAATACAAAAAAAAGACAAGACATATGTTGGGTCTTGAGCACTTGGGTCGAGCGACACATGCGACACCACGTCGTGAGTGAAAGATTCCAGAAAATCCACCAAGATGTCAGGGGTTCTCAAGAACATCAATGCGTGCCTTAATAGGATCCTGACACCGTCAAGAAATCAATTGAATGGAATTGAAAAATTGATGCATTTTGCGACAGTTCAGTTGACCACCATAGAGAGTGTCGGAATGTTCAGAAACAAAACACTGGAGTTTGGGACAGGTGGCAAAAACTTCATCGGCTGTGCGGCATAAAAATCTTGCCGTCAACATATGGTGGGCCATAAACACAATGACAAGAAAACCCACTCGCAGAGTTTAGGGATTTGTTTATTCCTGGGACGTGACAGCCAGGACCATGGTAATATAGGGTCTCCATCCCTTGAGTCCGCTGCCAGGGCCAGGTGTTACACCGGGCGGAATGTGGATGGATTAAAGTTAAAACATGCAGAGCACAAGACATATTTGGGAAATGATTCAATTGGATGACTTGCAATTAGCAGCATGTGTACTGTAATGACAACTGTCATAACTCTGAAATTCATATTCAGCAAGAACTAGAATGAGACACACTTGGGATCATGGATGCTCGAGTGAAGCAACACGTGTGATGCCCCGTCATGAAAGGAAGCTTGAAGAAACTCCATTGAGAAGTCAGGGGTGTTTCAAGAATGTCAAGGCACATCATGATAAAATTCGATCGCCATTGAAAATTCAACCAAAGAGTGTTAAAGCTTCATTAAGGTTCGAAAATTTTCTTTCAATACCTTTGGAAAGTGGTCAAATTCTTCGGAACATATGGAACGGAACACCGGAGGTTGGGGCAGGTGGCCACAAAAACCTTTGGTCGGTCAACGTAAAAATCTGGAGATCGACGTGCTGCGGGCATAGCGGCAATGACAAAAACTCCAACACATTAAGTGTAGGGACTTGTGTATATCATGGACAAAACACTCCTCTCCCACTTTTAACCACGACTTCCTAGCATGTTATCAGAAGTAGGTCAATGCCAGCTAAAATTGCGATGGTCGTCGAGTTGCATGCAAGCTTGGCAGTGAGTAGCTTGACTGTCCAGTCAGTGTGTCGTGTGTCTTTGGCAGAGTTCAGAGCAGTTGTTTGAGTGTCCGATTGGTTTGCTTAGTGTTTCCATCAGTCAAGGGACAAAATGAATTCAATATCTGGATCCAATTGCTGTGCTAAGTCTATAGCTCTTGTAGAAAATCATCGGTGAACCTGCTATTGGTGTATGGGCTTTGTCTTGTCTGAGTGTCAGATAGTGTTTTCAACCGAGTTCTTCTCAGTTTGCCCCAATGATGCTCCAATAGCTGCATTATTTCTCCTGTGACACGTCTGTTGCATTATAGCCACCTAGTTCATCCATGCATGGCTGATATTATGTTCTTGATGGTCGATATCCGAGCACTTGGTGGTTTGTGCTAGTGTCGTGGGAGATTCCATGATGATTGGAAACATATGATTTTTAGCAGTTTGTGCATTCTCCTCGTGTTCAAGACCCGGGTATGCTGCAATATGTACTGGTATCTCTGGAGACTCAGCACCAGTTGATCACACCTTCACAGGGTTTGGAACTTTCATATTTGGTTTACAAGTGACCGAAAAATGTCCAACGACATGTTCTGGTGTCTCAAGATGTCAAACTTGATTTGCTTTGGCTTACCGATGGTGCGAGCACGCTATCGTGGAGTTTGGACGTGTTTCAACGTCTCTATATTCTGCATTCTCTCAACGGTCGAGATTCGGTCACTCGTTGACTTGTTCCAATGCCTCAGAAGACCAGTTTTGTTCTTTTTTTCAAATTTTATGGTATGTGTATTCCCCGTCTCTATATTTTTGTGTGGCAGGGATGATGGGGCCTAGCGGGCTAGCCGCCAGTCCCCAGTAGAAAGGCCCATTGTGGGGCTCATTTTCCTTTCTCTCTTGGTCCTTAATTCATGACCAGGACTTGTGTCTCTTCTAGCACGAGCCTACTTGCCCCAAAATGACTCTTTCATGGTATTGGAGCACAAGGGGTCCGTGTGAGTAGAAAATCAGTAGAGCTGATGACACCGCTGAGGTGCTCCATGTGGTATCACACAGGCAGGAATGTACGGGAGCATCAATAATGCCTACGACAGTGAAAAAGAAGGCGTGCATTCATAGGTTTAGTGGACATTGGGAGGTCATTGGGTGCTGTTGCAACCCAGTTTTGGGAGGCAGAAGTAGCAGCATCCCAGGCAGCAGCCACTGCTACATAGCAAAGGGGCGACCCCCACTCAATGACTAATAGCAGGCAGATTTTGAGTGTTCAAGCCACAAGAGAAAGAGCAGCAGGTACTGACAAGAACTGTGCAAGAATGGAAGCAGGAGTAGAATAACTGTCGTGAAAGATAGTGTATTGTAATAAGTGTACAGCATTGCAAAGCTCGTAGTTGGTGCAGCAGCAACATTCCTGAGGTCAGAGACTGTGCAACATCAGCGGCAGCGGCAACTACGAAACCTTCTCATGCACTCGCGTGGGTGTGGAAACACCAAGCAAAAAGAGTTCCTTTTCCTTTTCTATGTACTATTTGCATTTTTCTTCTCTCACCAAAGCACATTCAACCTGAGTTGGACCGCTTCAAGACTCTTCTGGCCGCCTTCTACACCGCCGAGCAACATCATTTCTCAACTATTGGAGATCACTCTCACCTCCTCACCATTCCTCTAGGCATGATGATTTCACAACTAGGCCTATCACCTGGCTATCCTCACCCATGGGATGTTTTTATGCAACTTAGAGAAAACATTCTTTCCCTCACTTTCACCATCTGCTTCCCTCCCACATGATGGTACGTCGCCCAGGACCATGATTCTCTAGCTTCCCTGGTCATGTGCTCCCGTGGTCGATTTCTACACCACCCGGAGATAGTGCTTACTACGCCCACTCTCATCACCAGTCGCCTCAAGGCACGGTGATTTTGCCGCCTACACCACCTTCACATGGTTTTACAGACCAGTCACTTATGTGATCGGTTTCTTCACCGCCAGGAGAGAGCATTGTTGATGCTTCACCGTGCCAATAGCCCAACAGCACGTTGACCCAGTAGCACCCTTTTGTGGCTCCTCTTGCCAGCCTTCTCTTTTGTTGGCTTCTTTGCCACTAGGAGACAATGTTCTACACATGTATCCGTGTCATCGGCCTGATGGCATGGTGACCAGGCGGACGACATCACTCTCTGGCCAGTTTTTTTCTGTGGTCGCCACACCACCATGAGACAAAAATTTTATTGCTCATCCTCATCATCAGCTGCCTTCAAGGGTTGTGATATGGCCACCGGCATATCTTTGTGATCTTGCTGTCCAGTCACTCCCAGTGGCGGCCTCTACATTGTCTGGAGTTGACACCCTCCATCCGGGTCCGTGCCATCCACCTTGTATTGGTGCTCTCCTGTGAAGGCATGGATCATTGTCACGTGAATTTGCATACCATTTCCATGGATATAGGGGCCATGGGTGGTGTTGATGTTGGCAGCATCCTAGTTTCTGGCTTCTGCCTTGGATTCAACCTCGTGCATCTCCTTCCCTTCCACAGGAGATGGACCTGCCAGATGCGGCAGTGCTCCTCACAGGAGCTCTAGCAATCCTGGACACCGAGCTTCAGGGTCTGAAGTGGATGATACAGTAGCTAGATACTCAGGTTTTCTTGGTGAACTCAGACTCTTTGTTTTCCCTTTTGACCTCTTCTTCATTATCTTCACCACTGCCCTCTGGGGGGCCTCCTTTGGCTACACTAGATATTCCATCCCAGTCCACCACCATCCTTTCCATTCTCCATTCCTCCGGTGTCCACTCAACACTGGATCATCCATCCTGTCCTCTTTGCTCTGTTCAGCCTCATTGTCGACGCCCTCATTAGCGTGGAGCAAGTCGCGGCTGTCTCGTCACCTACAGGTCTGTATCTCCGCCAGCTTCTGTTGCTATGCCTTTTGAGGGAGGAAGTGTGCACCTAGCGAGTATGACACTGACTGCAACAGTGGGCATTAAGGTTGAAACAGGAGCACCAGGTGCTTCTGTAGCACCTGTCTCATCATTGGCAGGGCTTGCATCTTTGGCTAGACTTGTTGCATTGGCTGCAATGGCTGCATCATTGGTGCCAACACCAGGAGCATTAACTTCATCTGCAGCCTCAGCTTCATCTGAAACATCATCTTCATCAGTTGTTTCAGCGTCATCGGCTACACTAGCTGCACTGGCTACTCCCTTGGTGTCAACATCACCAGCAGCATCAGTTTGATCTACAACCTCAGCTTCATCTACAGCATCTGCTTCATGTAAAGCCTTTGGTTCACCTACAACATAAGCTTCATTAAGTGTTTTTGCATCATTATCTGCATCGGCTACACTGGCTCAGATTTACCTGGGGCCTCAGCCTCATTAGCAGCATCAGATTCATCCTAAGAATCAGCGTTGGCAGCTGTTTCCGCGTCATTGATTACACCTGCTGCACTGGCTCTACTCTTGGTGTTGACATTACCAACATCATCAACCACATCTGCAGCCTCAGTTTCATCTACAGCATTATCTTCATCGGCTCTTTCAGCATCATCACCTGCTCCAAATGCACGGTTGCTCCCTAGGTGTTGAAATCACCAGCAATATCAATTCATTTATAACCTCAACTTCATCGGCAGTCTCAACTTCATCTGCAGCATCCGATTCTTCTGCATTTTTAATGGCATCAGCACCATTGTCTATGTCAGGTGCATTGGATACATTGGTTGTATCAACAACCTCAGTAGCATCAGTAGCAGCTACATTTTCCATATCATCTGCACCATCTACAGCACCAATAATAGTAGCTACATCAGCTGCATTAATTGAACTAGTTGCGACATCAACTGTGAAGCTAGGCATCAAGGTTGGAATATAATCTCTTGTGTAGTGATAGTGCATAGACCTTCTACAACATCTGCAATGTTAGCACCATCTAGAATAGTGGTACCATCTACGGTACCAGTTGCATTAGCTACATCTGCTCACCTATTGCATCAGTGGAAACATCTCCATCTTTTACAGAATCACCATCCAAAGTGTGAGCTGTATCAATTTCACCAACACCATCTACAAGCACCGGTATCATCAGCTGCATTGGTAGCATCAACTGTACTTGCTGTATCACTTTTATCGACATCGTCAGCACCATCTGCAGCATCATCATTGACACCATGAGCTACACCGGCACCATCTCCAGTACCAGCACCATCAGTTGCATCGGCAGCATCAGCTACATCATTAGAATTAGGTGCATCGATGAAATCAGCTTTGTGTGCTGATTCTTCATCTGTCAGGGATGCTGTAGCAGCTAGTAGGCTTACTAATTTAATTTGTAAGATCATAGGGAGTCTTCGAGTCTTGCCCACCTATGATAGTGGTGACATGGTCTGTTGACCTGATTGATTTAGCAGTATCCAGTCATACGTGTGCAAGATTTTGTGCTGAGGAGGATGAGATTCGTTCTCTTATCAATGATTGTAGCACACTTATGTTGCTATTATCCAAGAGACATTGTCTAGTGACACTCCCACACCACATGATAGACCTGATCACCTCTTCATCAGGGACATGCAGCGGAGTGACTACATACACATGTCTAAAATGAGTGAGTTTCAGGATGTAGAGGAGTGGTTACACGTACTACAGTATACGTTGGACGAGTAGCTCATTGAGGGTTGTAGTTGACACATCCCAGATGGTTCTGAGTCTAGTTCCATCAAAGTCTTCAACAGTGCCTCACATTATGGGGATGCTGAGGCAGTGAGTGTTGTCGACATCCTGGATAGCTCTGAGACGTCCTTCAACTCACTCCCATCATTCTCTTTCACACCAAGGCCATCCCTCTCTTCTTCTGAGTTCTACACATCTCCTATCTTAGATCTTGACATGCCTCCACTTTCTCCAGTTGACATTCCAACTTAAGCAAAGGACCAACCTGGAGAGCTTATCCTTCAGAAGATACGGAACCTGACATGACTCAGCTTTGGGCAGCAAAGATGGAGGTGGGGGTGCTGTGTCGAGTGGT
Source organism: Penium margaritaceum (assembly GCA_023375785.1). NCBI lineage: Eukaryota > Viridiplantae > Streptophyta > Zygnematophyceae > Desmidiales > Peniaceae > Penium > Penium margaritaceum. The sequence goes on along the minus strand of SZWC01000595.1, from coordinate 101,420 downwards.
AGATGCCTTGTCTAGTGCCTACAGTGAGGTGTTGGTGATGCTCAATGATGCTTAGTTTGAGATTTGCAAGTCACTGAGGAGGATCATGCTAAGATGCGTGAGCACGCGTCTCTTGTACGGAGTCAGTAACGCAGCGCAGGAGTACCTGTGCACATTTTAGAGGACAATTGATGTAGGGACTGTAGGGGTGAGCTTCATATGCACAGATTGAGCTCCACCCTGATCCTCTAGTCCTAGAGCCTCCATCATAATCTTCTCCCCTCATACAACTCCTAAGTCAGATGAGGATGGTGTAGAGGAGTCTATTAGTTGGGAGCTTTGGCAGCTACCAGATGTGGGAGATTCAGCCTCATGCCCCTCGTCAAGTCATGGAGCAATCACTAGCATCTTCTCCAATCCTTCACCCTCTGATTTTGATGAGGGTGATACTTATGACTCTACCAGTTGGGATCTCTGGAAGTCCCCGGGTTTCTGAGTTGAGACTGGTTTACTCTTGTCTTCTTAATCTGGAGCTGGTGAGTAATTGGCGTTAGGAAGTGCACGAGTGATTTGTGCACATGGTAGCCATTGTAGCCCCATCTTCCCTTCTCAAGTGACGTCCTCACGTCTTCAGCTTGTGTCAGATCTAGCCATTGTTTGGTTGTTCGTCCCAAGGTCTTTTGAGTTAGAGGGAAATGTGCTGATCTCTACAGGCATCTGGTCCGTAACCTTCTACATGCAGGGAGGAGCAGATTCATTATGGTGTTGTGGTGTTGAGGCCCTTGTTCCAGGGTCCTCTCATGGAGGAAGAGGGTGAGTATATTCTCAGCTAGTAGATTGTTGACAGCTCTGTCAGCCCAGGGGGAGTTTTGGTGTATGGGCTTTGAGTCGTCTGAGTATCTGATAGTGTTTTAAAATGAGTTCTTCTCATTTTTTTCCAACGATTATCCATAAACTGCATTGCTTCTTCTGTGACACGTCTGGTGAATTTTGGCTACCTAGTTTATGCATCAATAACTGACTGTATTTTTTTGGTGGTCGATACCCGGGTACTTGGGAGTCTGTGCCAATGCCCTGAGAGACCCCATCATGATTATATCCATACTAATTTTAATGTTTTGTGTGTATTCCCCTTGTGGTGGAGATCTGGGTAAGCAGTAACATGCACTGGTACATTGAGACACCAAGTATCGGTTGATCGCGCCTTTGTAGGCTTTGGAACTTTCATGTTTGGTTTGCATGTGTCCAAAACCCGGACATCCAGTGACATGGTCTGGCGTTTGGGGAGGCCAAAGTTTCCTAGCTTTGGTTTACCAGTGGTGCTGGTATGCTACCATGGAGTTTGGACGTGTTTCAGTCATGTTTTGTATTTCTATGACGATCGAGACCCAGGCACTCCGTTACATCTTTTTGTGCCTCGGACGACCTATCTTGTTTTCTTTTCAAGTTTATGGTGTGTATATTCTCTGCCTGTTCATTTTTGCATGACAGGAATGACGAGACCTGGCAGGCTAGCCGCTGGTCCCCGGTACAGAAGGCCACTATTTGGCTCATTGCACTTTCTCCCTTGTTTCTTAGTTCATGCATTCTAGACATAGTCAAATCCCAGTGTTGCAATTCTTCCACTCACCACCAGGGCTCCTGTTTCATCTAGCATGGGCTTGCATGCTGCATTTTGATCCTTTCACCTCCCATTGCTTTTGCTGATGATGGAGGAGGGGATAACGCGTAGTCAGATGACGTTTTTTTAGGAACAATTGTAGCGTTCTCTTGGCGGTGACTGTGGTTATTGTCGAGATGAAGTGTGAAATCATTGAGGAAATTCTTACCACCACAACGTTTACATCAAATTTGATGGTGTGATGAGCAAACCTGTCACAAAGTCCAAGGAGATATCCAACAACAGTTGATTGAAAACTTGTAGTGGCTGAAGCAAACCTGAGAGCTTGGTTTGTCTCCACTTATGGCGTTGACACACATCCTACATGTTGCAATACTTTGCAACATTAGTTCACATCTTGTCCTACCAGTAGTAAATTTTTGATTGTTCTTAGCGTATTCTCCTCGCTAGAGTGTGCAAGAGGACCGGTGTTGTGGCACTCCTCCATTGGCATGCAACATACTTTGTCCCTAGGAGATAGGATGACCTGGTGAACGAATCATCGTCACCAATAAGGGTTGTCAAACCAAACCTAGCTTTGTTGTATTCATCGTAACTCCTTGTATACTTTCATGAACAGCCTTGCAAGATATGGATCACGTTCAACAGGGCACATGCTGAATTAGAGGATTGAATTTGGTTGTCTACTTGGATCATCCACCGGATGTATCTCTCCAGGTTAGTATTCGATGTCATAGTCTAAGTTGGACTTGAGGAACTCCATCCATCAAGTTTTTCAATGACTCATATTTAGTTGAGTCTTGAGATGTTTTCACGCGTGGTGATTGGTATCAATGATACCCTAGTGCTCGGTAAATTCGTGATTTGAAATGTTTTTATGGTTGTAACCATGGTTTGTCATCCGGGTCCTCTATTATTGGTAACTCGTTTAGGCAGATTATGTTGCTTGCGTGATTTATAACTTTGTTTCCTACCCTTCATTCTACACTTTCCGATCCATGTTTCATACCGGGAATCCTCCAAAAATCGGTTGTTGGACTGTCAGTGTTGTGCATACATTAGCCATTTTGTTTGCACACACCTGTCTGTTGACGTGTCTCGGACCTGGGCCTACAAACCCTGGGATTCCCACATGCTCAAAACATCTGTCATCCCCCAGTTAGATGTACGCGTCTACACTGGAGCATTGGCTGCCTCTATCCATCCGCCATCATGTTCCGCCTCACTTCCTTCTTTGAAAAGGTTCCCAGAGGGAAGGACACGCAGACCGTCACGCATGCCCTTGCGGCACCCAAGCCTACCTCAGTTGAACACTTTATCAGAGGGACTGGCCGTCCACTGAAGCACAAACTTGTGCTCCCGCCGTCGGTCTCCCCATCGTTGGAAGATGTGAAGATCTCGCATCCCGCTGCCTCTCCCATTGACGAGACACCGTCCAGCTCACCGGACTGTAGTATCCATGAGAGCTTCCCCTGCAAGAACAGGCGAGTTGTCATGTCCGACAATGAGGGTGACGATCCGGACGTGTCCGCAGCCAACAAAATCAGCGAGAAGAGCAACACCGGTGTGCATGGTGCTGATCCCACGTTGCTGCTGATTGCTGCTGGGCATAGAGAGGATTCCGCACGTGAAAATGCGGACCTCAGCGTCTTCAACGCTCTCATGCAGGAGCTGGATGACGAAAAAGTTGACAATGCAGCTGCAGCCGTTGCAGACGCCATTTTCACGCCTGAATAGCTGCCCCCTCCTCCTCCTCCCGAGATGTATTCATCATCTGACAGCGGCAAATGGGGCAAGTACATGGACTGGTATGGACTGGGGCATGTCCCCATCATCCATGTCGCTGTTGTTCGCACTGGCAGCTTCACAAAAGCTGTCAATCATCTCTGCGACCACCACCACCTCCCTCATCTACACCAAGCCAACACGGTCCGTGGCAAGTACAAGAAGGGAACTTACCACCTCCGTCCAATCTTCACTGGTGCACTCGCAGCTGCACCTGATGCCCCAATTGAAGAAACCACAAAGACCAAGTCGAGGGTACAGGGTAACCGTGGTGCCAAGGGTCACTTCGCAGACAACCCTCAGCTCAAGGGCAAAAGCCTGTGAGCCCTTGAGCTCATGCGCAACTGTGGAACACCACTGTGCTCCACGACCATCCGCTAGAAATTTCTCGCAATCCTGATGGAGTGCAAGGTCACGCATGTCAATGGCAAGCGCGTGGACGAGCTGTTCAGTCGGTCATGGTGCAGGAATTTTGTGGGATCCAAGCCCAGGTGTTCATGGCGCTGCGGAGCGACGGCTTCGCAGAAGCTGACACTTGACTGAGAGGCACACGCACAGTCGATGTACAAGCAGACAGCCTTTCTCATCCGCCTGCATGCCATCCCGGACTCCCTCGTCGTCAACGCAGACCATACCGGTGTGCACCTTGTGCCGGCACCGCGGTGCACGTTCGCACCACGTGGTGCAACAGAGGTGAAGGTCCTGGAGAATGAAGACAAACGACAAGTCACCGCCCTTGTTGCATCTGCTGCCAATGGTGAGGTCCTCCCACTGCAGGAGATCTCGACTGGGAAGACCAACACATGCCATCGGCATGGAAAAAAACTCCGGCTACATGCTGCACAGCTGTGGATGGTCTTTTTTGCACATGCATAACCATTGGGCCAGTGTAGAGACGAGCAAGGAATGGTTTGCCATGATCTAAGAGCCCTACTTCCTCAATGTCTGCAAGTGTCAGTGTCTGTCCCCGGATGATGCCAAACTGCTCTTCATCTTGGACGCATGGCGTCCGCAGGCATCCACGGCGTTTCAGGCATGGATCTGCGATAGGTACCCATGGGTTCGTCTCGTGTACATACCAACTGGATGCACATCTAAGCTGCCTTGAAGGGTCTCCACAGACCATTCAAAGCAGAGATTTTCAAAGCCTATTTGGCATGGGTGGATGGAAAATTCAAGGCTGAGGACACTGTAAACATGGGCTTGCAGCACATCAAAGATGCGGCCATCGGTTGGGTGTCCAAGGGATGGGGAGACCTGCGGACAAACAGCCAGCTGGTCCGCAATGCGTGGTCCGGTTCTGGGTGGGGGATTGTGTGGGACGTGGCCTTTTTTAGTGAGGTTGCAGCGGACACCCTGAGCTTTGTGATAGACCAGGAAGCCCAGGGGTATGAGGAGGAAGACTTTCTTTCTTGAAATGTCACGTGATCATTGCTTCTTTTGTCTTTTGTGTAAATATTCAACTCCCCCCCTTCCTGGCATCAAACAAGCACTGCTATAAGGGCAAGAAAAACACAGTGATCGTGTAAATTTCTCCAATGACAAAACAAAATGAGTTAGTGTCCAGTACAAAACACGTAAAAAATCTCACCTGGACTAACATAGGTGCCCTCAAATGAATTGCTAAAGCATATTCATTTTAGTTTGCACAATTTATAAAATGTAACCATAATCGTAAAACAACCATCCAAAACAATTCTTTAACAACAAAATTACCCAGCACTAGGGTACTATGATGCCGCTCGCAATGTATGTGGTGGCAACAGATGTGTATTGCACAGCTCAACTTGGCTTTGTAGCAATGACATCATGGTGAAGCTTACCAGCAATGATGGAGTATCCAAGCACAAGATTAGGCTACACCACAGCTGCTAGACCCATCGCGTCAATACTAGTGGTTCCCGGGCTGTGTAACATCAACAACATCACTCCTGATAAGACGGGTAGACCGTGTGGACCCAGAGGCACCTAGGAGGGCAGACAAAGGACATCTGCCAATTGCGTAGGTACCTCTGGGACCTACGTGTGTGGCAGACGAAGCATTGTGATGCAAAGAAAGCAAGGACCCCAGGCAACCGCCGGGTGCTAAAATGAACGACAAGGAATCAGGCTGCTGCGAAGGCGTGACTGGGTTGGCTACAGAGTGAACCACCATGGGAAATGCATTTGATGATGGTGGTGCCAAAATAGATGTGACAATCTATGATGCACATGCAACAGGGGAGGACATAGTTGATGACACAAATGTAGAAGGAGATGATGTCGGAAACGACATGAATGCTGCTGGAGATGACTCAAGTGATGATAAAGACATGATATGTAGCAATGGAAGTACAGTGGGCGATGACACAGGCAATGAAGTGGATGCAGAAGCGAATGGCACATGCACAAACAGAGCATAGCTATGATTTCAGGACAAAACACAAATACTACCTCCCCCTGGATGAGAGAAAGGTGGGACAGACGTGACATATTTGGCGATGCTGCAAGAGGAAGTGACATGAATTGACAACCAGACCATTCTCAATGTCCAAGAAGCGCCAAGCCTTGGACTAATTAGAGTCACCTAGGAAAGTAAAAAGATGACCGCGGGCAGAAAACTTTCCATCATGTCGGTCCTCAAGGAACCAGACGCAAGCAATGCCATCCTTCACACAAGGAAGATGGAGAAGGCCATACCAGCACTCAAACCGTGTAATGTGGCGGAGAAACAGACCATGGACAATGCGGTTTTAGATCCATGTCACATAGGAGATGGCGTAAGACAAAAATGGAGGAGGCAGGCCAGACCCAGCAAGAAGGCAAGCATTGTCAGCTAGAGTGTGGTTCTATCGATTGGAAGTTTATTGTATGTGGTATATACGGAGGGCAGAGCTCCACATGCACCCTTGGGACTGGAGGAAATTTGTGTAGACCCCATGAATTCCCTGCCATGATTTGAGACAAGTGCTAATAGTTTGCGCTGGCAGGCACCCTCGGCCTGGAAAAACCAGGACTCACTTGTGAGCCAATGAACCTAGCAAAGGGCAAAGATCCAGTAAAAAAGAGAGGAGTCATCCGTCACAGAGCACATAATGAACGATACCACCCAGAAACTCATCAGGAATATCACCCATGAAATCCATATGGACGAGTGCAAGCACATGAAATGTGCAAGAGTCAGAAGTGGGGATTCACAAACAATGCAGTTTTCCTGACATGAAATCAAGAGATTCAGCACAGCACAGGGTAGAGAATATGCTCAGGTTGAGGTCCACGGTAAGCTGACAACATAGCAGGTTGTGGATTCTAGCGGTGTGCACGTGGCAAACGTAGCGTCTAAGACAACATGTGTGCTCAGTGGAAAGTGAGTGATAAACATGCACATGCAGTACAACAGATGCAGTGGAAAATGGTGAAAAAAAGGGCACATGAAACAACCTGTCACAACACAGCCCAGGAAGAACAAGACGGTCAGACGACTACAATGAGACTGTGCCAACACCACAAGACAAGATGCAGTCCGTGCACTGGTCATCAAGATTAGTGACGGACAACAAGATAGCCTCCAAGGCAAAAACAAAATATACATTGGGAAACAAACTATAACGATCAGGAGTAAAAAATAGCGTGACACCAAAGCTCTTGACTGGCAACACCTGGCCAGTCCAATCAAACAAAGATAACTACACCAACAGGTCCCAACAAAAAAAATACAGCATGAGACAAATTCATGTGATGTATGGCTCCTGAATCAATAGCCTAGAAGCAACTCGCCACACAAGACCATGAACTCACATGACAACAAGTGATGTTGCAAACAAAAGTGGCTGAGATCTCTACTTTTCCTAAATTCACGGAAGGAAGATGAGGCTTTGAAAAAAATTGTCAACACAATCATTAGGCAATACAGCCACACCATACAACACACCTAGAAGGGCTCCACCTGAAGAACAGCGGTGGCCCCAGGAATCAACAGCCAGACACACACGTAAAGGGATATCCTGAAGGCGAGGCTGGAGAGACAATAGAATATGGAGCAGATGCGCCTCAACCATGCTACGATCTTATGGACCCATCGGGCTACTACACCATGAGAGAAGAGGGTCTAAAAAATGGAGAAGAGAGAGAGAGATGGGAGCTTTGAGCTGAAGCAGTGTTGGAGGGGCGTACGATGGAGAAGGTGACCCGTAGACTGTGGGATGCAACACAGGGAGGTGGTACCCAACACCATGTTCAGTGGGGAACAATGGCTGCAGATGAAGTCGGTGCTGGATCCCGGCCTTGTGTTACAACAAGTAGCATGATGGCGGTCTTTCATAGCACGGGGATAAACTCCCCTGTACGTACGTCTTGGCCCAAATGAGTTAATAAGATCTTCCAAAGCTTTAGGATAGAACCCCATGTGCTTGGGTCTTGAATGTGAATGGGTGTGAAAGAAAATGAGGTCCCCCCAATAAAAACTTACAGCAAGATGAAAGAAAAGAGAAAAAAAAAGAACAGTTAAGTTGATAGCCGTATGCAACAAACATTAGAGGCAGAGTGCTTGGCTCCGGGATCAACCTTCAGGGAGGATGCCGTAGTCAGTGTTGCCCATTTTTCCTTTTCTTTTCTTCTTGTTTTGTCGTAATCAACTTGCTTGCCTATTCATGAGGTCACCAAGGACATCACGGAAGTTTCCAGGCAGCTTCCTGAATATGTTAGCAATAGGATTTTTGCTGCTGTTCTGGCATGGAAGGTGCTGCCCTTGATGTTATGCCTGCTATTAACTTATCTTTGTAATTTCTACAAGTAAAACTCAGACATTGCGTACCGCTGTTGTTGTAGATACTGCTGTTCCTACCTCCGCTTCTACTTTTCTTGCTGCTTGCCCTGTAGATGATGATACCATGCTGCTATAGTGGGGGCTAATGCTATTGCTTCTGGCCAACATGGTGGTTCAATACAGCAGTGGCCACATGCTACTGCTTCCGCCACTTCCCCATCTGTTGCCACCCACTGCTGTTGTTTCTGCTAGTGCTATTCGCCGTTGCTGTTGCTGCTACCCATAGACACTGATATTGCTGGCCATAGGCATGTTGCCACTTCTGCTATTTGCCTATAAGGTAGGTATGGATTGATGCGGCAGCAGAGCCACCACTTTCAAAACCTCCTGAGAGGACAGCTGGTGATGTTGGTTGTGTCCAGTGCTATAGCTGCTGTTGTTACAGATTGATAAGGGTGTTGCCGCTAGACGCAGTTGTTGTGGCAATAGCCACCAAAACTTCTGCATTCCGGTACCCGCCAAAATGGCTGCCACAACTTTGAAAAATGCTGCCTGTAAATTCTGGTAGCATTTTTCCCTTGTGTCCTTTGCAGGACTTTGTTGAATTAGCTCTCAACTGAAGGGCCTTTAGATTTCCAGGACGCCCCACCCAGCCCAAACCAGCCCAGTGTAACTCAGCCCAATGTGTTTCTGCTTCTGTGCTCACATATTGTGTGGTGGAGGCTGTACAAGATGTCTCTTAGGAGCTCTTTTGTTGTTGCTGCTGGTGCCAAGTACAGCACTAGCTGTTGCCGCTGTAGCTGCTGTTGCTACAACGACCGAATGCAGCAACTACAGCAGCTGCAGAATCTGAAGCTGAGTGCTGTTGCTCCTACTACTGCTGTGGTNATGCTGCCTGTAAATTCTGGTAGCATTTTTCCCTTGTGTCCTTTGCAGGACTTTGTTGAATTAGCTCTCAACTGAAGGGCCTTTAGATTTCCAGGACGCCCCACCCAGCCCAAACCAGCCCAGTGTAACTCAGCCCAATGTGTTTCTGCTTCTGTGCTCACATATTGTGTGGTGGAGGCTGTACAAGATGTCTCTTAGGAGCTCTTTTGTTGTTGCTGCTGGTGCCAAGTACAGCACTAGCTGTTGCCGCTGTAGCTGCTGTTGCTACAACGACCGAATGCAGCAACTACAGCAGCTGCAGAATCTGAAGCTGAGTGCTGTTGCTCCTACTACTGCTGTGGTTGAGTGCAACACAAGCTGCTGCTGCTACTGCTGAGTTTGGCTGCTGTTACTGCTGCGACAAAATACAGCATGTTTTGCTGCAGATGTGTACGGCTGCTACTGCCAAAGGCAACCGGTAATGCTTTTTTTGTGACGGGCAGAGAAGCATCTCTGAGAGATGGGCCTTCCGTGTGGCAGTCCAGACAGCGAAAGATATGCAGGTTCGTAGATATGCAAATATCCAGAGCTAGAGCGAGGGACTTGAATGCGCCTCAGATATTGCTGATATTTGAGGCTTAAAATGTCGTTATTATTGCTGCTGGTATTGTTGGCATGATGGCTTAGAATTTCGTCATGTATGAATGCTTCTTCCAAGATGACAGCTTTGACAGAGAAGCTGCCAATAAATTCCAGCCAAGAAATTCCGCCTTGGCTCTGCGGAGGGCTGTGTGATGTAAGCTCTTAGCTTGGGGCCTCCACATTGCCAGGACCTGCATGCCCCACCTAACCCAGCGCAGGCCAGTCCCGATGTCTCTGCTGTTAGTTTTGTGTGTCGTATGGTGGAATTCAATGCATCTCTAATCCTCTTATGGAAGCAGGAGAGAGAGAGAGAGAGAGAGAGAGAGAGAGAGAGAGAGAG
>SZWC01000595.1:57996-90685 GCA_023375785.1 Penium margaritaceum | reverse complement strand
GGGCGTTTTTCGACAAAAACTGCCTAACGACTGATGTCGGCCGGCAATTTTTCTGTCAAGTTTAGCAACCACTCCACACAATCGCAGCTCTCCATGGTGGGGGCCACAATCTACCACCTACAAGCTTGTTCTTGCCATGCTCAAGCGATGATATGTGTCGTAACTTGAAGATTAAAAAAACGGGTGTACGGATAGGGCTCAACATTCAAGGACAGGGGCGGATGGGTTATTGTTTCAAGGCATGGGTGGATGCGTCATTTTGTTCTGAGGGAGGGGACAATGAAGACTGCGCATGTCAAAACAGGGAAGATCGGTATTTTCACCCATTTTACTCACTTATAAATTTCCTTCCCTTCTCACCTAAGTTGCCAAGTCTAAACATTTAGCTCCTATGCTTCTACCAGAAATGACGGTGGAGATTGACACAATTTTTTAGAAATGATCGATGGTCCAAAGAGGATCCTCATCTGCAATGTTAGGCAATGGATGTTGACCTGCTGGGGATCAAGCAACGATCAAACCATTCCACTTTGAGGATTGGAGATCCTCAAACACCGCGGTTTTGGCCAAGTGTGCCAGGTTTCCCGTCCAAATTGTTACATTGCATGCATTCTTTCAAAATGCAAAGTCCATGTTTTTAAATGGCAAGACAATTGGGGACATGTTTTTCAATTCATGACGCATGTAGAAAGTATAGATATGAAGAAATGGAGGTAATTTGAAAAGACAGAGGTGGATTGAAAGTTGAGGGCAGATTAAAAATGATCTTACAAACAGGGTGCATTGATGATAATCATACAAATTGGGTTCTTGACTGACCATACTCAAAAGACTATGGTGAGTCGAAACTAGGAGCTCCTTAGTTATTTCCCATATACAGATGCATTGCGCGGATGCATACATGTCTTGCTCCAAGGGTAGAAGTAGGTGTCCCTCCCTCTTGCTCATTGTGCTTGACTAATTCATACACTAATTTCAAGTATTTCTTTGCTGTCTCTCCACCTTTTCTAGCACCTTTTGTCATGATGTATTCCTTGTAACATACTCTCACAACGAACACTGCTAAGAGGGTTTCTCTTACCCTCATGTATTTCTTGTTTTACCTTTTGTTCAATTTAAAAAGCCTGGTTTTATGCATATAATGTACACAAACCTACCCTCTTATTGCACCAAAATTTGTAGATTTTGTTCGTTTTTTTTTGTTTTGCTTTTTGTTTTGCCTTTTGTTTTGGTTTCTTTTTTTTGGTTTTTGTTGTTGTTGTTGTTGTTGTTTTTTGTTTTTGTTGTTGTTGTTGTTGTTGTTGTTGTTGTTGTTGTTGTTGTTGTTGTTGTTGTTGTTGTTGTTGTTGTTGTTGTTGTTGTTGTTGTTGTTGTTGTAGTTGTTGTTGTTGTTGTTGTTGTTGTTGTTGTTGCTGTTGTTGTTGTTGTTGTTGTTGTTGTTTTTGTTGTCGTTGTTGTTGTTGTCGTTGTTTTTGTTGTTGTTGTTGTTGTTGTTGTTGTAGTTGTTGTTGTTGTTGTTGTTGTTGTTGTTGTTGCTGTTGTTGTTGTTGTTGTTGTTGTTGTTTTTGTTGTCGTTGTTGTTGTTGTCGTTGTTTTTGTTGTTGTTGTTGTTGTTGTTGTTGTAGTTGTTGTTGTTGTTGTTGTTGTTGTTGTTGTTGCTGTTGTTGTTGTTGTTGTTGTTGTTGTTTTTGTTGTCGTTGTTGTTGTTGTCGTTGTTTTTGTTGTTGTTGTTGTTGTTGTTGTTGTTGTTGTTGTTGTTGTTGTTGTTGTTGTTGTTGTTGTTGTTGTTGTTGTTGTTGTTGTTGTTGTTGTTGTTGTTGTTGTTGTTGGCGTAGGCACCTGCAGGGCCCATCAGGTTCCCTTTCAACGCAGACGGAGTCTCGGACCATCATGCAAACCAATCCCCCTACAATCACAAACCCCTGAATAAAGGGGCTTGTGATTGTTGGGAAAAAAACATGATGTCAGCATGTCGACACTGCATGCCATGCGACGTCGAAATGATACTTTTCAAGACATTAGAGGGATACGACATTGTATTTTCCAAACCTTTAGCCTTTGTATGTGCTCAAGGGATGGATGGGGATTTTTGTTTGGAGGCATGTGATACTGGATTGTTATCTGAAATCTGTCGGATGATCATTTTCATTCTCTGTGGAAAGCTGTACATAAAATTTTCCCTACAAAAATTGGACATGGATTAAAGAAAATAGAAAGAGGGGCACATTGACAAAGGGCATCCGATACTAGGAACAATCTGGAAAACCACCCATTTTCCAAGCTTGTGAAAAACAACAACAGATGCATAGCAGGTCCAAAACAGAAACCAGAACGGCCCCGGGAACCACACTAGGTGCTTGGTAGTTCAAATGAAAATCCAAAAGAAGCAGCAGATACACAAGGAAGAGCCTTCTAAAATTCAAGCGAAAGAAGAGCAAATACGAGAACATTGAGAGAACTCACCTGGGAGCTGAACACTAAGAGTGAGGAAGGTGAAGCTGAAGCCATCAATGAATTCATCGACCACCGTAGAGTGCCACCAAGTGACTAGCATCAGGTTCAGAGGCCATCGGGACTGATTCAACAGCAACAAGGGTGGCCTGTTACTCACACACGCTAGTGGTCAATATGACATTCATAGTTTAGTTACATGCTTGTGTAATGCTTTTTGTAGCTTCCGGTTTGCTCATCTGTAAGGGGATTTTTGCCAATTTTTTTCCTGGAGCATGAGTTAGCTGGTGTCAATCCGCCGGGCAAGGCGGTTCAACAACACGATTGCGTTGAGATCGCACACAAGCCTCTCGTGTGGGTGGTTGTGTCAACTGGAGCTAAAGCTATCTTCACAACCATGGCATGGTTGACGAGTGTGCATGTGTAATCCCTCCCCCACTCTTGCATGTCTTGTGATGTGAGCCATCCTCGTTCATTTGTATAACTTACTGTGGCCACTCGGCCATGTCCATGCTCGCGTAGATCCCTGATACAGATTCAGCAGGTGCCGGAGCATAGTCAGGTGGTGGCCCCACCCATCACCAGCTGCCAGACAGCTGCTACAACGTCCCGTGTACTTGCTGGGACACTCTGCAGTTTTTATGCAGTCTCTAGAGTTTTCTCGGTGGATTGAATCTTGAGCCCGATTCACATGTTTTGCATTTTGCCTCTACCTGTTGTTGCTGAACCCATACGTGTGTGCAATTGTTGCATCTAGCTTGAGACATTGTATCCATAGGTTCAGAAGGTTCTGCATGTAGATGACTATGCGTAGAACTACATGAAAACAATGGTTTTGCACTGGTTTTGGTACAAACTAACACTGCTGCGTGCGTCACCCGCCATGTGCCACGATAGGTATTTATGCAGTATAATATCTAGTTGTCATTCCCCTTTGCATGCTAAGCTATTGAAGCTTATGATAATTTGCACGTCTCCCTAGCTCAACCCTTGTTATTCCTTGCACCTGCTTGCTTGCTAGTGCATCCAATACGGGACAATGATGCCATGTCAGTGGAAAAAAGGCTTCCTAGCACTTTCTCATGGTTTAAGAGCAGCAAGACTCCTCTCTGCAAGCTGCACAGCAGAGACGTAGCATCGGTAGCGGTATTGAGAGTCATAGCTGCAACCGAGGTTCTGGGACCAATCGTAGCAGACACCAGAAAGAGAGACGCCGCCAAGTTGTCGATGAAAAAAACATCACCACGCAGACGGAGGCACTGGAAATAAGGGCTTGTTGCTATGATTTCCACAACAGCTACAGTAGCCCCAGCCTAAAACAGAGTATCAACACCTGTTTACAACAGTAGTAGACACTGGATGTAGCAGCACGCAGTAGCAACATGGAGCTGCTATAGCTAGCAACAGCAGCAGCATTCCATGGCAGAAGCAACAAGCAGCAGCAGCAATAGCAGGTAGGAGCACTAACAGGCAGTAGCGGCAATCAGCAGCAGAAATGATGGTATGCAACAGCAACAGCAGCCAGGAGAACTAGCAGCGGCGGCAGTAGTGTGCCGTGGCAGGGGCAGACTGCAGCCACGCAACAATAGTAGCAGTAGCACAGCACCAACAGGAGCACCAATAGCAGTAGTGCAGCAGCAGTCGCAGCAGCGCAACACTAGAAATAGCGGCTACGCAGTTGCAACTTGCGGAGCTACATGGTTACATATTGCAGCAGCAACTGAAGTTTCTACTACGCAATACAACTGTGCACTGCAGCTGCACAGTCCCACTGCTGCATAGCAGCAGCAGCAGGAGCAACAGCGGCAGCCGCAGACAGCCACCGCTGTCAAGAGAAAAAAAGGGTCAGCTTTTGACATCAGCATTGATGCTCCTGATGTCAGCAACCCCATCCTGACGTGAGTAGAGAGGCTGATGATTTCAGCAACCCCTTGTTGATGTAAGTAGAGAGGCTGCTGATTTCAGCATTTGACATGGTAGAATTTTTTCCTGGGACATCATCTTTCTCCACCATTTTTTTCCCCTCAAGAAAAGCTATCAGTTTCCTGATCAGAACACATGGATGTTTGGCTCTATTATTAGTAGCACGCATGGTGCGAGGTGGTGACAAAGGAAAGGAGCTGGCTGATCCCATAGGCTCTAGCTTCCTTTCACACTCATCGCGTCCATACTCAGGAAGTTATCCAGCTTTGGTAGGGGTAGGATGAGATCAGTCACCAGCAGCAGGAGCGGTTTGCTGCTCTTAGGGACATCGCGATCTTGCCGTAGAGGCTGCTGGGACTACAAAATACTCCACCTGGAGCACCTGGATCTATACCACAAGGTCAGCCGACTACATCCGGTCATTCAGTTACTCAGCAGAAGATACCTCAGGAGCAAGATTCCGAGGAAGAGGATGTGGATGTGGATGCAAGGAGAGGTGCAGCAGCCAAACCAGCTGCATTAAAATCTCACGTTTCAGTGCTGGCGTGCTGGCGCCACCAAGGCGTGTTGCCTGAGACGTGGACTGTTGGGACCGTCCCAGAGTTTCTTCAGTTTTTGGAGCTGCATACTCAGGGAGGTGCACACATGTTGTCACATCCAGGTGGTCTACGAATGACTTGTCCTTCTGCGTTTGTTGCCTGTGATGATGCTTGTGGGGGAGCTGAGTCGGCTTGTGATGAGGATGGATCTGAGAGTTCCCACTGTCTTAACGATTGACAGGTTTATGATGTTCATCGCTGTTCAGAGCCCTGTGCTGAGTGTCCACAAGACACTACCCTGTGTTGAAAACAGGTTGTGAGGCGAGTGGTACCTAGATTGTTGCCTCCAGTACCACCCATAACATGACCTGTCATTGTATTTAACTTGTGGTGCTTGATCCCGTTGTGTCAGATTGGTCTGTTTGTACATGATCTAGTGAGTAGTTTCCTTTCCAGGGGGTTAGGGTGTTGCATTTCAATGGCCCATATGGCCCCTTGTATATTTCCAATGTGCTCTTTATCCCTGCTCTTGAGCTTAGCCTGCTCTTGAGCTTAGCCTGCTCTTGAGCTTAGCCTGCTCTTGAGCTTAGCCTGCTCTTGAGCTTAGCCTGCTCTTGAGCTTAGCCTGCTCTTGAGCTTAGCCTGCTCTTGAACTTAGCCTGCTCTTGAGCTTAGCCTGCTCTTGAGCTTAGACTGCTCTTGAACTTAGCCTGCTCTTGAACTTAGCCTGCTCTTGAGCTTAGCCTGCTCTTGAGCTTAGCCTGCTCTTGAGCTTAGACTGCTCTTGAACTTAGCCTGCTCTTGAACTTAGCCTGCTCTTGAGCTTAGCCTGCTCTTGAGCTTAGCCTGCTCTTGAGCTTAGCCTGCTCTTGAGCTTAGCCTGCTCTTGAGCTTAGCCTGCTCTTGAGCTTAGCCTGCTCTTGAGCTTAGCCTGCTCTTGAGCTTAGCCTGCTCTTGAGCTTAGCCTGCTCTTGAGCTTAGCCTGCTCTTGAGCTTAGCCTGCTCTTGAGCTTAGCCTGCTCTTGAGCTTAGCCTGCTCTCTGATCGATCTTGCACCAGGATGGGTCTCTCTATTCAGCACTATGCTAACTCTGCCACAGTGACTGCTCTTGACACACGTGCCATTGTTTTTCGTGCCTCACTTGTCAATGACTTGTACCATGTGTCTCGTTACAGTCTACCTGAGTCTTCTCCTTGTGCCTCTTCAATGCGTGCATCTTTCACTAGTATTCATTGTACAGATTACCAGCCTTTGCTACATTGCTATCTTTTTCATGAGCTCAAACACTGTGTCCAAGCTCATTTGGACTCAGCCAGCCTTTGGTCTTGACGCTTTTTCCTTCAAGAAGCTGCCAAAGACCAATTTTCTCTTCTATAGTCATGGTAAGATGCATCACTTTACTTACCTTAAATCCACTTCTTGGACACTACATCTGCTATAGTTGGTCCACTCAAACCTTCTCTTTCCCCTCACTATTGAGTCCCTCTTAGATCGGGAGAGATGTGTTCTCACCTTGATTGATAACTTCACCCAGATATGGAGGGTATACATCCTCCACCGCAAGAGCGATGCCGCATTGATGGTATGCTTGTAGCTGGTGATGGCTGAATGCCAGTCTTGTCACACCCTTGCATTGCTCTGCTCGGTTCGTGCTGGCAAATTCTTTGGTGAGATGGAAACCTTCTTTTCTGGGCACAGTGCCTTCCACGAGCTCCTTACCGGTACGACATCGTAGCAGAAGGATTTGTTTGAGCACTAGAATCGCACCATTGAGGATGCAATCTGCACCATGCGGTGCGAGTGTAGTCTTTTGGAGTCCTTTGCCTTTGAAAGATTCTCCTACATGACGTGGGTCTGGAACCGCCTGCCTTACGGTCCTCATCCAGCCCATGTCACACCAAACAAGGAATGGTTTGGCCATTGTGCCGACCTCCGTCTCGTGTGCATTTGGGGATTCCTAGCCTACGTTGGGTACACCAGGGATCAGTAAGGGCCCAAGGAATCACCTAGGGGTTGCATGTTTGCCTTCCTTGGCATTTCCACACGGTCAAAGGCTTGACACTTTTGGGCCCCTACTTGATGCCGTCCATTCTCGAGACGATTTCTTCTTTGAGGCTCTTAGATACCGCGACCTGTCCAACATCATATGGCTGGCTGCCGACCATGTTCCCACTGCGTAGCTTCCTGAAAGATGGAGGAATCTATTTCAACGGATGGGTCTATTCAGGCCGCCACACCTTCAGTCTGGTCTGCGGCTGATGAAGATCCTGCCATCTTGGTTGTGGGTTCAGTGGCCTCGTCCGTACTCTCTTGCACACCTTCTCCTGAGCAAGTTTCAGTCCCCTCACGTACACCTTGTCTTGTGCTTGGGCCAATTCCCTCTGGCACACATGAACTCGTTCTAGTGGCAGTAGCCCTAGTCACTCCTGGTTACGTTCCTAAACCTGCTTCCCCTGCACTTAAGCGAGCACCTATCCATGATTCTTCTACACCCTTCCCCCTTCATTGCAAGCCCGCAACTCTTACGGTTGTCACTCAATCGCCTTTTTGCATAGCCCGTGATATGCACTTGAGGATGGGGCTACTCCGGCAAGCCTGGTGCCCGTCTTTGACCATTTGCCTCTAGGACTCACTAGACGGATGACTCAGCATCCAAACGCCTCACTCACAGTGTTCAGAGCAGCTAGCTTGGTACAAAATCCCTTGGCATGAGTGTCCAGTCCGACTTTATGGAGGTGTACCTAGCGTGTCCTGCCGGCCACGAGTTGGTCTATCATGAGTTCTCAGTCGCTTAAGATGTTGCAGCTGATCTTGTTGCGGTCATGTCGAGTCCGGAGACATGAATCTTGGCCACCTAGGGCTCTCCCTTGACAATGCTTGATCCAAGCATGTTGAAGGAGGCACTCTAGGCAAAGGACGCAGAGCTCTGGCGTGTCGCTCATGAGGATGAGGTGAGACTCATCCGTAGGCATGGTGTCTATGAGCTTGTTGAACTCCCACGTGGGTGGAAGGTTGTAATGACCAAGTGGGTCTTTTGCAAGAAGGTGAAGCCTGACCACACACTAAATCTCTACAGAGCTTGCTTGACAGTCAATAGATTCTCATAGGTTGATGGTGTGGACTTCACTCATGCCTTCGTACCCATTGACCGTACGACCACCGCGCATGCTCTATTCATAGTTGTTGCTCACCAAGACTGGGATCCACACAAGATGGATATAAACAATGTGATCCTCCCTGGCACTCTAAAGAAGGAGATGTACATGGACTAGCCACCACACATTGAGGTTGGTGACAATGTCTGACATTTGCACAAGTATTGTACGGCCTGAAGCATTCATCCCGGTGCTGAAACCAGGAGATTACCAGCAAACTGACACGTGCTGACTACGTGCAGAGTGAGGTCAACCCGTTCCTCTTTCTTAGATAGTCAAGTGAAATCCTCATTGCCATCTTGGGCTATGTGGACGACCTCGTCATTGTGTCTCCTATGGTAGAGGATGTGAAGGAACTTAAAGGATGTGAAGGACCCTACAGCTGCTTTTCTCAATATGGAGTCATACGTGATCACTAGTGTTTGGAACACTTGCTACATCAAGCACGTTATGCTTTTGTTTTGGAGAAGCAGTTTGCTAACCTCCGTGGTGCAGTTCCCACAATATTCTCTCCCATCACACGGGCAAGATGCCTTGAAGGTAGATGATCAAGCGCACCTCGGGGAGATGATGGGCGTGATGCTGTATCTGCGCATCATTAGCTCTCTGATGTTCTTGGCCACGACCCCACGGCCAGACATCAACTTCATAGTCAACCTCCTTGCAGTTCTTGTGATTTCCTTGAGCGGAAGCCTTTCATGCAGCTATGTGAGTGGTACGTTATGTGGTTTTCACAACGCACCTTGGGCGATTCTGTTCCATGGTTGTGGAAGGCTACACCAGCTCTAATTGGGCCTAGAGTCCTAATGAACACAGCCGAACATACCACATGTTTATACTGGGTGGCACCGCTATGTCGTGGCATAATGGCAAGCAGGACTGCATTGTACGTAACTCATGAGAGGTGGAGTATGTTGCAATGGGGGCTACAATGTCTGTTTTGTGAGCTGTGTGAGTCTATGCCTTGCATCGTTCTGCATTGTGCCAACTAGAGTACTCTTGCCATCGCAGAAACTCTAGTGCGTTTCAGGCACACACAAAGAACATTGTTGTTGAGCATCACTTTGCGCATGATTGTCTTGAGCGACAGGTGATCTTTGTCACCTACGTCCACACAGACATGCAATGAGCTGATCTCTTGGCCAAGGCACTGGCGCGGGGAAAGTACTTGGTGGAAATTTGTTCAATCGGGCTTTACCCCTCGCATGAAAAAGGGGCGGGGGGGGGAGATTGAGGTGTGTGCGCATTGACTGTTGAGCATCTTGTCACGTATTTGTGTATGTTTCCACGAGAATGGACATGCGTATCATCGGTTCATGGGAGAGTGTTGTGATATGAGCTGTTTGTGTTTGTTTCTAGAGCTTAGTGAGACCACCCAACCATGTCCATACTCGTGTAGATCCTTGATACGGACTTCATTGGAATTAGAGTACCATCTAGTGGTGGCCCACCCACCAGAAGTTGCCAGAAAGCAGCCATGAAGTCCTTGGTGGTTCCTCAGGCACTCTAGAGTTTTCTCAGTGTACTGGCCCCCTCACCATGGCTTGGTGCCCAAGCCATGCATCAGTGCAATCGTTGCGTTTGGTAGCCAATCTTTGGCTCAGATTTTTGCATCTGCGAGTTTAGAAAGTTCAACATCTGGATGATTGTGCACAGAATTACAGTGAAAATAGTAGTTTTTGGCCGTGTCACCCACCATGAGTTGCGGAAGATGTTTATGCTATACACTTGTCAGCTGTTAGTTCTCCCTGCATGCTAAGCTATTTATGCATATGAAGCTATGCACGTTTCCCTAGCTCAACCCTTGTTGTCTCTTGCACTTGCTTTCTTGCTAATGCGTCACATAACTGGGAAGTGTCACCACGTCGGCACTCACAAGGCTAAGAAGCTTCTTAACCCTCTCCCATCCTCTTCTTTCCTTCTACACCACCTAGAAAGGAATAAACTAGTGCGCAGGTTGGGGCAGTGGCATTGTTGATGTAGCGTGCGGGAACCCACGCTTGTTGCTTAGTCTTCCCCCTCAGTCTGCTGCATTAGAGTCTAAGTCTGAGAGCTATGGTTTGTTACTCAAAAGTGTGTGTGCCAGAGTTGGCACAGAAAGCAGCTGGAATGAAGCAATGACTGGTTAGGAATAAAGAATGAGCAACTGACTGAGACCTCTCCCAGTTCTAGCCTCTCCTTAGCTCTGTGAGGCTTGTACTCAGAAAACCAGCCAACCAGAAAAATCCTAGTGTTATCCAGTCTGGCAGAATTTCCTATGTGAGCCTTGCCAGCCACCAGACAGCCCAAAACCCGAGCGTTTTCCGTTTTGCTTAAAAACTGGACCATACTAAAGCAACCACGCTGCAAATGCAGTTGTGCAGTCAGAATCAGCAAGAAAAACAGCTACGAGGAGTCATGGCTGCCCGAACTCAGGCGCCGACTACACTGCTCTTGAGAGCCAACTACGAATACTAATGGCGTGACAGCCAAGGGTAGCTGCCGATGGATTTAGTCGTGTGAAGGTCCAGTGTGAGAAGTACGAGGAGGAGGAGAACCACACGCTCGGCTGTATGGCGACACGTCCACTCCACCAAATAGCGCCTCTTCGGAATCAACGTCCATCTACTTCGTCATCTGCACGAGCATGTACATGAGCCGAGAGGTCACATTATGAGTCAGTGAGGTAGTGCATGGGTAAAAAAACAACACCCCCCCATGACCCAAAGGCATCAGTGTACATGAGCATGCAAAAGTAATGCTCCCCAATGCTCCCCAACCCAACACTCAGGGCAAGAGAGAAAGAGACTAATCACATGTGCAACGAGGATGAGCGACAAGAACCCATGCAAGTAGAAGAGTCACACCACATGCATTCAAGGTAGTAATCCGACCTTACTCACAGCCTTCTTGAACGAGTTGCGCTTCAGCGCCTTGGTGAGGAAGTCAGCCGAGTGCTTCACAGTCTCCACCCACACGATGTGAACGCTGCCCTCATGCAACAAGGACCGCACGTAGTGATACTCAACATTGATGTGCTTCGTGCGTGCATGGTGGACACCATCGTAGTTGTCAATCACAGCGCCACTCTTGTTGTCACAATGCAAGGTGATGGACAACACAGGCTGATGCAACTCACCCAACGAACGACACAGCCACACACTCTCACATGCACCGGCGCCTAAAGCCACGTACTCAGCCTCTTCTGTGCTTCGTACGTCACACCCTTGCTTCCCACTGTGCCATGACACTGCCGTACCGCCAATGAGAAAGATCCAACCAGTGCAACTCTTCCCATCTAGGCTCCATGCCCAATCGCTGTCAGTGCAGCCCACGACCACCACGAACGGCTCCCAACAGAATGTGAGGCCTCGGCGTGGGGTGGAGACCACATATCGCAACACGCGGACGACTGCATCAAGGTGTAGCTGGTGTGGGGCCTGTGAAAACTGGGTGAGGACATTTATAGCAAAGGCGATGTTTGTACGTGTGGTGGTGTTGAGAAACATGAGTGGCCCAATGATGTGGACGAACGCCGTGATGTCCACAGCGGCACCCAAGGTGCTGGCGTCAATGGCCATTAGCTTCGCCTGCCCGTCTGGGTCATCGGGGTGGAGGCTCTTAGGACAGTCGTAAGGAGATTGGCGAAGCGGTCGGCTAGCATTTGAACATACGCTGCCTGATGTACCTGCATCATTTTGTGTGCTCAATCACACTCAGTCTCCATGCCAAGAAACACCTGCGTCAGCCCGAGATCCTTCATCTTGTAGGTTGCCTCCAGCAACTCCTTCACTCACTCGACAGCGGCAAAGTCGGGAGACGTGATGAGTAGGCCGTCCACATAGACAAGAATTGCAGCGAAGGGAGATCCAAGAGGAGTGATGAAGAGTGCCGGGTCTGCGGTACTGCGGATAAATCTGTCCTTCAGAAGGGTACGGCTGATCTCGATGTTCCAGCACCGATTAGACTGCTTGAGGCCACACAAAGCCTTCCACAGTCGCCAAACTTGGCCCGTCCCGTCCTCAAAGCCAAGGGGCTGAACCATGTACAACTCCTCACCATCGAGAGCACCGTGAAGAAAGGCGTTACTCACGTCCATCTAGTGGAGCTCCCAACCATGCTGTGCGACCAGAATGAAGAGCGCCAGGCTGGTGGTGAAACGGTCAACCGGAGGAAAAACCTGGTTGTAGTTCACTCTAGCAACCTGGGAGAGGCCCTTGGCGATAAGCCGGGCCTTGTATTTGTCCAGGGTGCCATCTGCCTTCCACTTTCAACGAAAAACCCACTTTTCCCCGTTGGCCTCCACGACCTCGAACACTACATGCTCGTTGATGGCAGCGAGCTCCTCCCAACAGGCAGTCTCCCATTGGTCTACATCGTGGGTGCCTCGGGCCTTACGTAGGCTCTGTGGTTCGGGTGCCAGTGGAGAAAGCTGTGCTGTCAGCACACGGGCAGCACAAAGTCGTGTAGGAGCCCCGGCCAGAGTGGCGGAGAACGCACGGTGATGCTCCTGGAAGATGAGCGTAGCCGAGGGTCGAGCCAAGGTGAGTGTCCTGATCAACAAGGCCAAGGGCCATCAGGCCAAGGACCTTGATGCCGTGCTCACCGCTCACAGCAGTGTGAGGGGAGGAAGGTGTGTTGATGGGTGTGCTGGAGGCTAGACGGGGGCCCCTCGTGTGAGGACCCGAGGGCGGCACCGGCTTACGGGGCCGCAGAATGCCACCAAGAGCACGGGTATAGACCTGGTGCACCAGGGTTCCAGTGACAGCAGAGGGAGCCTGGCAAGGACGAGGTGGCAAGGCAGGGGCAGGCGCCGGGTCCAATGCCGGGGAACCGCTAGACATGGGCGGATCCATGGAGACAGGCGTATTAGAGGCCGGAAGGGGGTCAACAAAGGGATCAGGCAAGGCTGAGGACTCAGCGGAAGACTCCGTCTCCGACGGGTGCACGGCATCACCGAAAGGGGAACTGGGCGGCGATGTGGGTGGAAAGGGAGGAGCATCCGGGCCATCCGTTGCCGGGGATGTTGATGCAGATGGGAAAACCTACGCCAATGGAGTCGGAGCGACGGCACGACAAGTATCTCCCCCGCGAGACGATAGCAACGGAAGCAGAGAGGAGGTAGACCGCATACAAGGGAGGCCGCGAGGGAAAAGGTCCTCAAAGAATAGGGTATCGTGGGACTCAACAACGCGATGTGGGATCGGGTATGAGAAGCGCCAGGCCTTGGACTAAAGCGAGAAACCGACGAAGGTGCAGAGACGGCCGCCAGTACCAAGCTTGCCATCCCGCTGGTCCTCGGCGAGCCAGACGCTCACGACGCAACCCCAAACACGAGCAGGCCAAAGATCGGCCCGTTGACCACACCACAATGTGTACAGCGTGGCCTGGCAGGGAAAGGGGACCATGGGGAACACGGTTCCACACCCAGTTCATGTAGGATATGGCCTCAAAGTAGAAACCCTCGGACAAACCGGACTTGACACGCATGGTGCAGACAGCATCGATCATGGTGCGTTTCCAACGCCTGGAGACACCATTCTGCTGCAATATCCAAGGGGTGAACGTCTCATGAAAAATCCCATGACTGGCGAGATAGGTAGTAGTGTCCTCCATGTACTCCCCGCCATGGTCAGACCAAAACCGGCGGAGGTTTGCGACCGCACTTGCGCTCAGCCGTGGGGTGCCAGGCATGGATGGCGGAGGCCACGTCGCTCTTCTGATGCATGCAAAGGACACAGCGATAGCGGGAGTAGTCATCCGTGAGGGTCAGCACATATTGGCCTCCCTAAGAAACAGACGCGACCGGGAGAGGGCTCATGAGGTCCGAGTGGACGAGCTCCAGTGGGTACGTGGTTTGAGAAGAGGACGCACAGTAGGAGGCTCGGTGCATCTTTCCCTGAGCGCAATCGATGCACTTGGTGCGGCAAGGCCACTAGAAAGTGGAGGGATTGAGTCTGAGCGCGGGTTGGGTGCGGAGCATGCTATCGACAACATCGGAGTGTACGTGGCAAAGGCGACGGTGGAGGAGATGCATGTCCTGGGGGGAAAGAACACAAGTGACTAAGACATGTGCAATGTCAGACGAGGAAGGGTCACAGATGAAGGAAGTTGAGTGACGTGCCAGAGGTTGTCATGGCAAACAGCACGAAAATGAACTCACCGGACGGGTGAAGGGAAACAGTACCAATGCCACAGGAGTGTCGGGCATCCATGCTCATGAGGTCGAGAGCCGTGACAGACAGGAGGCTGAGTTCCAAACCCGGCACATACAGCACATCGTTCACAAAGACATCACCGGATGGACCGCGAAAACGAACGACGGCAACACAATTGACCGCCAAGGTTTTCCTGGACCTCGTCCGGACAACGTGATCATTCCCAACGGAACCAAGCATGCTGAAGGCCTGGCGATAGGACGTCATGTGATGCGTGGCCCCGGAGTCGATGATCCGGCTGCCATCAAGGTTGTGAACCGAGGCCGTGACGTTACAATGAGCGACAAAAGAGGACATGGGAAGGGAGACGGAGGTCGCAAGCTGAGCAGACGGGACAGATGCAAAATGGTTATGCCAATCATCCAGCCATGCGACATCATCCAAAGCCTGACCCCGAAGAGCTAGAGGAGGCTTCCCCGAGGTCTCCTTGGAGGTCGGTCTGTGTCTGGCAGTGGGATACCTCTCGGCTAGCAGTCACACAACTCTACTTCCATGGGAAGGAGGCATGATGCAGAGCTGCCTGGTGATGAAGCTCTGCAGCTGGCAGATCCAAGCAACAGAGTCGATGGGCGCCACGGATTGCGGGGTCACAACTCTGGACGGGGGATACTAGCTCCACTGGAGTGGAGGCTGTGGGTAGTACGCCGGCTGCACCGGAGTGCACTGTTGGTACTGTAGCGGTACCGCATACGGATGTGGCTGCAATGGGACACAGTGCTGGTGGTGTTGCTGATGGAGAAGGAACAACGAAAGCTGCGGTCGAGGCTGAGGAGTTGGCTGCGGGGTGGGGTAGGTGATGGCCACAGTGGTGCCAGGGGAGAAGAGAGTGCATGTGGTAGCATCAAAGGTACCAAGGCGAAGCTCACTCTGATGGCTCAAAGTGGTGATAATGCGGGCCTCGTCAGTAGGGATGGGGCACATGTACCACCCGTGCCCCATCTGGCGGCAGTTGTGGTACGTCAAGGTGGTGCCACCGGAGAAAAGAATACTACCCCTTGCCCTTTCCCTTCCCACCCTTCTTTCCCTTGCCCTTTGCACTGTCGGAGGAGGACGTGCCACGGGAAGGGGTAGAGGAGCCACCAGAGGTTGTAGCATCCGTTTCAAAAGAGTCACCATGCTGAAGTTGTGTGTCCTTATGTGCTTCCTCCATGCTGAGGAAGAGGTCGTATGCCCAGGTCATCAAGGTACCCTAGGCCGCTAGCGTCTCAAGGATGGGCAGGCTGTAGGGGAAGAAAGTATCCGCAAACTCAGGAGTGGCACCATTCTTGATGGTGAGGAGGGCAGCATGCAGGGTAGGCACGATTGTCTTGAGCCGGTGCAGGACATTGTGTGCACGACGCCAGTAGGGGGTGAAGGACTCGGACTCCCTCATGTGAAGGGAGCTGAACTCCTTTAGGAGGCGACTGAAAGTTGCCTAATGGGAGGTGCGATACAGCCGTGTCAGTGTCTCCCACACCCACCGGGGATCAGCGCTGGTGTCTTCAGCGGTATCACGGAGAAACGGTTCCAGGGCAGTGCGGTCAGCATTGGGTGCAGCAAGGATGAGTGCGCGGACAACACAACCAGCCTCAAACGCCTACTCCGGACGGCGTCGTTGTGCGAAAGGGTGTAGTACGGCCACGGGCCCTCCCCTTGTGACCAGATGCGGTAGAGCAGTTCCCAGGGCAGGAAATGCTCATCTCCGCCGAGGGTATGAGGAGGAGACTGGAAGTCCTTGCGCCGAGAGGGACCAGCCACTCCAGGGCCTAGGAAGCTGGTAACCGTCTGATGCTGTTGCCGCACCTGCTACGTCGTGACTATCTGTGCTGCCGCAATCAGAGTATGACCAGGCTTTCCGGGGAGGACAGTCTGACTGGTGCTGGTTGCGGCAAGCATTTGGCGCAGCTCGTCGACCTGGCCCTAGAGTTCCGCTACGGTATCTGCAGCGGGTGGGTCTGCTAAGCTATCCTGTGTACTAGCGGCATTACCCTGGCTAGGCATTGTCGATGTTGCTGAGCTTGCTCACGCCTCTGCTGCTGCTATGGCTACTGCTACTGCTGCTGTTTTTGCGGCTGATGTTGTTGTTGTTGCTACTGCTGCGGTTGCCGCTGTTGCCGCTGCTTCTGCTTGTACGGCTGCTACTGCCGCTGTTACTGCTACCGCCCAACGCCGGGTTGGTGCATAGCCTTCCCTCAGTTAAGAGTTGGACGATGAAAGTGGTCCGATAAAAAATCGGACAGCATTTCTCGCTGATTTGGGATGGTGGCAAAAACTGACCTATTGTCCAGAAATTTGACGAAGTGCTGAGAATTTGAATCTTGAAATTTGAGCACAAGGTTGTCCAAACCAAGCGAAGTTTGGACAACAGGTGTGCCTGACTGTGCTCAATTTAGTGGTGGAAGTCTTGGCTTTACAAAGTGAAAACAAAGGTACCAAAACGACCTAAAAAAGTGCTCAGCTGGAAATGTTACAAAATTCTGGTTCTAAGACGCTTGAGGATTAATGCTGGAGGCTACAAGCCACCACACGAGCCGAGTATGGTGGCCATGGAAAGCTCGTGGCCAAAGATTTATAACAAGCCTATGCTCGCAATTCTTGACGTCCGTTTGAGTCCGGTGCAATCGGGCGTAGGGGACGTGGGTGGGTGACGCGATTCATGTCGACATGGCCACCTCGACATGTCCCTTCGACATGTCCAGGTGGCCCATGTCGACCTGGTGTAGGATAAACTTTGCCTCACTAGATGCTGCACATGCAGACTACAACTCGTGAGTACAACGCCATATGCATCTCTGCTGTTGAAGACGACGGAACTGGTGCTGCTGCATCCTCCTGGGGGTCAACCAAGCTCACAATGTGCTGAGACGCTGGAACATCGGATGCAGCTGCAAGTGTCACATCCACATCACAGCTCGTGTCTGTCATGTGAAGAGTGAGCGGTTGCATGCCGAGAGAGAAGGAGAAGGAGGAGGCGTCATAATCACTGGAGCATGTGGAAATGTTGTCCGTACAGGTTCTGCCACTCTCAGCATCGATGTGATCAGCAGGGTCACCAACAGGTGAAAACGAGGGGGAAGAACTCAGCTCCTGCTGATGAGGTGACTCCATCCGCGTGTACGGATCTGCTCCACTATCTTCGACTGCCGCCGTAGTGGACACAGGTGTGCTGGACTCCGGCTCGACAATGCCCGTCAAGGCGACGAACAAGCGTAGCTGGCGCTCACGCACTGTCTCGCCGGGAAGGCTGGTCGCTGCCACCTGCTTGATGATAGAGTGAGGACCACCATCTGAATTCGTCATGTATATTGTTGCTCTATCTTGTGTAAGGAAACCTGGAGACTAAGGGAACATGGGTGACTCCTCACGCTGAAGCTGGTCTTCAGGTAGCGCGGATGACATGGTGAAGCCTGCTGAGTCTACTGCAGCACGTGTCCCAATGACACCTCTCATAACTGCTGCTCTCAAGAATGCCTCAACCTCCAAAAGACCAACCGGCTGACTCTGCTCATGCAGTGTGACTGTTGTATTGGTGTGAATCTCGTGCACCAACGCCCCCGGAGATCCGTATAGGGCATCTGGATCTGCACAATGCTCATGTGCTACCGCAAGGCCGCCACTGGTCAGAGTCGCGAGTGGCACCACCCAAGCATGCGGCACCTACACTCCTCCTGATGCAACCTGCTGCTGCAGAATGTTTGACTCCTGCCCAAGCGTAGATGTCAAACTCAATGACATACATGTCTCAAGCCCTGCAACCTCCATCAGACTGGTGTGAACGTGCTGCACACACTCTCCCAAAAGTCCGGTAGACGCATCTCGATCCATACGGGACTCCTGTGCCACCACTGGGCCTCTACCGGTCAGAGCTTCGAGTGGCACCGCCCAAGGACGCCGTGACTGTGCTCCTCCTGATGTAACCTACTACTACAGAAGATCTAGATCCAGCCCAGACGTGGAAGTTGAGCTCAATGACACGGAAGTCTCCACCATGAACGCCCTGTCGGGATCGGACTCCACGCCATGTTCTGTCACCGTATCATTTGAGTCTGCCTGAGTTGACGCTCGGGCACTATGGTTTGGTGCGAGTGCAGATCCTGTTGCTACAGTCACAGTAGGCAATGCACAGAAATCCCACTCTCCCTCGACAGGTACAACAATAGACACCAAAGTGGTGGAGGTTGTATCAAAATCGGCGCGAGAACGGCGTGCAGAGCGCTGACGCCGACGTCGCGGGATCACTCGACTGGAACGACTTCATGAAGACATGTCATCGCGAGGTGGCATCGTGGTCGCAACAGAGTGGAGGATCGAAAGGATGGTGGCAGCCTGGGACTCGCTGGCAGGTGGAGCTGAAGGTACACCATCGGATGAGGAAGGAGGAGAGGATGGAGGAGATGTGATTGAAGAGGCTATCGACAAATGAGTAGCAGAAGCATGCTCAGTGACGATGAGGTCACAAAGCCGCTGCACCGTTTGCCGCAGGCCGTGGATCTTGGCAAATATGCTTGCCAGAGGTCAATCTAGGGGATCTACCAACGCCGGTAGATCCGTATGCTGTGGAGGACGCAGGCTCGGATGAGGCTATAGCCAAGGTGGATGCCAGCCGGGAGGGCGCTTCCAACAGCGACGCCAACCATGACGTCCATCACCACCGTAGTAACAGGTGAACGCGCAAGGCGCGTGCTCAAATGTCCACGCACTCATCTCTTGCGCTTGACGATGGATAGGTACCAAGGGCACCTACTCCCGGTGGTAAATACCAAGCCACGGGAGAGAATGAGTCCAATAGGTACTGTCACTCCTAGAGGTCACAGCGTCCGGGTCAACAAACGTGACCAGACGGGATGAGTTGCACTATCACAGCACGCCCGGAGATTAGAATTCGACTAACTGCGGCCACTAGTGCTACAGCCAGTAATAGAGCGAAGACTGCTTCAAGAAGAGAAGGGGTGGCGGCTACAGGTGTGGCTGCTGCTCCAAGCAGTAGACGACCGAGCCCTCGGCGATGGTAAGATTCGAATCCGCCGTCGATCCTACGGAGTGAAGTGTGCGCACGAATCCATGGGCCCCAGGGAGATATCGGTCCAGGACACGTCTCGAAGTGGAGATCACCGCCGACGCACAATCCGTTGTCGGCTGAGAAGGCAAAACTGCAAGCGCTGGCGTAGCCGCCACACTATGTTGTCGTTGCAACTCCGCCCGATTCGGCTATTGCTGCTATGAAAGCTGCTGCTGCTACGGCGGAAGTAGTTGGATGATTCCCTTTTTATGTTGTTATTCTCTAGCCCTCAGGCCCCCTTTTGTGTTTCTTTTTTCTTCTTTTGCCCTCACCCTCAACCCCCTTTTTTTCCTTTTCCACTCGCTTGCAGGCGTACCCCTTTTTGTATTTTTTGTTGCTCGTCCCCCCCCTTTCTCGATTTCCCCTAAGGTGGGTGAACAGAGAAAATAAGGAAGGGGAGGGGGCTTGTCCGGCCCTCCCTCCCATGCACGCTCGCTTGCTCGCTCACACAGTGAGCGAGCGAGCGAGTGAGCGAGTGTGGGAGGGGGGGGAGGAGGGGCCGAGGAGTGAATGGGGGGGGGGTTCGCCCTCTCTGCCGTCGGCCCCTCTGTCGGTCGGCCGACGGAGCCGATGGGGCCAACAGGTCCCTCCGAGGGGCCCCTAGGAGGGGCTCAATGGAGCCCTCCGAGGGCCCCCTCAAGAAGAGGGAGGGGGGCGAATGGGGCCGACGGGCCCCCTCGTAGGACCCCCCCTCAGAGGAGGGCTGCGAGGCCCTCCTCGCAGTGGCAGCAGCAGCTATAACAATAGGTGTAGCTGATGCGGTTGTTCTTACTGTTGCTGATCTGTTGCTGTTGCTTCTACTACTACTTTTGCTACTGCTGCTTCTGCTGTTACTGCTCTGCACAGTAGCTGCTGCTTCTGCTTGCTGCTGCCACTGCTGCTATTGCTATTGCTACTTCTGTCGCTACTACTGCTTGCTGTTGTCACCGCTACTACTACTGCCGTCGCTGCTACACGCTGTTGCTACTGCCACCGCTGCTGCATTGGCTACTCTTGCTAATGCTACATGCTGCTGCTGCTAACGCCGTTGCTGTAGCGGCTGATGCGCTGCTGCAGCTGCTATTGCTTTGAGCGGCTACGCTGCCGCTATTACTCCTAGTGCGTTGCACCGCAGCTACCGCGGATGCTTCGCCTACTACTGCTATTGCTGTTGCCGCCGCAGTCGCTAGTGCTGCTCTTCACGACTCACCACCCCTGTGGCATTCACGTGTAGTCGTTTTGCGCTCCCTCATGCTGCTGCCGGTGTGGCGCCACGTTGCGCGTTCTCTTTGCGTTCCGCCCACTGCTGCTGCTTGTGCTGCTCACACACCCCCCTATGCTCTGATGCCAAATTGGAAATATTTTAGGGCATGCAAGCCCATGCAAAAATGAACATGAGCTCTGTGTGAGTGCGATGCAAGACGGCAAGAATTTGGCTAAGTCTAGAACTCTGAATATAAAAGAACAAGGAGAGTTTACAAATGAGTCCCTAGCGGGCTTATACAGGGGCGGCGGCAGCTAGCCGCACCGGGCCCCGTCACCCCTGCAAAACCCAAATGAGTCAACAGGGAGAACAAAGTGCATACACCATGACAACAACAAAAGTGGTCTCCTCGAGGCACTGGAACAGCTCTCTGAGTGCCCGGGTCTTGACCACCGAGATAATTTGAGCAGTGCCCAAAAATCTCGGAATCAACGTCCACACATCATAGGCGGCTTTCCAAACATCGGAAGCCCCACAACAGCCATCGGGTCTCCTCGTCGCACTGGTATCGTCCACCGGGTGCGCAGGTCTCAATCCACCGAGAAAACTCTCCTAGCTACCGACAAGCCAGCAGGGGTGCCGGAACGCATCGACCGTGTCTCGCTTGCACTGTTGTACGTGCTGGACAAGTCTCGAGACACTCCGAAGGCCTGTCGTGTCGTCACGCTCTCCTCCACCATATACACCAAATGTGGGTATCTCGGTAATCCATCGGCGTCGGTCGTGACGGGTGGAAGCCACACAAACCAACAGCTGTTGCTGCTATTGCTACTGCAGGTTGTAGGCTGCTGTGCTTGACAAGAAAGCAAGTAAGCAAGCAGGCAGCAGCTGGGCGGGTGCAAGAGAGACACCAAGCAAGGCAGTTTCTGTGGAAGTTGAGATGACGAGAAAACGACTAGCAACAAGTGACGAGGTGGTAGACGTCAGGTATAGGGGAGGTAAGCAAGCGAGCAGCAAGCTCGATCTCGCTTGCCATGTTCCAAAATAAGAGACCTGAACTAAACTACCCATTGTCAAATTGCAACCTGTAAACTAGGCCACTGAAGAGAATAACTAGTAGAAGAAAAAGGCTAGAGTGTGAACCCGAAGTAGCTTTGCGTGTACGCATACACGCTAGCCAGAGGCATGTGAGACTTGTGCAGAGGGTCGGCTATGATGCTCGCCGTGTAGCCATGCCAGCAGGGGTTGCCTCTCTCCAATTAGTCAACTGCAACCGTGAGGTGAGTGTGCAACGAGGCCAGAGGTCACCGTGTGGTACTGACAGAAAACCAACACTCCCCCATGACCCATGGCCGACTTGTACAATGGCACAACAGGCACTACACCGACGTCACGAGGAGTGATACGACACAAGACTGTACACAGGCACTGGCACGACAGATCAACCAGGAGGAACACGAGGACACAACAACCCAACAGCGTGAACTGCGGCCTTGAAGACATTGCTGCTAAGTGCCTTTGTGAGGAAGTCTGCACGTTGCTGTCGGGTATCGACTCACACGATCTGAACATCGTCTGCAGCTACACGCTCACGCACAAAATGATGCTCCACATTGATATGCTTTGTGCGAGTGTGATGCATGCCATCATGCTCAGGAATAGCCTTTGTGCTTTGGTTGTCGCAACGCAAGGTGATGCAGCAAATGGGAACACACAGTTGTTGCAACAAATGGCACAACCATACACTCTCACATGTTCCAGCACCAAGAGCAACATATTCTGCCTCACTCGAGCTGCGCGCAACACAACCCTGCTTGCCACTCTTCAAGGAGATCGTAGTCCCACCAACAAGGAGGACATAGCCAGTGCGACTGCGTGCATCAGTGTCATGTGCCCAATCACTGTCAGTGTATCCATCAACAACCACTGACGGTTGCGCCCGGTAACAGAGACCAACTCGGGCAGTGGAGAGCGCATACTACACAACACATAGTGCGGCTTCCATGTGTCTTGCACGTGGAGACCGTGAGAACTGAGCAAGGAAGTTCACAGCAAAGGCTACGTCTACTCTAGTAGTAGTGGCCAGGTACATGAGAGACCCTATGACTCGCAGGAAGTCAGTTACGTCCACTGTCTCCCCCAGCTTTGACACGTCCAGAGTTTTAAACAACCTCTGGCCGGCAGGCGTCATCATTGTTGAGGCAGTGGGGACAGACTCAAGCAGGGAGGCAAAAGCGCTCCCCAGGCTCCTGACGTACGTAGCCTGGTGGACGTGGAGAACGCGACGAGCACGGTCACGCTCAAGCTCCATGCCAAGAAACACGCGAGCTGGACCCAGGTCTTTCATCTTGTATGTGGACTGCAGTAGGGACTTCACAGTCGACACAACTTCGCGACTCGGGGACGCAATAAGTAGGTCATCGACATACACGAGGATGGCAGCAAAGGGCGCCGATCGTGGAGTGAAAAAGAGGGAGGGGTCCACCGTGCTTCGGCGATATCCCCCCTTCTCCAGGGTGGATGTGATCTCTTGGTTCCAACACCGTGCTGACTGCTTGAGGCCATAGAGGGCCTTTCGCAGTCTCCAAACTCGATTGGTGCCGTCGGAGAACCCTGGACGCTACACCATGTAAATCTCCTCATCCAGCCGACCATATAGAAAGGCATTGTTTATATCCATCTGCTCGAGCTCCCAGTCGTGGTGTGCGATAAGGCTTAGGAGGGATCAAACTGTGGTGCAGCATCTCACGGGAGCAAAGGTTTCGTCAAAGTCAACGCCGGGGACTTGAGAAAACCCCTTTGCTGTAATTCGGTCCTTGTACGTGTCGAGCTCGCCGTTGGGGTTGTACTTACGACAAAAGACCGAGCGGGCATCAATCGCCTTACGGCCTCGTGGGAGATCGACCAGCTCGTATACGACATGGTCATCCAGGGCTCTTAGCTCGTTCCGCATGGCAAACTCCCACTACTGGGACTCAGGCGCTGCCCGTGCCTGGCGAACAATTGTGGGGTCAGGCGATGGTGGTGGATCGGCAACTGTTGCATTGCACTCGGCAATGCTCCCAAAGATGGCGGCTTCGAGTGCACGCTCATGCTCTGATGTGAGCAGTGCGTATCCAAGGACAGAGATAGGATGCACAACTCTTGTGGCTAGGCCCAAGGCATCCATACCAGTCGGCAGCGCTGGGGACTGTGCAGACGAGGTCTGCGAAGGTTGGACAGAGGACGCTACAGCACTAGAGGAGCGAGAGGGAAGCGCGCGCAGGCGGCCGCCGCGAACAAAAGGTTCGACGGGTGCGGGGCGTGGAGGAGCACTGGGTGGATGGGGCACAACGGGAATGAGCGGCCTGGATGGGGACGCAGCGGAATGTGTGGGAGAGACGGACTCAGCAGGGAAAGATGAGGATGTCACAGGGGATGACGGAGCTCCAAGCGAGCTAGACGGCACCGACGGGGGGGAGGATGGTGTAGGTGAGCTAGTCGTAGTGCCAGCCGTTGGAGAACGCTCAGAGGGTGAAGGCTGCTGAGACAAGACAGCAGCAGGGACGGCAGGGAGAGATGGGACTGCAGGGCCAACCTCCCCCCGCAACCGAGAGAGCGGAAGCAGGGAGGTAGAGGACGAGGAACGATTGAGGTCATGGAGAAACACTGACTCGAAGAACAAGGCATCTCGGGACTCAATGACGTGCTGATGCTCTGAGTCCCAGAAGCGCCAGGCTTTCGACTGGGAGGAAACGCCCAAGAAGGGGCAGAGACGTCCACGCGCGGAGAGTTTCCCGTCGCGGAGGTCCTCCGGGAGCCAGACAGACGCAATGCTACCCCAGATGTGAGCCAGACGGAGGTCAGCACAAGAGCCGTACCAGAGCACAAAGGGCGTAACGGTGCGGGGAAGAGGACCGTGATGGACGCGATTCCACACCCAGGTCGTATAGCTCATGGCCTCAAAGGCAAAGAGAGGGGAGAGCCCAGATTCAGACAAGAGGGTGCGGATGCCATCGGCAAGGGTCCGATTCCAACGCTCAAAAACACCGTTTTGTTGGGGTGTGTAGGGAGCCAAGGTCTCCAGACACACCCATTGGGACTCAAGAAACTGGGCGGTGGGTCCAAGGAACTCACTGCCACGATCACTGCGAAAGACGCGCAAGGAACGCTGACACGCACGTTTAGCCTGAACGAGCCATGACGCGATGACAGAAGCAACATCACTCTTCTGACGAAGAGCAAATATCCATAAAAAACGGGAGAAATCGTTAGTAAGGCATAGAACGTAACGCCCGACCCCCCCAAGAAAGTCATTGGGAAGAGGTCCCATGACGTTGGCATGAACAAGATCAAGAGGGTGAGCGGACTGGGAGTCCAAAGAGGCAAAGGGAGAACGATGCATCTTGCGTTGGGTGCGGTCCAGGCAGTTAGAGGGGCATGGCGTAGGGAAGGTGGAGGGCGACAAGCCAACAGCGGGCTAAAGGCAAAGTATGCTAGTGATAGCATCAGTGTGTACATGGCCAAGACGGGGATGCAAGAGCTGGATATTAGCAGGAGAAAGGGAAGGGGTGACGTGAGCAAGAGACAAACCAACAGCGGGTGCAGAGGGGGCATGAAGGGAGACACGATATAGCTTGTCACATGTAATCCCCCGCAAGACAATGCGACCAGAAGAGCGAAGACGGACAGTGCCCACGCCCTGACTAGCTGAGAAATCCATGCCTTGATCGTTGAGGGACGTCACCTACAGCAGGCTGAGTTCCAAAGAAGGCACGAACAGAACGTCAGGCAGAAACACCACTCCACTAGGATCGAAAAAGCGAACAACAGCAACGCCCTGAACGGGGAGGAGCTGCCTAGAACCAGTGCACACAAAGCGAACAGAGCCGACAGGACCCAAGGAGGCAAAAGCGGACCGAACAGAGGTCATGTGATGGGTAGCTGCTGAGTCAAGGACCCAGAAGCCACCAGAGACACGGACACTAGGAAGGACTCCACAGGTGGCGACAGTGCCAACGGAGGGCGGGGACAAGGCACAGGCAACAAGACAACGAGGGAGAACGACAGACTACGAGTGCTCGACCCACGGAACAGACAAGGATGGCAACCCAAGGACGTGACCGGGGGGGTCCCCACGAGGAACGGTGTCAGTCTGACAGGCAGGACCCCTGGCCAACGAAGACACACTCTCACCTCCCTGATCACAAAGGTGAAGACACTGGAGGAGAGACTACTTGAGTTGGCGCTCGCTGTCGACGGAGGCAACAAACGATGGAGAAGGCGCGCTTGAGAGAGGGGCGATCCACGGAGGAGGGATGTAGGCCGAGGAAGGTGGGCCCGCAACGGTGGGTGCACCATAAGTCGGTGGCCAGCCCCAAGGGTAGAGGACAGACAGATGGACGCCGGCGACACAGGCAGCGGAATAGGCCTGAGCTGCGGAGGAGCTGGCAGACGAGGTAGAGCTGGAGCTGGAGCTAGAGCTGACGGTGGAAGACGAAGAGGGCCTGGTAGTACGCGCCCAATGAGCACGCATGGCACGTGCAAGGCGGACGTCATCAGGGGGTACAGGGCACTTGCGAGCGGAATGCTCAGAGGAGCCACATTTCCAGCACACCACCTCACCAGGAGCACACGACGGCGCAGCAGATTTGCGCTTCCCCTTGCCTTGCCCACGACCGCGTCCACGACCACGGCCCTGGGAGGCAAGGGCCGTGGCTATAGAGGTATAAGAGGAAGGAGAAGAGGATGGAGACGAGGCCGATGTAGCAATGGAGGGAGAAGTGGAGGTGGCAACGGAGACGGCGGCCACCCCTGTGAATGTAGTGCGATGAAGGCGCTTGTTTTGGAGACTTGTCCACCAGGCTGCAAGCCTTTCAGCGACAAAGTCCCAGAGGGCACCAACGCCTGGAGGGGACTTGGGTGGAATAGGCTAGGAGGCAAGCCGCTGCAGCTCGTTTGCTTTGACATCACGGAGAAGGTCGGACAGCTCAGGGATCAACCCGTTGACCATGGTGTGCACAGCGGATAGCTGACTTGGTGCGGCCTCACCAAGCTTGCGAAGCAACTTGAGCCCGCGTGCCCAGTAGGCATCGGCCGACTCGTCTGCATGCATTAAGAGCGTGTTGAACTGAACGATGAGTGCACTTTGCGCCGCCTGACATGTGAATGTCGTGCGCCGACGAAGCATGGTGTATGCACCAACTGGGTCAGCCAGACGCTGAACAGCTGGGTCAGCATTATAAGTGCCAACGTCGTCGACAAGTGTCTTAAGGGCAGCAGCAATGAGGGCGCGGACAACGCGAGCAGACTCATCAGCAACTGGGGTGAAGGAAGGTGTGGCAGGGAAGTAGTATTCCCACAGACGTTCTCCCTGAGCCCATGCGCTAAACCGGGTCTCCCAAGAAGTGACGACAAGTCTAGTAGAAAGGACAGGAGGCTGGGAGAAGAAGTCATGCTGGCGGGAGATTGCGGCAGGAGGGACAGTAGATGGGGTGACAGCAGGGTTTGAGGTAGCAGAGTTAGCAACAGGTGGGGTGGAAGAGACACCAGCACCAATGCCAGCAGAGGAGCCAGCTGGCAGGACAGAGGCAGCAGGCAGCCGCTTGAGCACAAGCACAGCCACCTCATCTGCGAAGGCGGCGCGATTGTCATTGGCGACTTTGAGATGCTCTTCAGCATCACGCTGAGCATCGCGAGCAAGGGCCAGCTGGCGCTGAAGGTCTGCTATGACCGACTCGTTGTCACCAGGCATAGTGACGATTAATGGGTCCTGCCGAGAAAATTTTGACAGAGTTTCACCCGCCCCAGTGGGCGTGGGAAAACTGGTAATGCCTTAGGCACGGTAGATAGGTGCTACAAGACAGCCCGACCCGAGTCACACAAACAAGCCACCACAGAGAAAGAAGACAGAGAGCAAGAGAAAGGAGATGCAGACCAGGAGACCTCACGAGGTGTGTGAGGGGCTGTGCAAAAGAGCAAGAATAGGTGGGACAATGGAGGCAGCTGCAGCGGAGAGCACAGAGATGCAAGATGCAACTGGCACAATCAGTGCCAGGCAGCCTGTGGTGAAGGCGGCGCCAACGGTCGGAAGGACCGCCGCCACAATGACGGCTGCTGTGACGAGTGTGGTGATGTTGGAGGGTGCAGCTGCAGACATTGGGACACAGCTTGTGGCAGCCACATCGACTGTGGCTTCTGCAACAGGTTCTGCAACTTCTGCCGTATCCATTGCAGCTACGGCCATTTGCACTTCCTCAGTCGTTGCTGTTGCAACAGCGATTGCTGAGGAACTGCGAATGGCCGTAGCTGCAATGGATATGGCAAAAGCTGTAGAAGCTGTTGCAGAAGCCACAGCTGATGTGGCTGCCGCAAGCTGTGTCCCAATGTGTGTAGCTGCCGCAGCCAATGGTCCAGCTACAACAGCCGCCTCAGTGTAGGAATCAGCAGCGCGGCCAGCTGACGTTGATGCAGGGGCGCGTGCTGCTCTAGCTACGGCAGCAAAGGTGGCAGCAGCTGCAGCTGCCGCGTCTATCACAACGGATGTGGTACGTGTGAAGGTGCGAGCAAGATCTACTGCCTCCTGACACCAAGTTGAGTGCGGCGACGCAGCAGCGGTGTTGTGTGGCTGCTCAATCCCCCCAGAGGTGCTAAGGGAGGGAGGGCTTACCGAGCTTTGTCGCGTAGCCGGTGGCGAAGGCGAGGGCTGACGCGCCAGCTGTTCCTCGTGGTGCTCGCCACGCGAAGCCGTACCCGGTATGTCTGAGGAAGCCAGTTTGGCGTGCACCACCGCGGTGGTGCGTGCGCGGTAGCTTCCAACACTGTTGTAGAGAGAGTGCTGCTAGGCAGCCGTCACCACCGTTGCAGCGTGTGTGGTGGTGCACTTGCGGGGCTGATCAAGGCAGTCGTTGGCGGCTGATGAGGTTGACATCGTCGCTGCCACTGTTGCTGTTGCAAGGCTCTCTTGCTGCTGTTGTTGCACAAAGGACTGTGCGTACTGCTGCTGTAATGCTGCCTGCTGCTGCTGTAATGCTGCCTGCTGCTGCTGTCGCTAGGTCCTGATGCTGATACTGCTACAAGGTGTCGATGCTGCTGCTGCCATGCAAAAGCCTGTGGCACAGCAGCATGCTGAGATTGACTACGTCGCCGTTGCTGCTGCTGCTGCTGCAAGGCGCTCCTGCCGCTGCTATTTCAAGGCTCCGATGCTGCTACTGCTGCAAGGTACCGACGCTGCTGCTGCTGTGCAATAGCTTGTGGCACGGCAGCATGCGTGCTACTGCTGCAATGCTGCCTGCTGCTGCTGCTGCTGCAAGGAGTAGATGCTGCTGCTGCTGGAAGGCGCCAACGCTGCTGGTGCTGTTGCTATGCGCCGATGCTACTATTGCTTGAAGGTGCCGACGTTGCTGCTGCTATGCCAAAGCCTGTGGCATAGCAGCGTGCTAAGATTGACAACGTTGCTGTTGCAGCTGCTGCTGCAAGGCGCCAACGCTTCTGCTGCTGCGTAAAGGCCTGTGGCACGGCAGCGTGCGTGCTGCTGCTGCAATGCTGCTTGCTGCTGCTACTGCTGGATGCCGAAGTTGATGTTGCTGTGCGGAGGACTGTTGCACATTGGAGCAGATCTGGAGTACGGCAGAGGTGCAGGGGTGCAGAGGACCCAGGCTGCAGAGGTGCAGCCCGTGGGCAACACTCCGCCACGTGAGTTGGTGGCGATCTGGAGTACATGCGGAGGACTGTTGCAGTTGGAGCAGATCTGGAGTACGGCAGAGGTGCAGGGGTCCAGAGGACCCGGGCTACAGAGGTGCAGCCCGTGGGCAACACTTTGCCACGTGAGTTGGTGGCGATCCGTTCAGCACGATAGGCCCCCCCAACCCTTCTTTCTCTTGCGTGGGCAGCAACCCGCCAAGTACGGCGGTCCACCTCGGGCTTCCTAGTGCTGCCTAGAGTAAGACCTAGGCAGTGTGGGGGAGCGGAGCAAGGATACAGCGGCGAAGTGGTTGGGGTGCGGCGCCGAGAGGGCATGCCGCGAAGTCGTCCCAGAGTCGAGGACGGCGCTTCAATGCGTCGTCCTACTTCCACGCTGCTCTGATACCAGTAGGCTGCTGTGATGGACAAGCAAGCAAGCAAGCAAGCAGGCAGCAGCTGGGCGGGTGCAAGAGAGACACCAAGCAAGGCAATTTCCGTGGAAGTTGAGATGACAAGAAAAAGACTAGTAACAAGTGACGAGGTGGTAGACGTCAGGTGTAGGGGAGGCGAGCGAGCGAGCAGCGAGCTCGATCTCGCTTGCCATGTTCCAAACTAAGAGACCTGAACTAAACTACCCACTGTCAAATTGCAACCTGTAAACAAGGCCACTGAAGAGAACAACCTGAAGAAGAAAAAGGCTAGAGTGTGAACCCGAAGTAACTTTGCGTGCATGCATACACGCTAACCAGAGGCATGTGAGACTTGTGCAGAGGGTCGGCTATGAGGCTCGCCGTGTAGCCATGCCAGCAGGGGTTGCCTCTCTCCAATTAGTCACCTGCAACCGTGAGGTGAGTGTGCAACGAGGCCAGAGGTCACCGTGTGGTACTGACAGAAAACCAACACTCCCCCATGACCCACGGCCGACTTGCACAATGGCACAACAGGCACTACACCGATGTCACGAGGAGTGACACGACACAAGACTGTACACAGGCACTGGCACGACAGATCAACCAGGAGGATCACCAGGANAAGGCTAGAGTGTGAACCCGAAGTAACTTTGCGTGCACGCATACACGCTAGCCAGAGGCATGTGAGACTTGTGCAGAGGGTCGGCTATGAGGCTCGCCGTGTAGCCATGCCAGCAGGGGTTGCCTCTCTCCAATTAGTCACCTGCAACCGTGAGGTGAGTGTGCAACGAGGCCAGAGGTCACCGTGTGGTACTGACAGAAAACCAACACAGGTCACTCACACCTCTGGTTGATGTAGCCATGTGCGTCATCGCTAGCAGGTTGCCTGACGTCGCTGCGCTGGCCGCTCACCTCCTTGCGTCAAACGTGGGGGTCAGAGTTGTCGCCGAAAATCCAGCGACATTTCCCCTGGCCCAGTGGCCGTAGGAAAAATTCTAACGCCGCCACCAGGCAGGTCACTGCTGCCGGAAAAACTACAGCAGCATATCCCCTGCATTGGCGCGTATGGGAGGTCCGCCCGCGTAGTCAGGAACCTGTACGTCATTGCTGTTGCCGTTGTGTCTGCTGCGCTATGGCTCTAATACCAAAAAAGAACTAGCTAGTGCGCGCGTTGGGGCAGTGGTGTTGTTGATGCAGTGTGTGGGGACCCGCACTTGTTGTTTAGTCTGCCCCCTCAGTCTGCTGCACTAGAGTCTAAGTCTGAAAGCTCTTGTTTGTTACTCAAAAGTGTGCGCGCAAGAGTTAGCGCCAAAAAGCAGCTGGAATGAAGCAATGACGGATTAGGAATGAAGAATGAGCAACTGACCGAGACCCCTCCGAGATCTAGCCTCACCTTAGCTCTGTGTGGCTTGTTCCTCAGAAAACCAGCCAAACCAGGAAAATCCTAGCATTATCCTGTCTGGCAGAATTTTCAATGTGAGCCTTGCCAGACACCAGACAGCCGAAAACTTCGGCGTTGCCTGTGTTGCCCAAAAACTGAACGATACCAAGATAACCATGCTGCAAACGCAGTCGTGCAGTCAGAATCAGCAAGAAGAAAAGTTGCGAGGAGTTATGGCTGTCTGAACTCAAGCGCCGACTGCACTGCTCCTGAGAGCCAACTACGACTAGTGATGGCGTGACAGCCAAGGGTAGTTGCCGATGGAGCTGGTCGTGTGAGGGTGCAGTGTCAGAAGCACGAGGAGGAGAACCACACGCTCGGTTGCACTGCAACACGTCCAATCCACCGAACAGGGGCTCCTCGACATCAACGCCCATCTACTCAGTCGTCTCCACAATCATGTACACCAGCCGAGGTCACAGTATGAGTCACTAAGGCAGTGCATGGGCAAAACAACAACAACCTACAGAGCTGGGACTGAAACGTAGTAGTCGAGCACCGTATTGTCTGCAAGTGAGCAACATCAAATGGAGAGGTGGCCAAGACGGAGATGACAAGGAACAAGCAGAAGCCTTTGCAACAAGACTACTGGTTAACCTTCCGTAGTGCCCGGCACATTCGACTATAACAATTCCTTTCCTTCGACCAGTCAAGCACCTGAATAAGTTTTGTCTTCTGGACAAATCACTCTTAAACTGCGGAAATCTGTTATCTCTACAAATGGTTTCAGCTTCCGCAAGGTGCTCCAGGGACTGCGGGCAGAACGTGAGATGTCCATGTTCCGCGCGCAGTCCTGCGACGATATGAACTCACATGGACGTGGCAATCGGCGCAACGCAAATCGATATGCAAGACTGCTTGTGGAGCGAGCTGTGTTGGTTTTTGTGCTCATTGTGCTCTGTTGTGTCTTCACGGCTTGTGTACATCGGCGTGTATATGACTGACGGCAAGACTCCACGCTGATGGAGTGTCGTCCGGTTGAGCCAACTCACGCTGACGTCTTCTCGCAGTTCGCTGGAGCCTCCTCTCTCCGGCGACGTGTTCAGCTCCATCGGCACACCTCCTCGGCGGTCGCGCTGCCGGCGGTCGCTGCCACCGCAGTCGTTGTCTGCATGCGTCCAGCGCGTCCTGTCGCGCCTGCGTCGTCATGCGCTGCCTAGGGTCCTTGTTGCGTGTTGCATGGCCCTGGTCGGCAGCATAAACCATCGTGGGCACTGCCTGGATCCAGGCAGCTATAACTCCTTGTTACTATTTTTCTAGTTTATTCTGACCGCACGGCTGCGTTTGCAGCGTCAGTGTTTTGGTATTGTCTAGTTTTCAGGCATAACGGACGACGCCCGGGTTTTGGGCTTTCG
Source organism: Penium margaritaceum (assembly GCA_023375785.1). Taxonomy (NCBI): domain Eukaryota; kingdom Viridiplantae; phylum Streptophyta; class Zygnematophyceae; order Desmidiales; family Peniaceae; genus Penium; species Penium margaritaceum. Next base: position 58,331 of record SZWC01000595.1, on the reverse strand, counting down.
GCTGTCTGGCAGGCCTCACCGAGAAAACCTGCCAGCCTGAAATTAGCTATTTTCTGATTGGCTGGTGAACTGAGTAACAAGCTCTACAGAGCTGGGGGGGAGGCTAGTTCTTGGAGGGGTCTCCCATTGTGTCTCATTCTTCATTGCTAATCAGTTACTATCAGTTTCCAGCTGCTTTCTAGCGCTAACACTGGCGCGCGCACTTCTGAGTAACAAACCCAGAGCTTCCAGACTTAGACTCTAGAGCAGCAAACTGAGGGGGCAGCTGACTTAAGCAACGAGCGTGGAAGCCCGCACGCTGCATCAACAACGCTGCTGCCCCAACCTGCTGCCTA
>SZWC01000595.1:42828-57934 GCA_023375785.1 Penium margaritaceum | reverse complement strand
CTGCCAGCCTGAAATTAGCTATTTTCTGATTGGCTGGTGAACTGAGTAACAAGCTCTACAGAGCTGGGGGGGAGGCTAGTTCTTGGAGGGGTCTCCCATTGTGTCTCATTCTTCATTGCTAATCAGTTACTATCAGTTTCCAGCTGCTTTCTAGCGCTAACACTGGCGCGCGCACTTCTGAGTAACAAACCCAGAGCTTCCAGACTTAGACTCTAGAGCAGCAAACTGAGGGGGCAGCTGACTTAAGCAACGAGTGTGGAAGCCCGCACGCTGCATCAACAACGTTGCTGCCCCAACCTGCTGCCTAGTTTCTGTTTTGGTATCAGAGCGAGAGTGTAGCAGAAGCAGTAGAAGACTGACGTACAGGTGCCAGACAATGCCGGCGGACCTCCACACGCGCCGGTACAGGGGAAATGCTGCCGGATTTTCCCCGGCAGCGTTGACCCGCCTGGTGGCGGCGTAAAAAATTTTCCCACGGCCATAGGGCTAGGGGAAATGCTGCCGGATTTTTTCCGGTAGCACAGACCCCCACGCTGGACGCAAGGAGGTGAGCGGCTGACCACGTCAGGCCCCTGCTGACGACGTCGCACACGGCGACGCCCTCAGGTGTGACTGATAGCAGCAGCCAACAGCAGCAGCAGCTTGCCGCGGCGGCGAGCAGTGGCAGCAATGGCCAGTAGTAACAGCATATTGCAGCAGCCGGTAGCAGCAGCAGCTCGCAGCAGCAGCAGCCGGCATCAGCAGCCGCTGCAGCGAGCAGCAGCCAACAGCAGCAGCTGCACGCAGCAGCCAGCAGCAGCAGCGGCCAGCGACAGCAGCAGCAGCCGGCTGCAGCAGCCCGCAGCAGCAGCAGCAGCAGCAGCCCGCAGCAGCAGCTGCTGCAGCTGCCAGCCCGCTGCTTGCATCGAGCAGCGAGCTGCTCAGTGCGAGCAGCTCGCTACCCACAGCGAGCAGCGAGCTCGCAGTGAGCAAGGCAAAATAAATATGAAAAAAACAAAAAAAAAACGGGGACACCCTCCCCCCCCCTTCATTTTGCTTAGGAGCAGTAGCAGCCGCTGCTACAGCAGCAGCACCAGTAGCAGCAGCTGTAGCAGCAACAGCGACAACCGCAGCAGCAGCATTAGTAGTAGCAGCAGCAGCAGCAGCAACTCCAGCAGCGGTAGTAGCATTAGCAGCAGCAGCAGCGGCAGCAACTGCAGTAGCAGCAATAGCAGCAGCGGCAGCAACAGCAGCAGCAGCCACTGCAGCAGCAACAGCCGCTGCAGCAACTGCCCACCATTCCTGACATCAGCGGCCTTCCGCTGACATCACTGCTGACGTCATCAACCACAGACCAAAAATGAAAACAACCAAGAGGCCACCAGGAGACTCTGCTGACGTCCGCCATCCTTGGCGGACGTTACTGTTGACATCAGCAACACACACCAAAGAAGAACAAAACTAGAAAAAAAAGGGGCTTGGGACACACCATGGCTGACAATCACAAGGCAGAGGGGTCCTCCGCTGCGGGAGGGACCCCTACCTCCCCTTTCTTGCGGCGCCTGTAGCAGCAAGACCAGCGACAACAGCCACCGTTGTAGCAGCCACCACAACAGCCGTAGCAGTAGTAGCAGTAGCAGCAGCAGCGATAGCAGCCGCAGCAGCAGCACCAGTTGCCGCACCAGCAGCTGCGGCAGCAGCAGCAGCTGCAGCAGCAACAGCAGTAGCAGTCGCCGCAGCAGCAATAGCGGCAGCAGCAGCAACAGCAGCAGCAACAGCAGCAGTAACGGCAATAGCAGCAACAATAGCAGCGGCTGCCACTACAGCAGCAGCAGTGGCAGCAGCAACAGCAGCAGCATCAGCAGCCACTACAGCCACAGCAGCCGCTGCAGCCACAGCAGCCGCTACACCCACAGTAGCCCACTAGTGTCGTCGGCGGCAACCCTGACCCCATCGTGGCTCTTCAGCACCAGCTCGCCGCCTTGACGCAGCAGCTTGCCGCGCTACAGCCACCAGCCTCCGAGCCTGCCACCAGTGTGCTGCCGTCGTTCGTCCCTCCAAGACACGTCAGCCCGGCTGTGTCTGCTGCCACATATCATCTGGCACAGTAGCAGACTCAGCGCCAGTGGCAGACAGTGACCGCCGTCCTTCGCCCCACTCTGGGTGCCGGCCGAAGGCAAAAGGACTTTGAGACGCCGCCGCCGCCGCTTCAGGCCGGCGAGCAGTTCCGGAGCTGGGAGCTCAGCTTCCGGATCTGGGCACAATGTGAGGGTCTATGGATGTACTGCACCCTCCCTTATGACTCCACCCAGGCCGACCAGCTGTATGACGCTGGTCGCGCCGTTCGTGCCCTAGTCCCAGTCGCCCCTCCGTCGTTCCGCCTGGCCCTCGAGCCTTTCCTCGGCGACTTCACCACTGACGTCCCTCCAGACCCGGCCGCCACCTGGCATGTCCTCACCAGGCCCCATCGCATGTCCAGCGACGCTGAGATTAGTCGTCTGCTCCGGGAGTTCAACTCCTTGCACATGGGGGAGACTGAGACGGTCACTGCCTACTGGCAGCGGGCAGAGGACATCCTTCGACGTCTCGGCACATCCGCTTTGCCCCCTTTGTCTGCGCTTCTCACCATCAAGCGCGGCGCCACCAGCGCATACGCGGACGTCTTCGTGCACTACCCCTAGGACGTTCTCTCCACCATGGCGGCCTAGGGCACCCTCATGCCTTGGGCGTACGAGCTCTTCCTCCGTGTTGAGGAAGCTCAACAGGAGTCCCAGCTCCATCGCATGGAGGCGCTTGCATCCCCTGACGTCGCCTCCCCTGTCGTCGCCTCCCCTGCCGATGCCTCCGTGGCCGTCGCCTCCCCTGCCGTTGCCTCTGTGGCCATCGCCTCCCCCACAATAGCTACCTCATCGTTGTTGGGAACAAAGAAGAAGCGCAAGAACAGAAAAAGGCAAGGGTCCGATGCAACAGCAGCAGCAGCAGTCGTCGACCGGGTCTAGCGGTGGTGGCTCGGTCTGCCACAATTGTGGTCGGCCTAAACACGGGTGGTTCACATGCCCTTTGCTGACGGACGAGGCCCACGTCATCGCCACCCTGCGACGCCAGCGGGAGTGCCGTCTTGCCTCTGCCACCGTCGGTACTGCTGGCCCTGACACTCAGACCTCGTCTAGCAACTCGGCCTCTCCGACAGCTTTGCCTGTCCTGCAGACACCCCCGCAGCAGCAGTAGTACTCACATCCGTCGGCGCTTCCGCTTCCTTCGCCGGCCCAGTCCTCCTACTACCTGGGCTCCGGCGCTGTGACTCCGCACTCTGCCTACACTCCCAGGTCATACATGATGATGGCTTCTATTTTGAAGCCATGGCCTACATGACCTGGGTCTGGGATCGGATTCCCCACGGTCCTCTTCCCTGTCAGTCCACACCCTACCAGCACTGGTGCGGTCTGCGCGCTGACCTTCGCCCGGCTCGCGTCTGGGGCTGCGTAGCCATTGTGTGGCTGCCCGCCCCACAGCAGGGCGGCAAGCTTGCCCCAAGCAGCCGCCCCTGCACCTTCCTCGGTGTGTCTCGTCAGTCCAAGGCCTGGCGCTTCTGGGACCCGTCCCGGCACTGCATCGTCGAGTCTTGCGATGCCCTCTTCTTTGAGTTCCTGTTTCCTCGCGACCTCATCCGCTCCGGTTCGTCCGTGTCCCTCCCGTTGAGAGGGGGAGTAGTGAGTCCGTCCTCCGTCCTGTCGCTTTGGGGAGACACAGCACTCCGTCCCTCTGAGCCGGTAGCCCCTGTCACGTCCTCTGAGCCCGAAGCCCCAGTTCCCTCCGCTGGTCCGGAGGGACCAGCAGCCCTGGTCGTGTCCGCTGGCCCCTCCAGGCCAGCAGCCCTAGTTGCCTCCGCTGGTCCCTCCGGACCAGGAGCCCCGGTCGTGTCCGCAAGCCCCTCTGAGCCAGCGCCAGTCGCATCCGCTGGCCCCTCCAGGCCAGCAGCCCCAGTCGCCTCCGCTGGTCCCTCCGGACCAGCAGCCCCGGTCGCGTCCACTGGCCCCTCCAGGCCCGCAGCCCCAGTTGCCTCCGCAAGTCCCTCCGGACCAAAAGCCCCGGTCGTGTCCGCTGGCCCCTCCGGGCCAGCAGCCCCAGTCGCCTCCGCTGGTCCCTCCGGACCAGCAGCCCCAATCGCGTCCACTCGCCCCTCCGGGCCCGCAGCCCCAGTTGCCTCCGCTGGCTCCTATGGGCCAGGCGCCCCGTCTGCCTCCGTTGGCCCGTCGGACTCAGTGCCTTCTCCTGCCCGGTCGTGCTACACACGTGACCCAGTTGGCAACCTCCGACCTCGGCCGGCAGTGAGCGCGCAGACCGTCGCACCGTGTCCTGTGCCGCCTCGACCCCTTGTGGCTCCACGTGTCTCCTCCACTCCCACAGTCGTGAGTGGGAACCCTGGCACGAAGGCTCTTGGCCTGACCACCTCGCCCATCATCTCCGACCTTCACCCGGGCTCTGCACTGGGCTACGCCATGCTTCATCACGAGCATCGACATGCCGTCATGGCTGCACTCACCCGCATCCCATCCAGAGCTCGTGATGCACACGCCCTCTCCATCCGATCCACAGCACGCCCAGAGGACCCAGCCACCCTACGCGAGGCTCGAGCCTCTTCTAAGGCCGCACATTGGGATGCTGCCTGTGCCGAGGAGCTCGCTGCTATCCGGCAGCACCACGTGTATGACCTCGTCGACCTCTCTCCAGGTCGGAAGGCCATTCGCGCCAAGTGGGTCTTTCGGCGCAAGTGGAAGCCTGACGGGTCCTTGGACAAGTACAAGGCCCACCTCACAACAAAGGGGTTTGCTCAGGTCCCTGGGGTCGATTACGACCAGATCTTTGCCCCTGTCGGTCGGTTCTCCACTAGCCGGGCGCTCTTCAGCCTGGTCGCCAAGCATGGGTGGGAGCGGCATCAGATGGACGTGAGCAACACGTTCCTCCATGGCTCACTAGAGGGTGAGGAGCTCTACATGGTGCAGCCTCCAGGCTTCCACGACGGTACTGGGAGAGTCTGGCGGTTGCGAAAGGCCCTCTATGGTCTGAAGCAGTCGCCTCCGTGTTGGAACCAGGAGATCAGCAGCACGCTTCTCCGTGGCGGCCTCCACCGCAGCACCGCTGATCCCGCACTGTTTCTCAGCCCACGAGGTCAGACCTTCGCCGCAGTTCTGGTATACGTTGACGATCTCCTCATTGCGTCACCAGACCCGGCCGCCATCCAGCGTGTCAAGGACTTGCTGCACGCCGCCTACCAGATGAAGGATCTCGGGTCTGCCCGAGTCTTCCTGGGCATGGAGCTCAAGCATGACCACTCCCAGGGCATCCTACACGTCCACCAGGCTGCCTATGTGCAGACCCTGTCAGCTNGTGGCGGCCTCCAGCGCAGCACCGCTGATCCCGCACTGTTTCTCAGCCCACGAGGTCAGACCTTCGCCGCAGTTCTGGTATACGTTGACGATCTCCTCATTGCGTCACCAGACCCGGCCGCCATCCAGCGTGTCAAGGACTTGCTGCACGCCGCCTACCAGATGAAGGATCTCGGGTCTGCCCGAGTCTTCCTGGGCATGGAGCTCAAGCATGACCACTCCCAGGGCATCCTACACGTCCACCAGGCTGCCTATGTGCAGACCCTGTCAGCTCGCTTCGCCGAGGAACTGCCGCTTGTGTCCAGCGCTTCCTCACCCATGTCACCCGATGGCAAGGTGAAGTTGAAGAGTCCTGACCCAGCTGTTGTGGGGGAGCCAGTTGATGTGACCACGTATCTGCGGATCATCGGGTCACTGATGTTCCTGGCGACGACAACGCGTCCAGACATCGCGTTCACCGTGAACCTCCTGGCCCAGTTCTCTCAGGAGCCGCATCACCTCCACTACAAGGCTGCGATCTGAGTGCTGCACTATGTCGTCTCGACCCCTCGGCGAGGTCTCATGTTTCGCCGCCAGCCGTCCGTCGTCGTAGTGGGCTACACCGACAGCGACTGGGCTGGCAGTCGAGATGGTAAGAGTCGCACAGGCTAGATCTTCCTGATCGGTGGCACAGCTGTGTCCTGGCGCAATGGCAAGCAGGGGTGCATTGCACGCAGCACTACTGAGGCTGAGTACGTGGCCCTTGGCTCAGGCGCATGTGAGAGTGTGTGGTTGCGTCGTCTGTTGTCCGAGTTGCTTCAGTCTGTCGCATCCATCACCTTGCATTGTGACAATGAGAGTGCCATGGCCATTACAGACAATGACGGTGTGCATCACATTCGCACAAAGCACATCAATGTTGAGTATCACTATGTGCGTTCGTTGTTGCACGACGGCAGCATCAGCATTGTGTGGGTTGAGATAGCACTGCAGCTGGCTGACTTCCTGACCAAGGCACTGAAGCGGGACTCGTTCAAGAAAACTATGAGTTCAGTCGGCGTGCACCCGTGACTTGCCCTCTTTGTCTCTGCCTGTATCTCTGCGCGTCCCGGGGGAGTCTGTTTGTTGACCGTGTCTCTGCCCGCCCATGTGCATTACACCTGTGAGTCATGGGGGAGTGTTGGTTTTTGCGCTCATTGTGCTCTGTTGTGTCCTCCCGGCTTGTGTACATCGGCGTGCAGATGACTGACGGCAAGACTCGACGCTGATGGAGTGTCGTCCGGTGGAGCCGACTCACGCTGACGTCTTCTCGCAGTTCGCTGGAGCCTCCTCTCTCCGGTGACGTGTTCAGCTCCATCGGCACGCCTCCTCGGCGGTCGCGTTGCCGGCGGTCGCTGCCACCGCAGTCGCTGTCTACATGCGTCCAACGCGTCCTGTCGCGCCTGCGTCGTCATGCGCTGCCTAGGGTCCTTGTTGCGTGTTGCATGGCCCTGGTCGGCAGCATAAACCATGGTGGGCACTGCCTGGATTCAGGCAGCCATAACTCCTCGCTACTATTTTTCTAGTTTATTCTGACCGCACGGCTGCGTTTGTAGCGTCGGTGTTATGGTATGGTCCAGTTTTCAGGCAAAACGGACGACGCCCGGGTTTTGGGCTGTCGGCTGTCTGGCAGGCCTCACCGAGAAAACCTGCCAGCCTGAAAATAGCTCTTTTCTGATTGGCTGGTGAACTGGCTAGTTCTTGGAGGGGTCTCCCATTGTGTCTTATTCTTCATTGCTAATCAGTTACTATCAGTTTCCAGCTGCTTTCTGGCAGTAACACTGGCGCGCACACTTCTGAGTAACAAACCCAGAGCTTCCAGACTTAGACTCTAGAGCAGCAGACTGAGGGGGCAGCTGACTTAAGCAACGAGCGTGGAAGCCCGCACGCAGCATCAACGACGCTGCTGGTCCAACCTGCTGCCTAGTTTCTGTTTAGCTGCAAGATTCAGCTTCTCCCCTCTCCCTTTCCGAACTTCAGAGATTTGAAAGGAGGAAGTCTAGGGACAGACTAAGGACCTGAAAGGGAATTTCGACCAAAATCAGACAGCAAGAAATCCGATGGGTTTTGGACGAAACAGGTGCAAAATTAGGTGGCTGGAAATCATAGGGGCGAAATAGCTCTAATATCCACATTCCCGAAGGGCGGAACCTCCCATATCCAATTGCTATATTTTATGTCCCCCATATCCAGCAGTTTAAAATATAAGAACCCCATGTCCACGGTCGTCGACGACAACACCGCCATGTCCACTACGCCCGTTATTACTACGCCATACCGGCATGGCATTCTTATTTGTAAGGTGTGGATATGGGGTTATTAATCTTCGAATAAAAAGCGCGTTGCCCGAAATGTGAAAAGTGTATTGTCCGTTGTGCGTAAACAGTGGGTTAAGGGCAAGCGCTCTTCTGTTGGCGGAAAATGAGACCGTCCAATAGTGTTCGCAGGAAGGCGTAACATGTCGGAGACCCCTCGAAACAGCAATTGTGTTTCGGGGGGATGATGTTTCTGCCAAGGGAACTTGTCGGACTTCCGTTGCGTTTAGCCGGTATTAAAGAAAGAAGCAATTGTCGTACGAAGGAACGGATCCTAGACATCGGCATTGTCAACCGGTAACCACGGCACGCAACGTCATGCCGCAGGCTGTCGCGGTCAGCAACCGCCAGCCTGTCCACTGTTGTCAATTCGTCGTGAACGCGACGTTCCATGCGCCGACTCTACGCAAGGCAACGAGACACATCGAGTCGCATTTCGTGCATGAACGAGGATTGTCAACTCCCCCCGAACCCGTGCCACGGTGTCTATTTTCTATACCATGCAGACGTTGCGCCAACGACTGGCCGGGAGACAATTGCGTTCCAGCGTCCTGTCCAGGGTGTCCGATGGTCACGCATTGGACCCTACTCTCGACCGCTGTCGACAGAAGGGTCCAAGGCCCCGTCATGCTGGAGAGAGACCCACCACGAAGGACAGGCGCGCGCCATGGAAGCGCTTGTGGATGCCTCTGAGCCCGGTGAAAATGGGTATCTAGTGTATTTACTTCTGATTTTACATGTAATGTACCGAGGTCGTCCAACATGGCTGCCCAGCTGCAGTGGGCTGCGTCCCGTAGGCGTAGGTCAGGCGACGCTATTGTGGTTTCTGAACGCCGTGGTCTCTCACGTCCGCAACTGAACGAGCCAGGTCTCGTGCCCCAAACCCTTTCCTCTCGAAACCTCGTGTACGACGAGCACTTTGAGCATGAGCAGCGTGCTCAGGTGCTCCTCATCTCGCCCGAACAAGCACCAGACACTTTGAGGCTGTCCTGACCGATTCATGTAGCTGGTAAACGTTCAGTCACGTATTCCCTTGGTGTAAAGAATACTTGGCTCTCGATCCAGGTTTTGAATCCTGCCATGTCCTTGTTTGTTTTGCAGTTTCCTCCGACGATGAGGTGTCTGGTCAGGCCCCAAAACGCAGAAGGGCGGAAACTACTTTTCCCGGTGGGATGTCATTCTGGGACATGGCTGAGGCGCGCGCTGCAGTGGACGACTACGCCATCACAAACCGAATGACGATTCGCTGGCTACGCAGTGAGAAGACGCGGTTCACTGCACGGTGCGGGCAGTTCAAGGAAAAAGACTGCCCGTGGCTGCTACGTGCCCATGTCGCGGCAAATGGTTCTGGTGTTGTGGTGGACGAGTTTGTCGACGGTCATAAGTGTGTCCCGGGTGGTGGGCGTGGAGACCCGGCGAAGACAGTGAAGTGGGTGGTGCGTCATATTGAGTCGACGCTGAAGCGGAATCCCACAGCAGACGTGAAGACGTTGGCTGCTGTTGTGCGCAAAGCCACACGCAAGGCCGTAGACAAAAACACCATGTACCGGGCGAAGACGAAAGCGCAGGAACATCTCATCGGCCCCAAAGCCTTATCTTGGAGCCTTTTCCCACTTTACTACGCCGAGGTACGTGGGTTCCGCATGTGGCCTACCTGTTTACCCGGGCTTTTGTGAACATAAGCTAACACAATGTGCTGTGTGCGCTGCAGCTGAAGCGGGTGGACCACAACACACATGTTGTTGCGGAGGCGACTGCGGAGGGTGTTTTCACGAGAGCATTTGTCGCCCCTGTGCCACCGTCCTCGGGTTCCAGCACGCACGTCAAATCCTCATGATGGACGGCACGCATCTAAAAAATGGCCACAAACAAGTGCTCCTCATCAGCCAATTCTTCGACGCCAACGACAACGCCGTGCCGATGGCGTGGGCCATGGTGCAGGGAGAAAATGAAGACAACTGGACGTGGTTTTTGGAACAGCTGGCAATAGCCTACCCGACAGGGTACGGCCGTCATTTCGGACCGTGACAAAGGTTTGTTGAATGCTGTCAAGAAGGAGCTGCCAGGGGCTCACCACACCTACTGCTGCTACCACCTGCGGCAGAACATAAGGCAAAAGTTCGGCAAACAAGCAGGTTACTGGTTTTGGCGACTGGCACATGCGCTGACTCCCGCTGAGTGGACAAGGTGTGAAGAACAACTGCGTGCAGTGAACTCCCGCGCTGCAGTGTATCTCCTTGGAGCAGACGGGGTGGGCGGCATACCGAGGGAGCAGTGGGCCACGCTGTACTGTCCTGTCGGCAGTGGTGGACACACCACGTCGAACGCTGCGGAGTCTTTGAACGCCCGCATCGTTGAGTGCAGGAAACGTTTCCCGTTCTACTGCTTTGTGTCTCTGTACACATGGGTACAGCGTTTCCTTGCAGAGAGGCGCAAGTTGAGCAAGTCGTGCGAGGGGCAACTGGTGCCAACACCAGCAAAGCGCCTTCTGAACAGCAGCGTCCTTGCGCCCACGTGCGACGTCACGGAGGAAGGGCCGCAGAGTTGCAGTGTGACGGGTCCGAGCAACAGGACACGCAAGGTGAACGTGCAGGACCGCATGTGCACCTGCGGTGCCTGGAAGGAGTGGGGCCAGCCATGTGCACAGGCGTGCGCATTCGTCATCGGCCGTGGGGAGCAGGCCGAACCACTGTGCGACGTGGGACTCATGCGTATGGCCTACAGGCGCACCTACAATTTCCCCATGCCAGGTGTTAACCCAGCTTCGCTCAAAGTCGAGGAGGGTGTGCTGTGGCAGCAGCCAAGACCTAAGCGTGGAGCCGGACGACCGAAGAGTGCACGGTGGGACCGAGAGGACAAACGGCGCAAGAACTACATCTGCCCGCGCTGTGGCCAAAAGGGTCACACGAAAAAAAAGTGTACGAACGAGCCTGCTGTGGCTCCTGCGGTTGAGGCTGCAGCCAATGCTCTGACACGGCGACTCCAGCGCGCAGAAGCTGCCGTGAGGGCAGAGGCATATGCTGGCAGGTGGCCCCCAGCAGAGACCCAAGCGGAGAATGAAGCTACAGCAGCAGCAGCAGCAGTCGCCGCAGCTGCCACTGGTACCCCCCGAAGTACCACAGGGGGTTCACGAGGTGGAGGTACTGCAGCAGAAAATGTTGTCCTACTTTCCGACGACAGTCCAGGGACGAATGTGTTGGGCATTGGCGCAGGATCGGGATGGGCGGGGCAGGCGGGGCGCAAGAGCACGACTGGAGCAGCAACCAGTCCAGGGACGAGCGTGCTTGGCATTGGCGCAGGCTGGGGATGGGCGGGGCAGGCGGGGCGCAGGAGCACCTCTGAAGCAGCTGACAGAGTTGCTGCTGCTGCCTCTGCAGTGGTGGCAGCAACTGCAAGGGCAACAGGAGCAGCGGGTGGACCAACAGACGACGCTGAGTATGACCCCGAGGCAGCAGGCTACGACTCTGCGCAGGAGGAGATTTACGACCCAGAACGGCACATCCTCAGTGACTCAGATGACGAGGAGGCCGAGGACAGTGACCAATTCACAAACCCGCAGCAGCAGAGGGAGTGGGAGGCAAGGACAATTCCTGAACAACAACAGGCATGCATCATGGACGGTTGGGAGGAGTGTGCAGAGGAGTGGGATGACGAGCCCGATGTCTTCTAACATGTAAGGACGTTTCTTATGTTTGTGCTGCTAGGACAGTTTGTTCTCATTTGTCAGTTATGCAAATGTGCTCATTCATTGCGTATTGTTCTTATGTGTCTGTTGCAGGTCATGGCTAAGGAGAAATGGTGTCGACTGGAATGACCCATAGGAGCAGGTGTTCGGTGGTTTCCCTCCAGCAATGGGGCTCCATGGTTGCTGGAGGTCCAGCTTTGTCTGAAGGCGGATTGTGGCAGGGGTAGCTTCAGTGTGGTTGTAGTCTAGTAGGTGTGCGGTGGGTGTAATAGTTTGGACAACGCCATGGAGTTGAATGAAATGTTGACATGTTTTGTAAAAATCATGAATCTTCTCTTGTGTGCACTTGTTAAACCCAGGCTTTTGTGAATGAAACGGATACACTTATAACAATTACCCACAAAAGCGGATACACTTATAACAATTACCCACAAAAGTGTTGCCAAAGTGAGCTATAAATGTCAAAGAGAGTCGAGTGGTTCATTCTCTTTTTCATCAGTTCACTGAAGTCAACAACGTTTGACATCCACATACAAACCATGGAATGTGTAACTTCATTCCTGGCTGGTGCGGGAGTGACATACATTGTGATGACGTGGAAGGAGTGGAGACCAAGGCCAGTGCACATTGTGAAGATGTATATGTGTCCTTGTAAGGATGGAGCATGTGAGGACGAGCAGGAAGATGTCTTTTACGACGTAAAGGATTGGGACCAAGAGGGCGCAGACTCTACTTCAACCGACACAGAAGAAGAATTGGAGTTTATGGACTGCTACCATCATGGTTGCAGTGTTACTGGAAACTTGTGTCCGGCATGTGAGATCATGGCCTGGATCCATTCTTTGCCTCCTTCGGTCCAGCGATGGTTGGTCAGTGGACTTCCAGGTCCTTTCATCAGTGGCTGTGCACACTGAGTGCTGTGGATGTGGAATCTTGGATTGAGACACTGAAGGGTATCAACATCCCTCTAAGTTGTAGTATTGGGTAGTGTTGAGTGTTCCTTCATATGGAGTTTCTGTTATTAAACCGTGTGCAATATGAAGCGTGTATCCATAACATCACATAACAGTAAAAGCTCAACAACAGCAAAAACTTGAACCAATGTGTGGAAAGTGTATCAATGGAATGGACGCTGATTAGGCTGGAGACGTAGTTGGGCATCCCATGTTAAAAAGTACATGATTAATAACAAAAGAACCATGGGATTGGGAAAAGTTCATGCTAATGATTTAGACACTAAAGTGTCACAACTTCCCTGTAAGTTGTAGTAATGAGAAGTCTACAGTGTTCCTTCATATGGAGTACCTGTTATTAAACCGTGTGCAATATGAAGCGTATATCCTGGGCATCCCATAGAAAATACTTGACGAATAATGACGAAAGAACCATGGGGTCACATACGCGACAACGTCATGGGATGCATCTGCACCCACGGCTGCCAGTCACTTTTCGCGTACACTGGGCGACTAGTTGGAGCGCGCATACCCAAAATCCAACACATGGTGTGAGGACTCGGCGGCGCATGGTCATACATGGCGTCCCACCGAGCCTTAAGGTGGCGCCATGCAGCCTCAGCCTCGTCACATGTTGGTTTCGGTGGAACGGGAATGACCACATCCCATGGACCATGTCGACCATCTTCGATGTTACCCCAATGTAGCATCGGAGGCAGTGGGCGTTGTACGTTCATCCGGTCCATGTCCAACGTCGGGAAGTGGAACCCTATCGCGCGAGTTACGCGAACAACCTGTAAGTCTTCAAAGAAACCGCTGGGTTTGTACGTTCAACTCAAGTCCTTTCACGCAGTCAGCAAGAGTACGAAGCAAAGCGTCATGAGCGTGGCAGGGGCACATGGAGCGTCCATTCGCGGTGGTCACCGGTGGACAGTGGAACGACCAATCACGCTTCTCGGCGGCGTTCGTCAAACGATTCTTCTTCGACCGTCTTCGACGCTGATATGAACATCATGGCGGCGTTTCACGGCGTAGACAAGTGGGTTTGCAAAACAAACCCACCACCCCCCGGAAGCCTGCTGCCACTTCGACTTGCGAGTACAGTAGTCATTCGTCCTCATGTCCCGGCGATCGAACTTGTATGTATTCGGAGGATGTCTCCTATTCCATTGTCCTTTACTTCTCAGGTGAAATTGCAAACTGTCGGAGCCGCACCTAGTCACCGCCCGTACGCCTCGGTTTCGTTCTACCGAAGTGCGTGTCAGCGTCCATTGCGTCGTGGACATTTCGTTGTTAAAATAAAATGTAGTGGACATTGCATTCATTTTCAAATACGCCTGGACATGGCGATCGAAAAGAGCGAGCATGTGGCATGGGAGACATAAAGTCCGCGCCATGTGGATATGGGGTTGTTAAAGAGCGATACCTGGATATGGGGGATCTATCGGGAAATCGATGGGTATATGGTCACACCCCCGAAATCATAGTCGATTACAATAGCCACTTAATCCAGTTTTAAGAAAAAGTCCAATGCAAGGGGAAGGACAGTAAGTGCCACTCGCCCTACATTGCCTCTCAGATGCTAAATCAACTTGAGTTCCACAGTCCTTTCCATGTGATGCAACTATACCAGTTCAGGCCTGAATGCTTCTTAGTGTCCACCTGGATACTTTGGGTAGCTGGACCTGATTTGGCTGTCATCTGAGGAGAGGGTGACAAAACAAGAGACGAATCGACATGAGTCTGGCTAGACGGGCCATAATGAGATCCAGAAGTATGTGAGGATCAGTCTTTCGGCCTGGAATACCTGATTGCATTTAGGATACACTACTAGAGGCTGGAACATCCTCAGGAGACTGCGGCGCTCATAAGACACAAGTACGTAGAGAATGAGGAGCAAGAGGAGGGTGTGTCCGCCATTTAAAAAAAAGCGTGCCAAAAGAGGACGGAAAAGAAAAGAAATGACGAGACAATCTACGGCACCTTCCTTCACGGCCGGCTCATGGCTTTGGCGCAGGCTTGTAACCCATTTTTGTGCCGAGCTCTCCCAGCTGCGACAGGAACTCGGACGCGGACACCATCTCCGTCGTCCCGTACACAACTGTTCTCCCAGGATGCTGCTGCTGCTGCCGCCGCGCCTGCTCCTCAAGACTCCCGTACTCAAGGTAGTTCCCTCCGCCAATCACAAACACCATCGCTTCCCTTGCGGGCGCCCTTGCCGATGCGCTGGGAGGCCCTCCTTTAGTGGCCCGCGGGTCGAGGAGGAGGAAGGACTCGGTCTCTGCCTGGGGTTTGGCGTCCATGAGGGACTCCACTGCACGCGTGATTGCCAGCTGTCGGCCCCCCGCCAGCAGGTTCTTGACACCTGCTGTGACGCGGCTGATGCTTTGGCCGTAGAGCTTGCCAGCCCAGTCCAGCAGATCATCCTTGCTGCCGCCGCTGCCGCCGTAGGCGGATGCGGCAGAGGACAGCGTTGACAGTCGCTTCACCTGAGGGAGCGTGAGGGAAGACACAGAGGAGAATGGGAGACAGATTGGAACGAGAGACTGGCCGTGGCAGCGGGTGGCTCTCTTACAGAGATTATTTTACCTCTGAGCACATTAATGGTGAGTTTGGTTGTCGTAGCCATGGCCATGCGACGTCCTCCAACCGTAGACGGTCGCAGTACCCTGAGCCTGAACTGGGCCGCGGTTGAGAGTCCATGCGAAACTTGAGGACAGCCAATGGATGACTTTAGGGGAATAGTGCTCGCAAGACAGCACTAGCAAG
>SZWC01000595.1:12165-29086 GCA_023375785.1 Penium margaritaceum | reverse complement strand
ACGCACACACGCACGCGCATGCACACGCGCACGCACAAACGCACACGCAAAAACGCACACGCACATGCACACGCACACGCACACACATGTGCACACACGCGCACACACACGCGCGCGCACGCACACACACACACACACACACACACACACACAGTCATGTGGAAGCATGCACGTACGCGCGCACGGGCGCATGCACGCACGCACGTTGGCACGTACGCACGTAGGAACGCGCACCCGCACGCGTACACGCACGCACGCGGCTGGCTGCGTGCCCGTCCTTGCGTGAAGCTGCCCGCGCACCTGCCTACCCACCCGTGTGCTCGCTCATCTGTCCGTCCGCCCACGCTCCCGCCTTGTCTCACCTTGTCTGATTTCGCCTGGCATCGTCGTGCGTCGCTGCGTGTCATCTCGTGTGTCATCGACTCGCGTGACTTCACGTTGCGTTGCCTGCCGACGGCAGGCTGCCAGCGCGTGGTGTCCCCTCGTGTTAGCTCGCGACGCCTTGCATCGCCTCGCCCCTGCTCGTGTAAGCTCGACTCGCCTCGCCTTGCACTGCATTGTGTCGCCTCGCCTCACCTGATATAGCCTCGCTTCACTTTGCCATACAAACGCGCACACACATACACTGTCAGGCACAAACTCACGCATGTACACATGCTGTAACGAGTGCTCAGGTACGCACGCATGCTGTCACCCATGCATGGATGCACGCACGCACGCACGCAGTCACGAATGCACGCTCGCATCCACACACACACGCACCAATGCACACACGCATGAACGCACGCAGGCACACATAGATGCACGCATGCACGCACGCATTCACGTACGCACGCACGCACGCACGCACGCACGCACGCAAGCACACATGCATGCACACACGCACGCAAGCACGCATGCATGCACACACGCATGCACGCACGTACACACGCACCACACCTGAACTCACCACACCACACCACACCACACCACACCACACCACACCACACCACACCTCACCTCACCTCACCGCACCTCACCTCACCTCACCGCACCTCACCTCACCTCACCGCACCTCACCTCACCTCACCGCACCTCACCTCACCTCACCGCACCTCACCTCACCTCACCGCACCTCACCTCACCTCACCGCACCTCACCTCACCTCACCGCACCTCACCTCACCTCACCGCACCTCACCTCACCTCACCGCACCTCACCTCACCTCACCGCACCTCACCTCACCTCACCGCACCTCACCTCACCTCACCGCACCTCACCTCACCTCACCGCACCTCACCTCACCTCACCGCACCTCACCTCACCTCACCGCACCTCACCTCACCTCACCGCACCTCACCTCACCTCACCGCACCTCACCTCACCTCACCGCACCTCACCTCACCTCACCGCACCTCACCTCACCTCACCGCACCTCACCTCACCTCACCTCCCCTCCCCTCCCCCTCCCCTCCGCCTCCACTCCACCTCCACTCAGCCTCCACTCCCTCTCCCCTCCGCCTTCCCTCCGCCTCCACTCCCCCTCCCCTCCACCTCCCCTCCGCCTCCACTGCCCCTCCCCTCCGCCTCCCCTCCGCATCCATGTTCTCCTCTTATGGTACCTGCTGCTCTACAAACTAAACTGAGTGAGACCGATGGACGGAGCAGGGCAGAGTCGCGGACCCGAAGGACAGACGCCGAGCAATACAAAAACTAGAAAGAAGCACAGATTCGCGGTGCGGGCTTCCGAACCGAACCGCGAACTTGTGGTTTTCGCCGACCAAACTACGTGTGTTACGAAGAGCCGGGGTCAACCGTCTTCATGCTAGACCGCGACAGCAGTGAGCCATGAGGCGATTCACGCCCCACGGCAGTCACGTTGAAACACTGCTGGCCCACCATCGGGTGTGAGTCATCCCTGATGGTCGTCACGTTCTGGCATCACTCGACCCCTGAAAGGCTGAAGCTCTTGGGCCCTCGGCTAATTACTCGATGGCCCCACTTCGAGCGGAAAATGTTTGGACTACCCCCGATCTAAGAACTATCACTATTCCCATCCCACGTTCACGTTAACGTGAATGTAGAAGTTGGAGTCAATGTAAACATGGAGGTGGAAAATTAAAGATACATATACATATGCATAACGTTTCATGTGGAAGTAAACATACATGTCAACATAAACATAGACGTGGATTAATACACAGACATAGGCATTATCTTAAACGTAGATGCAATTAGATGCGTAGATGCAATTGAAGACATAAATGCAGGTTTTCATTGGTGAGACTTAGCAAAAATGTTTTTTTCTGGAATTTCTATACAACATGAGCATGGTACCAAACAAACATGCGTAGATAGAACAGACGTACATCAATGAAATAGACGTTGAATCATGAAAGATGTAACTCATCAAAATCCAATTGCATGTCTCCATGTGGCGCAAAACCAGTTGAAGTCCCGAGATATTACATACATTACTACGATCATTCTACACTCAAACAACTGGTAATGGCGCATTTAGACTGCAAGGGATAAAAAATACATAAATTGAAGTCCTCTAGTGGTGCTCTAGAATGTAGAACATAATTGAGCATGAGCCATCCTAATGTGGTGAATCAGATTGTTTCAATGCGTTTGTATCCATGCGACGATAAAGATGTTAAAATTCCTTTGTCTTTTAAGGAAGGGGTACAGTAGTGAGGATAGAGGCGCCTAACGAAAAGTGGAGCGAGGTAAGGAGAGTAAAAGGAACGAGCTTAGGGCAAGAACGCCATGGACGACGACGTGTGAGGGAGGTTTTTGGCGAAGAAGCGCACAAGTGTTAGAGTATCAAGGAATAGAGGTGTAGACGGGCTTCGAGCGGCTGGCAGGGTGACGAGCGGGCAAACAGCGAGCCCATCCTCGCTCTCACCCCTACCAAGCGAGGCTTGAGCCTGGACCTGTCACACGCATTAACCTGTCAACAAGAGAATCCAAGTCCAGGCCGTGAGAACAACCCGGCCACGATCTCCCCCCCTTCCAAACAAGTGCCGCTAGGAACCCTAGTGTCATCAAGAACTAATTCTATGAGATCCTGTGGTAGGGGGAACTCTCAACCCTGTGAGCAGCTCTGGGTCGTTTTCTCTACACGTCCGCAAGTCACCTCCACTTGAGCTACGGCGTCAGCTCAGAAGTCCCTCCAGCATCAGTCATCTGCGTCAGTGTGGTGAGTGTGCAGCAAGGCCAGAGGTCACAACGTGTCTGTGGCACACAAACCAACATTGCCCCATGACCCACAGCCGACGCACACAAGTCCAAGCTGACAGCCAAACACAGGCTTTACAAAACGTGACATGCGACTGTACAAATACAGGGGACAACCATTCACCCAGGATCATCACGCGGACACAACAACCCAACAGCATGCAGAGCTGCTTTGAAGACGTTACTGCTGAGTGCCTTCATGAGGAAGTCAGCTCTCTGTTGTCGTGTGTCGACCCAGACGATGTGGACATCACCTGCAGGAATGCGCTCACGCACAAAATGATGCTCAACATTGATGTGTTTCGTGGATGTGTGATGCATGCCATTGTGCTCGGCAATGGCGTTGGTGCTCTGGTTGTCACAACGCAAGGTGATGCAGCGGATGGGGAAGCAAAGTTGCTAAAGCAAGCGACAAAGCCACACACTCTCGCAGGTACCTGCACCTAGCGCAACATACACAGCCTCACTGGAGCTGGGTGCCATGCAACCTTGCTTACCACTCTTCCATGACACGGCAGTCCCTCCAACGAGGAAGATGTAACCTGTACGACTGCAAGCGTTGGTTTCATGTGCCCAGTCGCTATCTGTGTATCCATCCACTACAACTGACGGCTGTGCTCGATAGCATAGGCCGGTGCATGCCTGACAACACGCAGTGCTGCCTCCATGTGTCGTGCTCTAGGAGCCTGTGAGAACTGAGCAAGGAAGTTCACCGAGAAGGCGACATCTGCCCTGGTTGTCGTAGCCAGATACATCTGTGACCCAATGATGCAAAGGTAGTCTGTCACGTTGACTGCCTCCCCCAACTTAGACACGTCCAGTGTCTTCAGCAGCCTCTGCCCTGCTGGGGTCATGGGTTTCGACGCTGTGGGAGTGGACTCAAGCACGGAGACGAAGCGCTCCCCCAGGCTACAAACATACGTAGCCTGGTGAACATGAAGCGTGCGACGAGAACGGTCGCGCTCAAGCTCCATGCCCAAGAAGATGCGGGCAGGCCCTAAGTCTTTCATCTTGTACGCTGACTCCAAGAGCGTCTACACCGACTCAACAGAAGCCTGGCTGGGCGACGCTATCAGCAGGTCATCCACATACACGAGAACAGCCACAAAAGGGACAGAGGACAGAGTGACAAAGAGAGAGGGATCCACCGTACTACGTTGGTAGCCTCCTTTCTCAAGAGTGGAGGTGATTTCTTGGTTCCAGTATCTATAGAGGGCCTTCCGTAGTCGCCAGACTTGGTCGATGCCATCGGAGGAGCCAGGTGGCTGGACCATATAAATCTCTTCATCCAGCTGTCCGTGGAGGAACGCATTGTTCACGTCCATTTGCTCCAGCTCCCAGTCGTGGTGGGCCACAAGACTCAATAGTGCTCTAGCTGTGGTGTATCACCCGACTAGTGCAAACGTCTCGTCGAAGTCAATGCCTAGGACCTGGGAGAACCCCTTAGCCGTGAGGCGCGCCTTGTACTTGTCAAGTGCACCATTAGGCTTGTACTTACGCTGAAAGACCCAACGAGTGTCGATGGCTTTGTGCCCAGGTGGCAGATCGACAAGCTCATACACCGCATGATCATCAAGGGCGTTGAGTTCAGCAGGCATTGCAGCCTCCCACTGCTGTGCGTCAGAGGCTGCACGTGCTTGACGCACAGTGGTAGGCTCAGGGGGCAAGACAGTGGTGGCCAACGTGGCGTGACACTCGGCCACGCTACTCAAGGCAGCGACTTCCAAGGCTCGCTCATGCTCCGAGCATAGGAGTGCGTAGCCAAGAGTGGAACTAGGGTGGACGACCCCAGTAGCTAAGCCCAGCGCGTCCATGCCGGTAGGATGAATAGGGGGGTGTGCAGTCTGAGACTGAGGAGGACGTGCTGAGGTGATGGAAGTGCGAGAACGATGTGGAAGTGCATGAAGACGCCCCCCCCAGACGAAGGGTGAGACAGGAGTAGGACCAGTGGTGACATGCAGAGGCGGGTCAAAAACCCAAATGGGAGAGGCCGCAGGTGAAGTGGCAACTAGAGGTGTGCCCGGGCTAGACGAGACAGAGGGAGACGAGGTAGACGGGGGAGAGTTTGTGACTGGAGAGGACGGTGCGTCGGAGGGGCTGGACGCGGACGATACGTCGGGAGAAGAGGACGTAGAGAAGGTAGGGACAGGCCCAGACAACGAGGACTGCAACAAGGGTGAGAGTTGCAGTGCGGCAACAGGGACTGCCGGAATGGCAGGACCGACATCCCCCCTCAGCCGAGAGAGGGATAGGAGGGAGGAGGCCGGGGACAGGCGATCGAGGTTTTGAAGGAAGACCGAGTCAAAAAACAAAGAGTCGCAAGATTCGACGACACGCTGGAGAACAGGGTCCCACAAACACCATGCCTTGGACTGGGAAGACACCCCGAGAAAGGGGCACAGGCGACCGCGAGGGGACAGCTTGCCATCACGGAGATCCTCCGGCAGCCAGACAGAAGCGATACTACCCCAGACCCGAGCTAGACGAAGGTCAGCCCGACGGCCATGCCAGCGCTCAAACGGGGTGACAGTGCGGGGAAGGGGGCCATGGGGAACACGGTTCCAGACCCACGTCATGGAGCACATACCTTCAAAGGCAAAGAGTGGCGGCAGGCCAGACTCTGACAGGAGCGTGCGGACTCCGTCGGCAAGCGTCCGGTTCCAACGCTCAGAGGCACCATTTTGTTTGGGTGTGTACGGAGCAGATGTTTCCAGACACATCCCAAGAGAGTCGAGGAGACGAGAGGTGGGACCAAAGAATTCGCCGCCACGGTCGCTGCAAAAGACGTGCAACGACCGCAGAAAGGCACGTTCAGCCTGGACAAGCCATGACTCAATGATGGAGTAGACGTCGCTCTTTTGACAGAGCGCGAACACCCAGCAAAAGCGAGAAAACTCATCCGTAAGACATAAGACGTATCGACCCACGTCACCAAGGAGGTCATGGGGCAAGGGCTCCATGACATCCGCATGAACACGATCAAGGGGATGGGAAGACTGAGACTCAGAAGGAGAGAAAGGAGACCGATGCATCTTCCCTTGCGCACAGTCAAGACAGTCCGCAGTGCAAGGGGCAGGGAAGGTAGAAGGGGAGAGACCAAGAGTAGGTTGGAGACGTAGCATGCTATGAACGGCATCGGTGTGAACATGACCAAGACGACGATGCAAGAGACGGAAAAGGTCAGGAGTGAGAGAGGGTGCAACGTGAGCAAGGGCGACGCTGACGGCTAGAGCGGAGGGGGCGTGCAAGGGGACACGGTAGAGTTTGCCATGCCGCACACCACGAAGAACAACATGTTGGGAGGAGCGCAGAGAGACTGTGCCAACACCACGGCTAGCAGTGAAATCCATACCTTGCTCATCCAGAAACGGCACAGATAGTAGGCTGAGTTCCAGCGAATGCACATACAAAACGTCAGGCAGATATAGTGCACCACTGGGGCCAACAAAGCGAACAACACCCACACCCTGAACTGGCAGCAATTGACCAGACCCGGTACGAACAAAGCGGACAGAACCGACGGGGCTTAACGAGATGAACGAGGACCGCACGGACGTCATATGGTGGGTCGCCACTGGACACACGCAGAGAGGGAAACACATTGGACGTTGCAACAGTGCCAATGGAGGACGGAGACAAGGTACAAAAGGAGAGACAACAAGGAAGAAAGTCAGACTGCCAACGTTCAATCCACGGGATAGACACACACAAGGCACCCAGAACATGACCAGGAGGATCCGCACGAAGGACACTGTCAGTCTGACACACAAGACCTCTTGCCATCGGTGCAACACCCTCACCTCCCTGATCAAGAAGGCGAAGGAGATGGAGGAGGGGCTGCTCAAGGTGACGCTCCCGATCACCACGATCGCCATCCACGGACGCCGGCGGAGCTGGAGTAGATGCGCCGGAGGAAGGCGGGAACCACGGTGGAGCGGTGTAGGCAGAGGACAGGGGACTAGAATACGCAGGGGCACCGTAAGGAGGTGGCCAGCCCCAAGGGTAAGGAACAGGCAGCGGAGGATGAGGCACAACGGAGGCGGCATACGCCTGAGCCAGAGGCGGGGCGGAGAAGCGCGACGAGCCACCGGAGCCAGAGGGCAAGGATGCAGAGGAGGAGCCAGAGGTGCGAGCCCAGTGAGCGCGCATGGCTCGGGCGAGGCGGAGGTCATCCGGAGGAGTCGGACAAGTACGAGCAGAGTGCTCAGTAGAGCCACAGTTCCAATACACAATGGCGCCCGGAGCCCGCAAGGAAGCGACAGCACCCTTATCCGTGCCCTTGCCTTCGCCCTTCCCTTTGCCCTTGCCACGACCCTGGGAAGCGAGGGCAGCGGCAGGAGAGGATGAGGAGGCGGTGGAGGCGGGGGAAGGTGCAGCAGAGGAGAAGGAGGAGGGTGCTACTGTAGTGGTGAGCGTAGCGACGTCCGTGACGGAAGAGCTATGGAGGCGCTTGTTCTGAAGACTGGTCCACCAGGCAGCAAGACGCTCGGAGGTGAAGTCCCAGAGAGCCCCTAACCCTGGTGGTGAATCCGGGGGAACGGGCTGTGAGGCAAGCTGTTGTAGCTCGTCAGCTTTGACGTCGCGAAGAAGGTCGGACAGCTTTGGGATGAGGCCGTTGACCATGGTGAGGACAGCAGAGAGCTGGCCAGGTACTGCTTTGCCAAGCTCATGAAGAAGCTTGAGACCGTGAGACCAGTAGGCATCAGCGGTCTCGTCACTATGCATGAGAAGTGTGTTGAACTTGAATCTGAGGGCGCTCTGAGCGGCCTGGCCAGTGACAGTGGTGCGACGACGCAGCATGGCATATGCACAGACAGGGTCGGCCAGACGCTGGACAGCAGGGTCAGTATTGAACGTGCCGACATCATCAATCAGTGACTTAGGAGTGGCAGCAATGAGGCCACGCACGGCATGGGCAGACTCAGTTGCAAGGGGAGTGAAGGGAGCAACAGGTGGCGAGTAATACTCCCACAACTGCTTCCCTTGAGCCCACGCGCTAAAGCGCACTTCCCAGGAGGTGAAGGCGAGCCCAGAGGAGAGGGAAGGTGGCTGTGAGAAGAAGTCATGCTGGCGCGGCACGGGAGAAGTGGCAGCAGCAGCGGTGGTGCCAGTGGACGTAGCAGCATAAGTGTTAGAAGAAGAAGAAGAGGTGCCCGCAGAGGAGTGGGGTTGGTCCCAGCCGACGCCGTAGGGAGGCTACGCAGCACTATGGCGGCGACCTCCTCAGCAAAAGCAGCGCGATTATCCTAAGCAAGCTTAAGGCGGTCCTCAGCCTCCTGCTGAGCCTCGCGAGCGAGGGTCAACTGGCGCTGAAGAGTCGCTATGACTGACTTGTCGTCACCAGGCATGGTGATGATGCGCGGGCTCTGCCGGACAGATTTCGGCAGAGTTTCCCCAGCCCCAGTGGGCGTGGGAAAAATGGGATTGCCTGAGGCAAAGAGTCAGAATGCTGCAGGTCAACCCACTCCGAGTCAGACAGGACAAGCCACCAAAGAAAGAGAAGAGAGATGGTAGACAGGCACAATGTGCAAACAAGGGAGTCAAGAAGATGAGCCGAAGAAAAGAAAGGAGGGGAGGAACCATAGTTGTAGAGGTAGAAGACAGAACAGAGACGGTGGAGGAAATGGGCACCACCAGAGCAAATGCTCCAGTGGTGCAGGCAGCAGCGAGAGTGGTGAAGACTGTTGCAATGGAGATGGTTGCTGCGACGAGGCAGGAGGCGGCAGATGGAGCAGATGAGGCTGCGGTGATGGCGACTGCGGTGGAGCTGCGTATGGACGTAGCAGCTGCTGCTGCAGCTGATGCAGCTGAGGTTGTTGCAGAGGCAATGACAGATGTTGCAGCAGATTTTTGTGTGCCTATATCAGCAGCCGCTGCAGCAATGGGACCAGCAACAACCGCGGCTTTTGTGTATGACTCTGCAGCGCGCCCTGCTGAGGTGGCTGGAGGAGCACGCGAGGCTCTAGCGGCGGTGGCAAAGGTTGCTGCGGCTGCTGGTGCTGCGTTTATGATATCTGAGGTTGCGCGTGTAAAGGTACCCACAAGACTAACGACGTCCTGCGAGAACGCTGAGTGCAGCTGGGCAGCAGGAACCTCTGGATTGCCGTGTGGCAAAGGGTCCCTCCTAAAGGAATGGGACGGGGAGACGCTTACCAGACGATGACATGACGCGCGAGCGGACCGTGCTGAGGCGGACTCGGACCACCCGTCGTTGCTCATGCCGCGACGACGTCGTTCACGTCGGTCCGACGTCCCCCTATTGTAGTATTCCCCCAACACGGTCGCGCCTGGAGCGTCACCGTGCGCCAGTGTGATGACAGCGCTGCGAATGAGGTGGAAGACAGGCGGGCGTCCCTTGTAGCTGCTGCAACAAGTGCAACAGCTGAGACTGTAGCAGCCATCTCTGGCATGATGTGTGGCTGCTACTGTGAATGCTGCTGTTGCTGCTGTCGCTTTGCTACTACTACAGCTGCTGTTGTCGCTTTGCTGTTACTGCTGCTGCTGCTGTCGCTTTGCTATTGCTGCTGCTGCTGCTGTTGCTTTGTTGCTATTGCTGCTGTTGCTGTTGTTGTTGCTGCTCATGCAGGTGGATCTGCACCTGTTGCTGCTGCAGCTGGGGACGATGACAGCTGCAATGTGGATTCTGTAACGACTACTGCGGCGGCTGCCGTTTCTCATCCGTCATGAACTCCGATGGAAAGGGAACCGCCATTGTTGTACTTTATGCCGCCTCGCTGCGATTGAGGCGGCTGCGGTTGTGGACGCCGTTGCCGGCGTGGCGCTGGCTGCCGACACTGCAGTTGCGGAGCACTTGCGGTTGGCACTGCAGCGGGTTGGTCAGATGCAACCAATCCCGCTCCTGTGAGAGGTGCGGCTGCGTGGCCTGGCGCAGCCACAGTAGCTGGGATTGCTTCAGCTGCCGCCGTAGCAATTTGCTGTCAGTGTTATGGTCGTCGCTGTTGATCTGGCCACGATTGTAGCTGCTATGGAAGGAGCTGCTGAGGCTGCTCGTGCGTGAGCTGCTACAGCTGGTGGACAAGAATGGTCCACTGCATCTGCAGTGAGCTGTGGCTAGAGCTGCCGATAGTTGGCTAGAGTGCCAGCGGAAGCTTCGATGGCAGCGGGAGGGTTTCCCGCCAAGGATCGTGAGCGCGAACCGAGAGGAGGCACTCGCTCCCTCACTCCGCTCTGAT
The DNA here is from genome assembly GCA_023375785.1 of Penium margaritaceum. Classification (NCBI taxonomy): domain Eukaryota; kingdom Viridiplantae; phylum Streptophyta; class Zygnematophyceae; order Desmidiales; family Peniaceae; genus Penium; species Penium margaritaceum. Next base: position 18,671 of record SZWC01000595.1, on the reverse strand, counting down.
ACCAGAGGATAGAGGCGCCTAACGAAAAGTGGAGCGAGGTGAGTATAGTAAAAGGAACGAGCTTAGGGCAAGAACGCCATGGACGACGACGTGTGAGGGAGGTTTTTGGTGAAGAAGCACACAAGTGTTAGAGTATCGAGGAACAGAGGTGTAGACGGGCTTCGAGCGGCTGGCGGGGTGACGAGCGGGCGAACAGCGAGCCCATCCTCGCTCTCACCCCTACCAAGCGAGGCTCGAGCCTGGACCTGTCACACGCATTAACCTGTCAACAAGAGAATCCAAGTCCAGGCCGTGAGAACAATCCGGCCACGATGTCCCCCCCTTCCAAACAAGTGCCGCTAGGAACCCTAGTGTCATCAAGAACTAATTTTGTGAGATCCTGTGGTAGGGGGAACTCTCAACCCTGTGAGCAGCTCTGGGTCGTTTTCTCTGCACGTCCGCGAGTAACCTCCACTTGAGCTACGGCGTCAGCCCAAAAGTCCCTCCAGCATCAGTCACCTGCGTCAATGCAGTGAGTGTGCAGCGAGGCCATAGGTCACAACGTGTCTGTGGCACACAAACCAACAAGTAGTTCCCCTGGCGTTCGACTCAATCAATCATTTTCATTCCACCATTTAATTCTTCTGTCATGGATGAAACACTTTCAAAACTATGAAAACTCCGTTCCTCTACATGCAATTCCAAGGCAAGGGTGAGATGAGGAACTTGCTCAAGTAGCTGAAGAGTGTGTAGTGCTAGGGGTACTACGCACGAAACGTGGCAGTCTGTGTGCTTTGAATCGTCTTCCAATGCACGGTGTCCTTTCCTAATGGCCAAGCACGCCCTCAGGAAAGATCTGTCCTGTTAGAACACATTAGGCCTCTTCCACAATCCGGAATTCTCGCGAAGTGCGAAGCGAGGAAGGGGCACGCTTTGCATTCCACGTTCAACGTTCAACTTGACACCATTCCAAGTTACGAGGACGGCCTAGGGTATTGAACGGGCATTACGACCAATACTTAGCATAATGTTGACAGAATACCCATGGACAAAGCAGGATCAAAACTAGTAGGCCAGAAATTAGGGTCAATGCAACTAGCACTAATTTGCATTCCAGAAAAGGGTCGAATATAAGGGGCACTAACGTATCTAGTCTACATACTTCGTAACCCTGTGCACGCTTTGCGTGCAGCATTGACACTTGTTTTTTTCTTCATTTATCCAGGGATTTTCCTCTTGATTAACAGCCTCGCAAATACATTCTTCATCATTCTCACACTTGGGTATATTCAGTGTTAAGGCTTTGGCTATGCAAACTCATGGTCAAAGAAACCGACCATGTTTTCGAAAAGAGATTTTACATTAAATCCACCCGATCACGTTTGCTTTGAGATATTGCACATTGAAGTGGTATGCCTAATTGAGCAATGAATATGAGCTTGTATGCCAAAATTCATTCTTTCAAAACACAGTCTATGGTGATGTGTACCCAAAGGGAACACCCTAGGTCCTCATGTATGGAATCATAATTTGACCTACCATGGTTGGCTTGCAAGACCCCACCAGAATCAAAGAATTGCTCATTTCGTGTTTTTCTGTTGTTGGGTGTCAAGGTATGATTTCAGCCCAAGGTGTTGTGCTTTGTGCCGTTCCTGTACAGTTTACTGTGACCACTCGGCCGTGTCCATACTCGTGCAGATCCCTGAGGCAGGCGGCCCTGGTGACACCGGCGCGACAACAGGCGGCGGACTACCCGCCTGGAGCTGACCGACCACTGTTCCAAAGCCCCAGATGTCACCGGGACTCCTTGCTGTGCCTTCTACGTCCTGCAGGCACCTTTCGGCGGACTGGGCATGAGGCCCANTATGATTTCAGCCCAAGGTGTTGTGCTTTGTGCCGTTCCTGTACAGTTTACTGTGACCACTCGGCCGTGTCCATACTCGTGCAGATCCCTGAGGCAGGCGGCCCTGGTGACACCGGCGCGACAACAGGCGGCGGACTACCCGCCTGGAGCTGACCGACCACTGTTCCAAAGCCCCAGATGTCACCGGGACTCCTTGCTGTGCCTTCTACGTCCTGCAGGCACCTTTCGGCGGACTGGGCATGAGGCCCATTTGCATGTTTTTGCATTGTATACTTGCTGTCAGTCGATGGATGCATGCATGTGACCAATCGCTGCTTTTGTCTTTCGATTCTGCATGTCTAGGTTCAGACGGCGTAGGATTCTGACATGTGTGCGCAGAGTTACGGCCAAAACAGTGGTTTTGGGCCGGTTTTAGGACAGCTCTTGGACTGCCGCGTGCGACACCTGCCGTGTGCCGCGGCAGGTATTTATGCCCTGGACCTGTCAGTTGTCATTTCTCTCTGCATATGCTATATTGAAGCATTCTGACACTGTGCCTTGTGTCTCCTAGCCAAACCCTTGCCGTTGTGTGTACGACCTGTGACTGTCGTCACCGTCTGACCAGGCACTGACGCCCGGTCAACGGCTGTGTTGCTAGGAAGCTTCCACGCACTTTCTCATGGTATCAGAGCAATGAGACAGTTCTCACTGAGCTGCACAGCAGAGACGCAGCAGAGCAGCAGCAGTGAGAGTCACCGCTGCAGCAGACCTTCTGGGACCTGTTGGAGACGGCCGGTCGCCGTCCACGTACTCCACCCACCACATGAGATCGCAGCTGCTGAGGCAGCAGCAGCGGCGCGTATCGCCACGCAGAGGTGTGTGGCGGCTGCGGTGCGTGCAGCCGCCCCTCCCTCCACAGCCGCAGCAGCAGAGCAGTAGCAGCAGAGACGGCGGCGGCAGCAGCGTAGCAGCAGCACAGCAGCAGCGGCCGCCACAGCAGCGTGGCAGCAGCGGCGGCAGCAGCAGTGCAGCAGCAGCATCGGCAGCAGCAGCGTAGCAGCGGCAGAGGCACAACAGTAGCAGCGGCAGTTGCGGCGGCAGCAACAGCGCGGCAATGGTAGCAGCAGAAGCGCGCGTGGGCGGTAGCCAGCAGCAGCGCGCGGCGGAGGCAGCCAGCAGCAGCTGCAGCGCGCAGCAGCAGCGCCGTGCGCAGCAGCAGCAGCAGCGGAGCTACTGCTGCCACCGCTCCACACGCAGCTACGCAGCTGCTGCTGCAGCTGACAGCACAGCTGCAGTAGCAGCTGGGCGGAAGCTGCTGCGCAGCTTTCGCGGAGCTGCCGCGTGCCACCGAGTAGCGGCAGAACTGTGACAAGAAAAAAAAGAAAAAAAAAGGTAAGGGGACGAGCTGACATCAGCATTGTTGATTGCTGACGTCATCAAGTCGTGCTGACGTCAGCAACCACTTGCTGACGTCAGCATTACACTTAGCCAAATTTTCACCCAGAAAGTCAAAAGTTGCCAGCATTTCAACTCTCTGAGAAACACAGACGGTTTTGAAATCCGGCAAACTTGACCTGTCGTCCCATAGTGAGCGGCGACATGAGTTCGCCCGACGACAAGGACAAGGGACCAGGTGATCCCTCCTCCTCTTCTTCAGGAGTATTGAGCCCTCGCTCGCAGGCCATTGAGGACCTACGCAGCCAGCAGGAGGAGTTGCGTCGTCTGCAGCGAGAGCAGACTGACGCTTTTCGCACGCTGACTGAGCTCCTACGCGCTCAGTCCACGGCTCCTCCGCGGATTTCTGAGGGAGCTGTCGGCGTTGCCGCCTCCACCCAGCACTCGGCTCAGGTGCTCGTGACAGGTGCCCCGCCTGTTTCACCTCCTGGTGTGGTTTCCCCACCACCTGCGGACCTCCTTGATGACGAGCCATTCATGCCAGGCTTCGAGGATGACTCCCAGGAGCGGGAGATTCGTCTCCTACGGGAGCGCCTCCGTCAGCTGCAGACGGGTATCCGACCTCCACCCGTGTCCCCGATACGACCGTCACCTGACTTCCCCGATGATCACCCCCTTCCAGGAGTCTTCCCCGTCTCTCGCCCTCCTCAGCCTGCGGTTGCTCTCCCCACGGAGCGGCATCCGAAGGACTTTGAGGCACCACCTCCACGGTACATCAGCGAGGATGGATTTGACTACTGGGAGATCCTGTTTCAGGTGTGGGCCACTTCCGAGGGAGTGTGGCCTTACTACCACAGCCCATACCTGCCTACAGATCTAGTACAGGTGCTGACAGCAGCCAGGGCCATGCGAGGACTTCTCTATGCCATGCCACGCGAGACTGTCGTTGACTTCCGCCCCTTCCTCGGCGAGGCTGGCACAAGCACCGGAGCTGATCCGCGTGGAGGCTGGGATCTGGCGTTTTCCCTACTGGCCGCAGAGACGCACGCCACGTGTGCGTCACACATTTGTGCTTTCCACTCGCTCCGTCAGGGACCAGCGGAGCCTGCGACGGATTACCGGCGACGCGCCATGCGTATCTACACGCGTCTGGGGACCTCAGGGGGCACACAGCTGTGGGCACTTCGGATGATCATGCTCAGAGTTCGCCTGGAGTACACCGACATATTCACACGGTACAGCGACGCTTCTCTCGAGCCTTTCTCAGTCACCCTGCAACTGCTCCCTTGGGCCCATCAGCTTTTCCTCCAGGTGATGTCGGCCCGCGAGGCAGCGGTAGCACATCAGGAGACTTCCCTCGCTAAAGCAGTCCTCGCCTCACCACCATCTTCCCTCCTATAGTCACCCTCATCTACATTCATCACGACCTCATCTTCCTCCTCCTCTTCGACCCCGTCTACACCCACGCAGACACAGGGCGTTGCCGCAGCCGCCCAGGGGAAGAAGAAGAATAGGAAGCGAAGATCGGGTCAGCAACAGTCGTCATCCAGTGGTAGCAGTGGCCGTTCCGTGCACTGCTACAACTGTGGAGGTGCCCATCGCTACACCGAGTGCCAGCAGCCGCTTGACTGGGAGCGCATCACTCGCGGACTTCAGGCTGCCCATGCTGCTCGCACGGCGTCCGGCACGTCGACCGCACACTCCTCTGACGCGCGGCGACCACGACTACAGCTGTTCCTGCATCCTCACCGGTGAGCAGCAGTGATCCAGACCGACGTGACCACACCATCGCCGAGCTCCGTCATCTTCTGGCGCTTCGCTTTTAGGGAGGTGCGAGTGTGTTGTCATCGTCGAGTGGGTCACAGACTGTTTGTTCGTCCGTCCTCGTGACTTGTGATGACACGTGTGGGGGAGCACAGTCCGCATGTGATGATGATGGGCCTGACTGCACTGACTGGATTCATGAGTCTCACCTTCGTGATGTACGTCGTTCCTTCCCACTGACGGCTCAGCGTCCCTCTGATGCCGAGTGTTCCATTGCTCCTTGTACAGTGACGTCCACCAGTCGTGACTCCGGTGGCACTTGCATCATCGATTCCGGTGCCACTCACCACATGACGTGTCGTCGTAGTGACTTTGTGGTACTTGGTCAAGTCACGACTGTCCGTTCTGTTCGTACAAGCTCTGGTCAGTCCTTACCGGTCCACGGTGTTGGGGTTGTATGCTTTGATGGTCCGTCTGGCCTCCTGTATCTCTCTGACGTGCTGTTTGTGCCTGATCTTGAGCTTAGCCTGCTGTCTGTGCGTGCCTGCACTCTGATGGGTCTCTCCCTTGAGCATACCGCTGATTCAGCGACTGTGACTGCTCTTGACACCCGTAGCATTGTCCTGCGTGCTTCAGTCGTACATGATTTGCACCACATTGCTCGGCCCTCCTCCCCTTGCTCTCCCTCCTCCTCTGGTCGTGTTTTTGTTACTGGTGTTCTATCCCCGGAACACCAGCGGTTGCTTCACTGACGTCTGTGTCACGTGGGCTCCGACACTGTGTCGAAGCTCATCCGGACACAGCCCGCTTTTGGTCTTGACGTGGCTTCTTTCGAGAAGCCACCCAAGACCGACTGTCTTTTTTGCGCTCAAGGAAAGATGGACCGGTGCACTTATCCTGACTCGCGTTCCCGAGCGCTGAGGCCACTCGAGTTGGTCCGCTCGGACCTGCTTGGTCCTCTCCCTGTCGAGTCCTTGTCCGAGAGGGGACGGTATGTTCTGACGCTGATTGATGACTTCACCCGGATGCGGTGGGTCTACAGTCTGCGCCAGAAGAGCGACGCCGCCCCTGCGGTTCGGCTCTGGCTCGTGATGGCTGAGCGTCACTCTCGCCACACGCTACATACCTTTCGCTCGGATCGCGGCGGTGAGTTCCTGGGTGAGATGGACTCCTTCTGTGCGGAGCACGGCATTTTTCACCAGGTCTCAGCTCCTGCTACCCCACAGCAGAACGGTGTCTCTGAGCGCTGGAACCGCACCATGGAGGATGCTGTAGCGGGAGGGCCGGTTCGGCCCTCCCTCCTCGCTGATGCGAGGGGTGGTTGCGCACCACCCCTCGCGTCAGCGAGGGCTGGCCGGCAGCCAGCAGTTCGCTGGCCGTTGGCCAGCTCGCTGCCGGCCGGCTGGACGGCCGGCGGCCAGCAGTTCGCTGGCCGTCGGCCAGCTCGCTGCCGGCCGGCTGGACGGCCGGCGGCCGGCCAAGCGACCGGCCGGCCACCGGCCGGCCAGCCGCCAGCCGCCGATCG
>SZWC01000594.1:374995-388686 GCA_023375785.1 Penium margaritaceum | reverse complement strand
GGGAAAACAATGGATTGGGAACAGTAGTTATCAACTAGCAAGTACAAAGACCTTAAACAAGAAGTGGCACGGTATGGCTAGCGTGCATAGTGACCAACCAAAGGATGCATACGTCACAAACTACGACCGAATAAGTCCAGTATGTGTGGTCAACATTGACAACTCATAACACGATTCACAACTGGTCAGAGGGAGAGAAAATGGTTTTGGAAGCCTATGTATTGACTAGAAAGGACAACGAACTTCAATACCTAGTGGCACAGTGTGGATAGTATGCACACCAAGCAACCAAACTAGGCATATGTCACTGATCATTACCACATAATTCCAATATGGGTGGTCAACGTTGACCAAACATAACACGAGACACAAATGGTCAGGACATGAAACAATGCTATGTCAATATCGGTTCTCAACTACCAAGTACAACGACCTTTATTCATTAGTAGCACAGTGTGGCTACCATGTACAATGACCGACCAAAGTAGGCATATGTACTGCCTTTGACCAAAGAAATCCGCTGTGTGTGGTCAACGTTGACAACTCAGAATACGAGTCACAAATGGTCAAAGGGGGAAACAATGGTTTGGGAAGACCACGTATCACATAGCAAGCACAAGGGGCTTCAATCCGTTGTGACACGGTGTGGAGACCATGCACGATGACCAACCAAAGTAGGCATATGTCACTGACCATGACCAGGTACTGTCACTAAGTGTGGTAAACTTTGACAACTAACAACACGAGTCACAGATGGTGAGGGAGGAAGATAATGGTTTGTGAAAACTAGGTATCTACTATCAAGTACAAATACCTTCAATATGTAGTGGCACAATGTGGCTCCAATGCACAGTGACCAACCAAAGTATGCATATGTCACTAACCATGACGAACAAACTTCACTTCATGTGGTCAACGTTGATAACGCATAACACGAGTCACAAATGATGAGAGGGCAAAACAATGGATTGGGAAGCCTATGTATTGGCTAGAAAGGACAAAGAACTTCAATACGTCGTGGCACGGTGTGGCTAATATGCACACCAAACAATCAAACTAGGCATATGTCACTGATCATGACCGGAGAACTTCAATATGGGTGGTCAACGTTGACCAACCATAACACGAGTCACAAACGGTCAGGAGAGGAAACAATGCTATGAGAATGTTGGTTCTCAACTACCAAGTAGAGTGACCTTCAGTCAGTAGTAGTGCGGTGTGGCTACCATACACAATGACCGAACAAAGTAGGCATATTTACCGCCTTTGACCCAAGAAATCCGCAATGTGTGGTCCACGTTGACAACTCATAATACAAGTAACAAGTGGTCAGAGGGGGAAACAATGGTTTGGAAACATCACATATCACAGAGCAAGCACAAGGGGCTTCAATACGTTGTGGCACGGTGTGGGGACCATGCACGATGACCAACCAAAGTAGGCATATGTCACTGACCATGACCAAATAATGTCACTAAGTGTGGTAAACTTTGACAACTCACAACACGAGTCACAAATGGTCAAAGGGGGAAACAATGGTTTGGAAACATCACATATCACAGAGCAAGCACAAGGGGCTTCAATACGTTGTGGCACGGTGTGGAGACCATGCACGATGACCAACCAAAGTAGGCATATGTCACTGACCATGACCAAAGAATTTCACTTCATGTGGTCAACGTTGAAAACGCATCACACGAGTCACAAATGGTCAGAGGGGAAAACAATGGGTTGGGAACACTAGTTATCAACTAGGAAGTACAAAGACCTTCAACAAGCAGTGGTACGGTATGGCTAGCGTGTACAGTGACCAACCAAATGATGCATACGTCACTGACTACGATCGAATAAGTCCACTATGTGTGGTCAACGTTGACAATTCATAACACGAGTCACAAATGGTCAGAGGGAGATACAATGGTCTAGAAAGCCTATGTATTGACTATAAAGGACAAAGAAATTCAATACGTATTGGCACGGTGTGGCTAATATGCACACCACACCACCAAACTAGGCATATGTCACTGATCATAACCACAGAATTTCAATATGGGTGGTCACATTGACCAACCATAACACGAGTAACGAACGGGAAGGAGAGGAAACAATGCTATGGGAATATCGGTTCTCACCTACCAAGTACAACGACCTTCAGTCAGTAGTAGCATCGTGCGGCAACCATGCACAATGACTCACCAAAGTAGGCATATGTACTGCCTTTGACCAAAGAAATCCGTTGTGTGTGGTCAATGTTGACTACTCATAACACGAGTCACAGATGGTCAGAGGGGGGAACAATGGTTTGGGAACACAAGGTATCACATAGCAAGCACAAGGGGCTTCAATACGTTATGGCACGGTGTGGAGAACATGCACGATGACCAACCAAAGTAGGCATATGTCACTGACCATGACCAAGTAATGTCACTAAGTGTGGTAAATTTGACAACTCACAACACGAGTCACAAATGGTCAGGGTGGAAGGTAATGGTTTGTCAATACTAGTTATCTACTAGCAAGTACATATACCTTCAATATGTAGTGGCAGAATGTGGCTTCAATGCACAGTGACCAACCAAAGTATGCATATGTCACTAACCATGACAAACAAATCTCACTTCATGTGGTCAACGTTGAAAACACATACCAGGAGTCACAAATGGTCAGAGGGGAAAACAATGGATTGGGAAGCCTATGTATTGGCTACAAAGGACAAAGACCTTCAATACGTAGTAGCACGGCGTGGCTAATGTGCACACCAAATAATCAAACTAGGCATATGTCACCTATCATGACCAGAGAATTTCACTATGGGTGGTAAACGTTGACCAACCATAACACGAGTCACAAACGGTCCGGAGAGGGAACAATGCTGTTGGAATATTGGTTCTCAACTACCAAATACAATGACCTTCAGTATGTAGTAGCGCGGTGTGGCTACCATGCACAATGACCGACCAAAGTAGGCATATTTAGTGCATTTGACCAAATAAATCCGCTGTGTGTGGTCCACGTTGACAGATCATAATATGAGTCACAAATGGTCAGAGGGGGAAACAATGGTTTGGGAACACCACGTATCACATAGCAAGCACAATGGGCTTCAATACGTTGTGGCACGGTGTGGGGACCATGCAAGATGACCAACCAAAGTAGGCATATGTCACTGATCATGACCAAACAATGTCACTAAGTGTGGTAAACTTTGACAACTCACAACACGAGTTACAAATGGTCTGGGTGGAAGGTAATGGTTTGTGAATACTAGTTATCGACTAGCAAGTACAAATACCTTCAATATGTAGTGGCACAATGTGGCTTCAATACACAGTGACCATCCAAAGTATGCATATGTCACTGACCATGACGAAAGAATTTCACTTCATGTGGTCAACGTTGAAAACGCCTAACACGGGTCACAAATGGTCAGAGGGAAAAACAATGGGTTGGGAACACTATTTATCAACTAAGAAGTACAAAGACCTTCAACAAGCAGTGGCACAGTATGGCTAGCGTGCACAGTGGCCAACCAAAGGATGCATACGTCACTGACTACGACCGAATAAGTCCACCATGTGTGGTCAACATTGACAAATCATAACACGTGTCACAAATGGTCAGTGGGAGAGAAAATGGTTTGGGAAGCCTATGTATTGACTAGAAAGGACAAAGAACTTCAATACGTAGTGGCACGGTGTGGCTAATATGCACACCAAACAACCAAAGTAGGCATATGTCACTGCTCATGAGCACATACCTTCAATATGGGTGGTCAACGTTGACCAACCATAACACGAGTCACAAACGGGCAGGATAGGAAACAATGCTATGGAAAGATCGGTTCTCAACTACCAAGTACAACGACCTTCAGTCAGTAGTAGCACGGTGTGGCTACCATGCACAATGACCGACCAAAGTAGGCATATGTACTGCCTTTGTCCAAAGAAATCCGCTTTGTGTGGTCAACGTTGACAGCTCATAATACAAGTCACAAATGGCCAGGGGGGAAACAATGGTTTGGGAACACCAAGTATCACATAGCAAGCACAAGGGGCTTCAATACATTGTGGCACGGTATGGAGACCATGCACGATGACCAACCAAATTAGGCATATGTCACTAACCATGACCAAGTAATGTCACTAAGTGTGGTAAACTTTGACAACTCACAACACGAGTCACAAATGGTCAGGGTGGAAGATAATGGTTTGAGAATACTAGTTATCTACAAGCAAGTACAAATACCTTCAATTCATAGTGGCAGAATGTGGCCTCAATGCACAGTGACCAACCAAAGTATGCATATGTCACTAACTATGACGAACAAATTTCACGTATGTGGTCAATGTTGAAAATGCATAACACGAGTCACAGATGGTCAGAGGGGAAAACAATGGATTGGAAAGCCTATGTTTTGGCTAGAAAGGACAAAGAACTTCAATACGTAGTGGCACGGTGTGGCTAACGTGCACACCAAACAATAAAACTAGGCATATGTCAGTGATCATGACCAGAGAACTTCAATATGGGTGGTGAACGTTGACCAACCATAACACGAGTCACAGACGGTCAAGAGAGGAAAGAATGCTATGAGAATTTTGGTTCTCAACTACCATGTACAATGACCTTCAGTGAGTAGTAGCACGGTGTGGCTACCATGCACAATGACGGACCAAATTAGGCATGTTTATTGCCTTTGACCAAAGAAATCCGCTTGTTGTGGTCCACGTTGACAACTCATAATACGAGTCACAAATGGTCAGAGAGGGAAACAATGGTTTGGGAACACCACGTATCACATAGCAAGCACAAGGGGCTTCAATACGTTGTGGCACGGTGTGGGGACCATGCATGATGACCAACCAAAGTAGGCATATGTATTGCCTTTGACAAAAGAAATCCGCTGCGTGTGGTCCACGTTGACAACTCATAATACGAGTCACAAATGGTCACGGTGGAAGGTAATGATTTGTGAATACTAGTTATCTACTAGCAAGTACAAATACCTTCAATATGTAGTGGCACAATGTGGCGTCAATGCACAGTGACCACCAAAAGTATGCATATGTCACTGACCATGACGAAAGAATTTTACTTCATGTGGTCAACGTTGAAAACGCATAACACGAGTCACAAACGGTCAGGACAGGAAACAATGCTATGGGAATATCGGTTCTCAACTACCATGTACAATGACCGACCAAAGTAGGCATATGTATTGCCTTTGACAAAAGAAATCCGCTGCGTGTGGTCCACGTTGACAACTCATAATACGAGTCACAAATGGTCACGGTGGAAGGTAATGATTTGTGAATACTAGTTATCTACTAGCAAGTACAAATACCTTCAATATGTAGTGGCACAATGTGGCGTCAATGCACAGTGACCACCAAAAGTATGCATATGTCACTGACCATGACGAAAGAATTTTACTTCATGTGGTCAACGTTGAAAACGCATAACACGAGTCCCAAATGGTCAGAGGGGAAAACAATGGGTTGGGAACACTTGTTATCAACTAGGAAGTACAAAGATCTTCAACAAGCAGTGGCACGGTATGGCTAGCGTGCACAGTGACCAACCAAAGGATGCATACGTCACTGACTACGACCGAATAAGTCCACTATGTGTGGTCAACATTGACAACTCATAACACGAGTCACAAATTATCAGAGGGAGGGAAATGGTTTGGGAAGCCTATGTATTGACTAGAAAGGACAAATTACTTCAATACGTAGTAGCACGGTGTGGCAAATATGCACACCAAACAACCAAACTGGGCATATGTCACTGATCGTGACCACATAATTTCAATATGGGTGGTCAACTTTGACCAACCATAACAAGAGTCACAAACGGTCAGGACAGGAAACAATGCTATGGGAATATCGGTTCTCAACTACCAAGTACAACGACCTTCATGCAGTAGTAGCACGGTGTGGCTACCATGTACAATGGCCGACCAAAGTAGGCATATGTACTGCCTTTGACCAAAGAAATCCGCTGTGTGTGGTCAACGTTGACAACTCATAATATGAGTCACAAATGGTCAGAGGGGGCAACAATGGTTTGGAAACACCAAGTATTACATAGCAAGCACAAGGGGCTTCAATACATTGTGGCACGGTGTGGAGACCATGCACGATGACCAACCAAAATAGGCATATGTCACTGACCAAGACCAAGTAATGTCACTAAGTGTGGTAAACTTTGACAACTCACAACACGAGTCACAAATGGTCAGGGTGGAAGGTAATGGTTTTTGAATTCTAGTTATCTACTAGCAAGTACAAATACCTTCAATATGTAGTGGCACAATGTGGCTGCAATGCACAGTGACCAACCTAAGTATGCATATGTCACTAACCATGACGAACAAACTTCACTTCATGTGGTCAACGTTGAAAACGCATAACATGAGTCACAAATGGTCAGAGGGCAAAACAATGGATTGGGAAGCCTATGTATTGGCTAGAAAGGACAAAGAACCTCAATACGTCGTGGCACGGTGTGGCTAATATGCACGCCAAACAATAAAACTAGGCATATGTCACTGATCATGACCAGAGAATTTCAATATGGGTGCTCAACGTTGACCAACCATAACACGAGTCACAAACGGTCAGGAGAGGAAACAATGCTAAGAGAGTGTTGGTTCTCAACTACCAAGTAGAGTGACCTTCAGTCAGTAGTAGCGCGGTGTGGCTACCATGCACAATGACCGAACAAAGTAGGCATATTTATTGCCTTTGACACAAGAAATCCGCTGTGTGTGGTCCACGTTGACAACTCATAATACGAGTCACAAATGGTCAGAGGGGGAAACAATGGTTTGGGAACATCACGTATCACAGAGAGAGCACAAGAGGCTTCAATACGTTGTGGCACGGTGTGGGGACCATGCACGATGACCAACCAAAGTAGGCATATGTCACTGACCATGACCAAATAATGTCGCTAAGTGTGGTAAACTTTGACAACTCACAACACGAGTCACAAATGGCCAGGGTGGAAGGTAATGGTTTGTGAATACTAGTTATCTACTAGCAAATGTAAATACCTTCAACATGTAGTGGCACAATGTGGCGTCAATGCACAGTGACCACTAAAAGTATGCATATGTCACTGACCATGACGAAAGAATATCACTTCATGTGGTCAACGTTGAAAACGCATCACACGAGTCACAAATGGTAATAGGGGAAAACAATGGGTTGGGAACACTAGTTATCAACTAGGAAGTACAAATACCTTCAACAAGCAGTGGTACGGTATAGCTAGCCTGCATAGTGACCAACCAAAGGATGCATACGTCACTGACTACGACCGAATTAAGTCCACTATGTGTGGTCAACATTGACAACTCATAACACGAGTCACAAATGAACAGAGGGAGAGAAAATGGTTTGGGAAGCCTATGTATTGACTAGAAGGGACAAAGAACTTCAATACGTAGTGGCACGGTGTGGCTAATATGCACACCAAACAACCAAACTAGGCATATGTCACTGGTCATGACCACATAACTTCAATAAGGGTGGTCAACGTTGACCAACCATAACAAGAGTCACTAACGGTAAGAAGAGGAAACAATGCTATGGGAATATCGGTTCTCAACTACCAAGTACAACGACCTTCATTTAGTAGTAGCACGGTGGGCTACCATGTACAATGGCCGACCAAAGTAGGCATATGTACTGCCTTTGACCAAAGAAACCCGCTGTGTGTGGTCAACGTTCACAACTCATAACGTGAGTCACAAATGGTCAGAGGGGGCAACAATGGGTTGGAAACACCAAGTATTACATAGCAAGCACAAGAGGCTTCAATACATTGTGGCACGGTGTGGAGACCATGCACGATGACCAACCAAAGTAGGCATATGTCCCTGACCAAGACCAAGTAATGTCACTAAGTGTGGTAAACTTTGACAACTCACAACACGAGTCACAAATGGTCAGGGTGGAAGGTAGTGGATTTTGAATTATAGTTATCTACTAGCAAGTACACATACCTTCAATATGTAGTGGCACAATGTGGCTGCAATGCACAGTGACCAACCAAAGTATGCATATGTCACTAACCATGACGAACAAACTTCACTTCATGTGGTCAACGTTGAAAACGCATAACACGAGTCACAAATGGTCAGAGGGCAAAACAATGGATTGGAAAGCCTATGTATTGGCTAGAAAGGACAAAGAACTTCAATACGTCGTGGCACAGTGTGGCTAATGTGCACACCAAACAATCAAACTAGGCATATGTTACTGATCATGACCAGAGAGTTTCAATATGGGTGGTCAACGTTGACCAACCATAACACGAGTCACAAACGGTCAGGAGAGGAAACAATGCTATGAGAATGTTGGCTCTCAACTACCAAGTAGAGTGACCTTCAGTCAGTAGTAGCGCGGTGTGGCTACCATGCACAATGACCGAACAAAGTAGGCATATTTACCGCCTTTGACCCAAGAAATCCGCAATGTGTGGTCCACGTTGACAACTCATAATACGAGTAACAAATGGTCAGAGGGGGAAACAATCGTTTGGAAACATCACGTATCACAGAGCAAGCACAAGGGGCTTCAATACGTTGTCGCACGGTGTGGGGACCATGCACGATGACCAACCAAAGTAGGCATATGTCACTGACCATGACCAAATAATGTCACTATGTGTGGTAAACTTTGACAACTCACAACACGAGTCACAAATGGCCAGGGTGGAAGGTAATGGTTTGTGAATACTAGTTATCTACTAGCAAATGTAAATACCTTCAATATGTAGTGGCACAATGTGGCGTCAATGCACAGTGACCACCAAAAGAATGCATATGTCACTAACCATGACGAAAGAACTTCACTTCATGTGGTCAACGTTGAAAACGCATCACACGAGTCACAAATGGTCAGAGGGGAAAGCAATGGGTTGGGAACACTAGTTATCAACTAGGAAGTACAAAGACCTTCAACAAGCAGTGGTACGGTATAGCTAGCCTGCACAGTGACCAACCAAAGGATGCATACGTCACTGACTACGACCAAATTAAGTCCACTATGTGTGGTCAACATTGACAGCTCATAACACGAGTCACAAGTGGTCAGAGGGAGAGAAAATGGTTTGGGAAGCCTATGTATTGACTAGAAGGGACAAAGAACTTCAATGCGTAGTGGCACGATGTGGCTTACATGCACACCAAACAACCAAACTAGGCATATGTCACTGGTCATGAACACATATCTTCAATAAGGGTGGTCAACGTAGACCGACCATAACAAGAGTCACTAACGGTAAGAAGAGGAAACAATGCTATGGGAATATCGGTTCTTAACTACCAAGTACAACGACCTTCATTCAGTAGTAGCACGGTGGGCTACCATGTACAATGGCCGACCAAAGTAGGCATATGTACTGCCTTTGACCAAAGAAATCCGCTGTGTGTGGTCAATGTTGACAACTCATGATATGAGTCACAAATGGTCAGAGGGGGCAACAATGGGTTGGAAACACCAAGTATTACATAGCAAGCACAAGAGGCTTCAATACATTGTGGCACGGTGTGGAGACCATGCACGATGATGAACCAAAGTAGGCATATGTCACTGACCAAGACCAAGTAATGTCACTAAGTGTGGTAAACTTTGACAACTCACAACATGAGTCACAAATGGTCAGGGTGGAAGGTAATGGTTTTTGAATTCTAGTTATCTACTAGCAAGTACAAATACCTTCAATATGTAGTGGCACAATGTGGCTGCAATGCACAGTGACCAACCAAAGTATGCATATGTCACTAACCATGACGAACAAACTTCACTCTATGTGGTCAACGTTGAAAACGCATAACACGAGTCACAAATGGTAAGAGGGCAAAACAATGGATTGGGAAGCCTATGTATTAGCTAGAAAGGACAAAGAACTTCAATACGTTGTGGCACGGTGTGGCTAATATGCACACCAAACAATCAAACTAGGCATATGTCACTGATCATGACCAGAGAATTTCAATATGGGTGGTCAACGTTGACCAACCATAACACGAGTCACAAACGGTCAGGAGAGGAAACAATGCTATGAGAATGTTGGTTCTCAACTACCAAGTAGAGTGACCTTTAGTCAGTAGTAGCGCGGTGTGGCTACTATGCACAATGACCGAACAAAGTAGGCATATTTACCGCCTTTGACCCAAGAAATCCGCAATGTGTGGTCCACGTTGACAACTCATAATACGAGTAACAAATGGTCAGAGGGGGAAACAATGGTTTGGAAACATCACGTATCACAGAGCAAGCACAAGGGGCTTCAATACGTTGTGGCACGGTGTGGGGACCATGCACGATGACCAACCAAACTAGGCATATGTCACTGATCATGCCCAAATAATGTCACTAAGTGTGGTAAACTTTGACAACTCACAACACGAGTCACAAACAGCCAGGGTGGAAGGTAATGGTTTGTGAATACTAGTTATCTACTGGCAAATGTAAATACCTTCAATATGTAGTGGCACAATGTGGCGTCAATACACACTGACCACCAAAACTATGCATATGTAAATGACCATGACGAAAGAATTCCACTTCATGTGGTCAACGTTGAAAACGCATCACACGAGTCACAAATGGTCAGAGGGGAAAACAATGGGTTGGGAACACTAGTTATCAACTAGGAAGTACAAAGACCTTCAACAAGCAGTGGTACGGTATAGCTAGCCTGCACAGTGACCAACCAAAGGATGCATACGTCACTGACTATGACCAAATTCAGTCCACTATGTGTGCTCAACATTGACAACTCATAACAGGAGTCACAAATGGTCAGATGGAGAGAAAATGGTTTGGGAAGCCTATGTATTGACCAGAAGGGACAAAGAACTTCAATACGTAGTGGCACGCTGTGGCTAATATGCACACCAAACAACCAAACTAGGCATATGTCATTGGTCATGACCACATAACTTCAATACGGGTGGTCAACGTTGACCAACCATAACAAGAGTCACTAACGGTAAGAAGAGGAAACAATGCTATGGGAATATCGGCTCTCAACTACCAAGTACAACGACCTTCATTCAGTAGTAGCACGGTGTGGCTATCATGCACAATGACCGACCAAAGTAGGCATATGTACTGCCTTTGACCAGAGACATCCGCTGTGTGTGGTCGCGATCCCATTCCCGATTCCAGTCCCGATCCAAGTCCTGATCCCAGTCCTGATCCCAGTCCCAATCCCAGTCTTGATCCGAGTCACGATCCCACTCTCGATCCCACTTCAGATCCCAGCCCGGATCCCAGCCCCGATCCCAATCCCAATCCTAGGTTCGATCCAAGCTCCGATCCCAGACCCGATCCCAGTCCCATTAGTAGTCCTGATCTCTGTCCCGATCCCAGTCCTGATCCCAGTCCCCATCCCAGTCCCGAACCCAGTACCGATTTCAGTCGCGATCCCAGTCCTGATCCCAGTCTCTATCAAAGTCCCGATCCCAGTCCCGATCCCATTCGCGATCCCGGTCCTGACCCAAGTCTCGATCCTAGTCCTGATCCCAGTCCTGATCCCATTCTTGATCCCAGTCCTGATCCTAGTCCGATCACAGTCTCGATCCCAGTCCTGATCCTAGTCCCGATCGCAGGCCCGATCCCAGTCGCGATCCCAGTCCCCATCCCTGTGCTGATCCAAGGCGCGATCCCAGTCCCGATTTGAGTCTCGATCCCAGTCCCGATCCCAGTCCCGATCTCAGTCGCGATCCCAGTCCTGATCCCAGTCCCGATCCTAGTCCCGATCCCAGTCCCGATCACAATCCCGATCCCAGTCCCGATCCTAGTCACTATCACAGTCACGATCCTAGTCCCGATCCTAGTCCCGATCCCAGTCCCGATCACAATCCCGATCCCAGTCCCGATCCTAGTCACTATCACAGTCACGATCCTAGTCCCGATCCTAGTCCCGATCCCAGTCCCGATCACAATCCCGATCCCAGTCCCGATCCTAGTCACTATCACAGTCACGATCCTAGTCCCGATCCTAGTCCCGATCCCAGTCCCGATCACAATCCCGATCCCAGTCCCGATCCTAGTCACTATCACAGTCACGATCCTAGTCCCGATCCTAGTCCCGATCCCAGTCCCGATCCCATTCGCGATCCCGGTCCTGACCCAAGTCTCGATCCTAGTCCTGATCCCAGTCCTGATCCCATTCTTGATCCCAGTCCTGATCCTAGTCCGATCACAGTCTCGATCCCAGTCCTGATCCTAGTCCCGATCGCAGGCCCGATCCCAGTCGCGATCCCAGTCCCCATCCCTGTGCTGATCCAAGGCGCGATCCCAGTCCCGATTTGAGTCTCGATCCCAGTCCCGATCCCAGTCCTGATCCCTGTCCCGGTCCCAGTCACGATCCTTGTCCCGATCCCATTCCTGATCACAGTCCCGAACCTAGTCCCGATCCCAATCCCGATCACAATCCCGATCCCAGTCCCGATCCTAGTCACGATCATAGTCACAATCCTAGTCCCGATCCTAGTCCCGATCCCAGTCCCAGTCCCATTCCTCATCCTAGTCCACATCCCTGTCCCGATCCCATTCTTGATCCCAGTTTCGAGTACGGTCCTGATCCTAGTCCTGGTCCCAGTCCTGATCCGAGTCCCGCTCCGAGTCCCGGTCTCAGTCCCGATCCCAGTCACGATCCCAGTCCCGGTCCTAGTCCTAGTCCTTGTCCCAGTCCCAGTCTGAGACCCAGTCCGAATCCCCGTCCCAGTCCCAGTCCCTGTCCGAGTCCCAGTCCCAGTCCCAGTCGAGTCACAGTCCCAGTCCCGATCCCATTCCCGATCGCAGTCCTGATCATAGTCCCGATCTAAGTCCCGATCCCATTCTCGATCCCAGTCCTGATCAAGCACGCCTGGTGGACAATGCCCTTTTTCTCTTGGTGGGCATATAGGGCATGTGAGGTAGTTACCGGTCAAGATGCCTGCGCACTTGAACGTGGATTCCGCCGTGTGGTCAGTATTGTATATTCTGACACTTGTCCCAATCCCGGTCCCAGTCCCTGTCCTGGTCCTTGTCGGACTCAGACTCGGACTTGGACTCGGACTGGGACTCGGACAGCGACTCGGACAAGTTCTCGGACTAGGACTATGACTGAGACTCGGACTGGAACTCAGACTGGGACTCGGACTGGCACTGGCACTGGCACTGGCACTGGCATTGGAATAGGCAATGGTACTAGCACTGGCACTGGCACTAGCACTAGCACTGGGAATGGCACTGGCACTGGCATTGGCAGTGGAACTAGCAATGACACTCGCACTCGCACTAGGACTAGGACTTGGACTAGGATTGGGACTGGGACTAAGACTAGGACTGGGACTTCGACTTGGACTAGGACTGGGACTGGGACTGAGACTGACTGGGACGGTGTCTGGGATTGGGACTCGGACTTGGACTGGGACTAGGACTGGGACGGGGACTGGGACTGGGACTGGGACTGGGGCTGGGACGAGGGCTGGGACTGGGACTAGGACTGGGACAGGGACTGGGACCGGGACTTGGACTGGGACTGGGACTAGGACTGAGACAAGGACTGGGAATTGGACTGGGACTGGGACGGGGACTAAGAGTAGGACGAGGGCTATGACTGGGACTGGGAATAGGATTGGGACTGGGACTGGGACTGGGACTGGGACTGGGACGGGGACT
>SZWC01000594.1:336841-350969 GCA_023375785.1 Penium margaritaceum | reverse complement strand
GTCAGAAGCACAGTGGTCAGAAACATACGTGCCAGAAACACACTGGTCATAAACACACTGGTCAGAAACACACTGGTCAGAGACACACTGGTCACAAACACACTGGTCAGAAACACACTGGTCAGAAACACCCTGGTCAGGAACATTGTGGTCACAAACACAGTGGTCAGAAACACAGTGGTCAGAAAAACAGTGGTCAGAAACACAGTGGCCAGAAACACAATGGTCAGAAACACAGTGGTCACTAACACAGTGGTCACTAACACAGTGGTCAAAGACACACTGGTCAGAAACACTATGGTCAGAAAGACACTTGTCAGAAACACAGTGGTCAGAAACACACTCATCACAAACACAGTGGTCAGAAATACACTGGTCAGAAACACACTTGTCAGAAACACAGGGGTCAGAAACATACTGGTCAGAAACACACTGGTCAGAAACACAGTGGCCAGAAACACACAGGTCAGAAACACACTGGTCATATACACAGTGGTCTGAAACACAGTGATCAGAAGCACGGTGGTCAGGAGCACACTGATCAGAAACACACTGGTCAGAAACACACTGGTCCGAAACACAGTGGTCAGACACACAGTTGTCAGAAACACACTGGTCAGAAACACACTGGTGAGAAGCACAGGGTTCAGAAACACAGTGGTCTGAAACGCAGTGGTCAGAACATGGTGGTCAGAAACACAGTTGTCAGAAACACAGTGGTCAGAAACACAGTGGTCAGAAACACGGTGGTCAGAGACACAGTGGTCAGAACGCACTGGTCAGAAACAAACTGGGCACAAACACACTGGTCAGAAACACAGTGGTCAGAAACACACTGGTCAGGAACACACCGGTTAGAAAGATACTGGTCAGAAACACACTGGTCAGAAACACAGTGGTCAGAAACACAGAGGTCAGAAACATAGTGGTCTGAAACACACTGGTCAGAAACACACTGGTCAGAAACACAGTGGTCAGAAACACAGTGGTCAGAAACAAAGTGGTCACAAACACAGTGGTCACTAACACACTGGTCAGACACACACTGGTCAGTCACACACTGGTCAGCAACACAGTGGTCAGAAACACACTGGTGAGAAACACAGTGGTCAGAAACACAGTGGTCAGAAGCACAGTCGTCAGAAACACAGTGGTCAGAAACACAGTGGTAAAAAACACATTGGTCGAAATACACTGGTCAGAAACACAGTGGTCCGAAACACAGTGGTCCGAAACACAGTGGTCAGAAACACAGTGGTCAGAAACACAGTGGTGAGGAACACACTGGTCAGAAAACGGTGGTGAGAAACACACTGGTCAGAAACACACTGGTCACAAACACAGTGGTCAGAAACACACTGGTCAGAAACACAGTGGTCAGAAACACACTGGTCAGAAACACAGTGGTCAGGAACACAGTGGTTAGAAACACACTAATCAGAAACACAGTGGTCTGAAGCACACTAGTCAAAAACTCGCTGGTATGAAACACGGTGGTCAGAAACACACGGGTCAGCAATACAGGGGTCAGAAACTCTGTGGTAAGAAACACGCTGGTCAGAAACACAGTGGTCAGAAACACACTGGTCCGAAAAACACTGGTCAGAAACACGGTGATCAGAAACACAGTTGTTAGAATTACACTGGTCAGAAACACAGTGGTCAGAAACACTGTGGTCAGAAACACACTGGTCAGAAACACATAGGTAAGAAACACACTGGTCAGAATTTGAGTGGTCAGAAACACATTGGTCAGAAACACAGTGGTCAGAAACACAGTGGCCAGAAACACAGTGGTCAGAAACACACTGGTCAGAAACACAGTGCTTAGAAACACACTGGTCAAAAACACAGTGGTAAGGAACACAGTGGTTTGAAACACACTGGTCAGAAACACACTGGTCAAAAACACACGGGTCAGAAACACTGTGGTCAGAAACGCACTGGTCAGAAACACAGTAGTCAGAAACACTGTGGTCAGAAACACACTGTTCATAAACACACTGGTCAGAAACACAATGGTCAGAAACACAGTGGTCAGAAACACAGTGGTCAGAAACACACTGGTTAGAAACATATTCGTCAGAAACACAGTGATTACAAACACACTTGTCAGAAACACAGTGGTGAGAAACACAGTGGTCAGAAACATAGTGGTTAGAAACACAGTGGTCACAAACACAGTGGTCAGAGACACACTGGTCAGAAACACAATGGTCTGAAACACACTTGTCAGAAACACACTGGTCAGAAGCACACTGGTCAGAAACACAGTGATCAGAAACACAGTGGTCAGAAACACAGTGGTCAGAAACATAGTGGTTAGAAACACAGTGGTCACAAACACAGTGGTCAGAGACACACTGGTCAGAAACACAATGGTCTGAAACACACTTGTCAGAAACACACTGGTCAGAAGCACACTGGTCAGAAACACAGTGATCAGAAACACAGTGGTCAGAATCACACTGGTCAGAAACACAATGGTCAGAATCACACTGGTCAGAAACACACTGGTCAAAACAACACTGGTCAATACACACTGGTCAGAAACACACTGGTCAGAAACACACTGGTCTGAAACACAGTGGTCTAGACACACTGGTCATAAACATACTGGTCAGAAACACACTGGTCAGAAACACACTGGTTAGAAACACAGTGGTCAGACACACTCTGGTCAGAAACACACTGGTCAGAAACACACTGCTCAGAAAAACACTGGTCATGAACACAGTGGTCAGAAACACAGTGGTCAGAATTACACTGGTCAGAAACACACTGGTCAGAAACATAGTGGGCAGAAACACAGTGGTCAGAAACACGGTGGTCAGAAACACTGTGGTCAGAAACACACTGGTAAGAAACACAGTGGTCAGAAACAGAAACACAGTGGTCAGAAAACAATGGTCATAAACACGGTGGTCAGGAGCACGGTGGTCAGGAACACGGTGGTCAGAATCACAGTGGTCAGAAACACATTGGTCAGAATCACAGTGGTCAGAAACACAGTGGTCAGAAACACAGTGGTCGGAAACACAATGGTCCAAACACACTGGTCAGAAAATCGCTGTCATAAAGACACTGGTCAGAAACACACTGGTCAGAAACACACTGGTCATAAACACACTTGTCAGAAACACAATGGTCAGAAACACACTGGTCAGAAACACAGTGGTCGGAAACACAGAGGTCAGACACACAGTGGTCAGAAACACACTGGTCAAAATCACAGTGGTCAGAAACACAGTGGTCCGAAACCAGTGGTCATAAACACACTGGTCAGAAACACACTGGTCATAAACACACTGGTCAGAAACACACTGGTCAGAAACACACTCCTCTGAAACACCGTGGTCAGAAACACAGTGCTCAGAAACACAGTGGTCAGAAACACACTGTTCAGAAACACGGTGGAAAGAAACACATTGGTCAGAAACTAAGGGTGCACACCAAATCCATGGATCCGAGAGTCAGATCCGCAAATCCGGATCCGGATCCGGATCCGAGAGTCCGGATCTCACTACTTGGATCCGATCCGAGATCCGAGAGTCCAGATGAGGGTGACTTTGATGATGCAAATGTGTGAGTTTGTTCGTGTAATCTGCAATGAATGGCACATTCTGGACATGAAACCAATGCAAATATCACCAAAATTCCATGTACTACATATGAATTGTTGTTTACTACATTAAACATTGTAAATTCATGGTCAAAACTGGATTTTCTACATGCTAGAAATTTGCATACACACTGGATCCGACCTGGATCCGAGAGTCAGATCCGAGGATCCAAGGATCCGCGGATCCAAGATCCGGATCCGAGAGTCCGGATCCAGGAGTTGGATCCGATCCGTGAGTAAGGATCTGACATCAGATCCGCAAATCTGATCCGGCGTGCACCCTTATCAGAAACACAGTGGTCTACAGCACAGTGGTCAGAAACACAGTGGTCACAAAGACAGTGGTCAGAGACACGCTGGTCAGAAGCACAGTGGTCAGAAACACACTGGTCAGAAACACGGTGGTCACAAACACTCTGGTCAGAAACACAGTGGTCACAAAGACAGTGGTCAGAGACACGCTGGTCAGAAGCACAGTGGTCAGAAACACACTGGTCAGAAACACGGTGGTCACAAACACTCTGGTCAGAAACACAGTGGTCAAAAACATAGTGGTCAAAACACACTGGTCAGAAACACACTGGTCAGAAACACACTGGTCAGAAACAGAGTGGTCAGAAACATACTGGTGAGAAACATAGTGGTCAGAAACACAGTGGTTAGAAACACTCTGGTAAGAAACACAGTGGTCAGAAACACAGTGGTCATAAACATAGTGCTCAGAAACAACATAGTCAGAAACACACTGGTCGGAAACACACTGGTCAGAAACACAGAGGTCAGAAACACAGTGGTCAGAAACACAGTGGTCAGAAACACAATGGTCAGAAACACACTGGTCAGAAACACACTGGTCAGAAACACACTGGTCAGAAACACAGTGGTCATAAACATAGTGCTCAGAAACAACATAGTCAGAAACACACTGGTCGGAAACACACTGGTCAGAAACACAGAGGTCAGAAACACAGTGGTCAGAAACACAGTGGTCATAAACACATTGGTCAGAAACACACTCATCAGAAACACAGCTGTCAGAAAGTCAGTGGGAATAAACACAGTGGTCAGAAGCACAGTGGTCAAAAACACAGTGGTCCGAGACACAGTGGTCAGGAGCACAGTGGTCAGAAACACTCTGGTCAGATGCACACTGGTCAGAAACACACTAGTCAGAAACACACTGGTCAGAAACACACTAGTCGGAAACAAAGGAGTCAGAAACACAGTGGTCATAAGCACACTGGTCAGAAACACAGTTGTCAGAGATACAGTGGTCAAAAACACAGTGGTCGGAAACACAGTGGGCAGAAACACAGTGGTCAGCAACACACTGGTTAGAAACACACTGATCAGAAATACAGTGGTCAGAAACACAGTGGTGAGAAACACGGTGGTCAGAAACACAGTGATCAGAAAGACAGTTGTCAGAAACACAGTGGTCATAAACATAGTGGTTAGAATCACAGTGGTCAGACACACATTGGTCAGAAACACACTGGTCAGAAAGACACTGGTCAGAAACACACTGGTCAGAAACACACTGGTCAGGAACACATTGGTCAGAAACACACTGGTCAGAAACACAAGGGTCAGAAACAAAGTGGTCAGAAACACAGTGGTCAGAAACACAGTGGTTGGAAACACAGTGGTCAGAAACACACTGGTCAGAAACACAGTGGTCAGAAACACATTGGTCAGAAACACAGTGGTCAGAGACACAGTGGTCAGAAACACGGTGGTCAGAAACACTGTGGTCAGAAAAACAATGATCAGAAACACAAGGGTCAGGAACAAGGTGGTCAGGAACATGGTGGTCAGAAACACAGTGGTCAGAAACACAGTGGTCAGAAACACAGTGGTCAGAACTTATTGGTCAGAAACACACTGTCAGAAACACACTGGTCAGAAACACACTGGTCAGAAACACACTGGTCAGACACACACTGGTCAGAAGTAAACTGGTCAGAAACACTCCGGTCAGAAACACACATGTCAGACACACAGTGGTCAGAGACACACTGGTCAGAAACACAGTGGTCAGAAACACAGAGGTCAGAAACACAGTGGTCAGAAATACACTGGTCAGAAACACACTAGTCAGAAACAGAGTGGTCACAAACACAGTGGTCAGACAGACAGTGGTCATAAACACACTGGTCAGAAATACAAGGGTCAGAAAACAGCTGGTCAGAAACTGACTGGTCAGAAACACACTGGTTAGAAGCACAGTGGTCAGAAACACAGCGGTAACTAACACAGTGGTCATAAACACACAGTTCAGACCCGCACTAGTCAGAAACGCAGTGGTCAGAAACACACTGGTTATAAACACACTGGTCAGACACCCAGTGGTCAGAAACACAGTGGTCAGAAACACAGTGGTCAGAATTACACTGGTCAGAAGCACACTGGTCAGAAACGCAGTGGTCAGAAACACACTGGTCAGAAACACATTGCTCATAAACACAGCGGTCAGAAACGCGGTGGTCAGAAACACAGTGGTCAAAAACAAACTGGTCAGAAACACAGTGGTAAGAAACACAGTGGTCAGAAAAACAGTGGTCTGAAACACAGTGGTCAGGAACACTGTGGTCAAGAACACGGTGGTCAGAAACACAGTGGTCAGAAACACAGTGGTCAGAAAAACAGTGGTCAGAAACACAGTGGTCAGAGCATACTGATCAGAAACACACTGTCATAAACACACTGGTTAGAAACAAACTGGTCAGAAACACTCTGGTCAGAAACAAACTTGTCAAGAACACAATGGTCAGAAACACACTGGTCAGAAACACAGTGGTCAGAAACACGGAGGTCAGAAACACAGTGGTCAGGAACACACTGGTCAGAAACACAGTGATCAGAAACACAGAGGTCAGAAACACGGTGGTCAGAAACACACTGGTCAGAAACACACTGGTCAAAAACACAGTGGTCACAAACACAGTGGTCATAAACACACTGACCAGAAACACACTGGTCAAAAACACAGTGGTCAGAAACACTCTGGTCAGAAACACACTGGTCATAAACGCTGTGGTCATAAGCTCAGTGGTCAGAAACACACTGGTCATAATACAGTGGTCATAAGCACAGTGGCCAGAAACACACTGGTCAGAAACACAATGGTTAGAAACACACTGGTCAGAAACACAGTGGTCAAAAAGACAATGGTGAAAAACACACTGGTCAGTAACACGGTGGTCAGAAACACAGTGGTCAGAAACACACGGGCCATAAATACAGGGGTCAGGAACTCAGTGGTCAGAGACACACTGGTCAGAAACACACTGGTCAGAAACACACTGGTCAGAAACAAACTGGTCAGAAACACAGTGGTCAGATTTACACTGGTCAGAAGCACAGTGGTCAGAGACACACTGGTCAGAAACACACTGGTCAGAAACACACTGGTCAGAAAAAAACTGGTCAGAAACACAGTGGTCAGAAACACAGTGGTCAGAAACACAATGGTCAGAAACACACTGGTCAGAAACACACTGGTCAGATACACACTGGCCATAAACACACTGGTCAGAAAAACAGTGGTCAGAAACACAGTAGTCAGAAACACAGTGGTCAGATACACACTGGTCAGAAACAAACTGGTTTGAAACATATTGGTCAGAAAAACAGTGGTCAGAAACAGAGTGGTCAGGAACACAATCAGAAAAACAGTGGTCAGAAACACAGTGGTCAGAAACACAGTGGTCAGAACACACTGGTCAGAAACACACTGTCAGAAACACACTGGTCAGAAACACAGTGGTCAGAAACACACTGGTCAGAAACACACTGGTCAGAAGCACACTCGTCAGAAACACTCTGGTCAGAAACACACTGGTCATAAGCACACTGGTCAGAAACACACTGGTCATAAGCACACTGGTCAGAAACACACTGGTCATAAGCACACTGGTCAGAAACACACTGGTCATAAGCACACTGGTCAGAAACACACTGGTCATAAGCACACTGGTCAGAAACACACTGGTCATAAGCACACTGGTCAGAAACACACTGGTCATAAGCACACTGGTCAGAAACACACTGGTCATAAGCACACTGGTCAGAAACACACTGGTCATAAGCACACTGGTCAGAAACACACTGGTCATAAGCACACTGGTCAGAAACACACTGGTCATAAGCACACTGGTCAGAAACACACTGGTCATAAGCACACTGGTCAGAAACACACTGGTCATAAGCACACTGGTCAGAAACACACTGGTCATAAGCACACTGGTCAGAAACACACTGGTCATAAGCACACTGGTCAGAAACACACTGGCAGAAACACACTGGTCAGAAACAGACTGGTCAGAAACACAGTGGTCAGAAACACACTGGTCAGAAACACACTGGTCAGAAGCACACTCGTCAGAAACACTCTGGTCAGAAACACACTTGTCAGAAACACAATGGTCAGAAACACACTGGTCAGAAACACAGTTGTCAGAAGCACAGAGGTCATAAACGCAGTGGTCATAAACACGCTGATGATAAACACTCTGGTCATAAACACTCCGGTCAGAAACACACTGTTCAGAAACACAGTGGTCAGAAACACAGTGCTCATAAACACACTTGTCAGAAACACACAGGTCAGGAACACAGCGGTCAGAAACACAGTGGTCAGAAACACACTGGTCAGAAACACTATGGTCATAAACACTGTGGTCAGAAACACAGTGGTCAGAAAAACAGTGGTCAGAAACACAGTGGTCAGAGACACACTGGTCAGAAACACAGTGGTCAGAAACACTGTGGTCAGAAACACAGTGGTCAGAAACACAAGGGTCAGAAACACTGTGGTCAGAAACACAGTGGTCAGAAACAGAGTGGTCAGAAACACAGTGGTCAGAAACACTGTGGTCAGAAACACTGTGGTCAGAAACACTGTGGTCAGAAACACAGTGGTCACAAACACAGTCGTCAGAGACACACTGGTCAGAAACACACTGGTCAGAAACACAGTGGTCGCAAACACAGTGGTCAGAAACACACTGGTCAAAAACACAGTGGTAAGAAACACACTGGTCGGAAAAACACTCGTTAGAAGCACAGTGGTCAGAAACACAGTGGTCAGAAACACACTGATCAGAAACACAGTGGCCAGAAACACAGTGGTCAAAAACACAGTGGTCACAAACACAGTGGTCAGAAACACAGTGGTCGCAAACACAGTGGTCAGAAACAAACTGGTCAAAAACACACTGGTCAGAAATACAGTGGTCGCAAACACAGTGGTCGGAAACACACCGGTTAAAAACACAGTGGTCAGGAACAGACTTTTCAGAAACACGGTCGTTAGAAACACAGTGGTCAGAAACACAGTGGTCAGAAACACACTGGTCAGAAACACGGTGACCAGAAACTCACTGGTCAGAAACACACTTGTCATAAACACATTGGTCAGAAACACAGTGATCGGAAGCACACTGGTCAGAAGCACACTGATCAGAAACACACTGGTCAGAAACATAGTGATCAGAAACACAGTGATCAGAAACACACTGGTCAGAAATACAGGGGTCAGGAACTCAGTGGTCAGAAACACACTGGTCAGAAACACTCTGGTCAGAAGCACAGTAGTCAGAAACACATTGGTCCAAAATACAGTGGTTAGAGACACAGTGGTCAGAAAAACAGTGGTCAGACACGGTGGTCAGAAGCACAGTGGTGAGAAACACAGTGGCCAGAACACACTGCTCACAAACACGCTGTAAAAAACACACTGGTCAGAAACACAGTAGTCATAAACACACTGGTCAGAAACACACTGTTCATAAAAACACTGGTCAAAAACACTCTGGTCCGAATCACATTGGTAAGAAACACAATGGTCACATACACACTGGTCAGAAACACAGTGGTCAGAAACACAGCTGTCAGAAACACAGTGGTCAGAAACACACAAGTCAGAAACACACTGGTCAGAAACAGTGTGGTCAGAAACACAGTGGTCAGAAACACAGTGGTCACTAACACAGTGGTCAGAAACACACTGGTCAGACACACGCTGGTCAGAGACACAGTGGTCAGAAACACACAGGTGAAAAACACACTGGTCAGAAACACAGTGGTCAGAAACACAGTGGTCAGAAACACAGTGGTCAGAATTACACTGGCCAGAAACACAGTGGTCAGAAACACAGTAGTCAGAAACACAGTGGCCAGAAACACGGTGGTCAGAAACACGGTGGTCAGAAACACACTGGTCAGAAGCACAGTGGTCAGAAACACAGTGGTGAGAAACACGGTGGTCAGGAACACGGTGGTCTGAAACACAGTGGTCAGAAACACAGTGGTCTGAAACGCAGTGGTCAGAACATACTGGTCAGAAACACACTGTCAGTAACACACTGGTCAGAAGCACACTGGTCAGAAACACTCTAGTCGGAGACACAATTGTCAGAAACACAATGGTCAGAAACACGGTGGTTAGAAACATAGAGGTAAAAAACACAGCGGTCAGAAACACACTGGTGAGAAACACAGTGGTCCGAAAGACAGTGGTCCGAAACACATTGGTCAGAAACACACTGGTCATAAGCACACTGGTCAGAAACACACTGGTCAAAAACACACTGGTCAGAAACACACTGGTCGGAAACACACTGGTCAGGAACACGGTGGTCAAAAACACAGTGGTCAGAAACACAGTGGTCATAAACACAGTGGTCAGAAACAAAGTGGTCAGAAAGACAGTGGTCAGAAACACAGTGGTCACTAACACAGTGGTCAGAGACACAGTGGTCAAAAACATTGTGGTCAGAAACACACTGGTCAGAAACACAGTGGTGACAAACACAATGGTCAGAAACACACTGGTCACAAACACAGCGGTCAGAAACACACATGTCAGAAACACACTGGTCAGAAACACAGTGGTCAGAATTTCACTGGTCAGAAACACACTCGTCAGAAACACAGTGGTCAGAAGCACGGTGGTCAGAAACACGGTGGTCAGAAACACACTGGTCAGAAACACATTGGTCAGAAACACATTGGTCAGAAACATAGTGGTCAGAAACACATTGGTCAGAAACACAGTGGTCAGAAACACGGTGGTCAGAAACACAGTGGTCAGAAACACACTGGTCAGAAAGACAGTGGTCAGAAACACACTGGTCAGAAGCACAGTGGTCAGAAACACACTGGTCAGAAACACATTGGTCAGAAACACATTGGTCAGAAACATAGTGGTCAGAAACACATTGGTCAGAAACACAGTGGTCAGAAACACGGTGGTCAGAAACACAGTGGTCAGAAACACACTGGTCAGAAGCACAGTGGTCAGAAACACAATGGTCAGAAACACACTGGTCAGAAACACACTTGTCAGAAACACAGTGGTCAGAAACACAGACGTCAGGAACACGGTGGTCAGAAACACACTGGTCAGAAACACAGTGGTCAGAAACACAGTGGTCAGAAACACAGTGGTCAGAAACATACGTGCCAGAAACACACTGGTCATAAACACACTGGTCAGAAACACACTGGACAGAGACACACTGGTCACAAACACACTGGTCAGAAATACAGTGGTCAGAGACACACTGGTCAGGAACATTGTGGTCAGAAACAAAGTCATCAGAAACACAGTGGTCAGAACTACAGTGGTCAGAAACACAGTGGCCAGAAACACAGTGGTCAGAAACACAGTGGTCACTAACACAGTGGTCACTAACACAGTGGTCAGAGACACAATGGTCAGAAATACTGTGGTAAAAAAGACACTGGTCAGAAACACAGTGGTCAGAAACACACTGGTCACAAACACAGTGGTCAGAAACACACTGGTCAGAAACACACTTGTCAGAAACACAGTGGTCAGGAACACAGTGGTCAGAAACACAGTTGTCAAAAACACACTGGTCAGAAACACTGTGGCCAGAAGAACACTGGTCAGAAACACACTGGTCATAAACACAGTGGTCTGAAACACAGTGATCAGAAGCACGGTGGTCACAAACACACTGATCAGAAACACACTGGTCAGAAACACACTGGTCCGAAACACAGTGGTCAGAAACACACTGGTCAGAAACACACTGGTCATAAGCACACTGGTCAGAAACACACTGGTCAGAAACTCGGGGGGCAGAAACACAATGGTCAGAAACACACTGGTGAAAAGCACAGTGGTCAGAAACACAGTGGTCAAAAACACACTGGTCAGAAACACTGTGGTCAGAAGCACACTGGTCAGAAACACACTGGTCAGAAACACAGTGGTCAGAATCTCACTGGTCAGAAACACACTCGTCAGAAACACAGTGGTCAGAAACACACTGGTCAGAAACTCGGGGGTCAGAAACACAATGGTCAGAAACACACTGGTGAAAAGCACAGTGGTCAGAAACACAGTGGTCAGAAACGCAGTGGTCAGAACATTGTGGTCAGAAACACAGTTGTCAGAAACACGGTGGTCAGAAACACAGTGGTCAGAAACACGGTGGTCAGAAACATAGTGGTCAGAACGCACTGGTCAGAAACACACTGGTCAGAAACACACTGGTCAGGAACACACTGGTTAGAAACATACTGGTCAGAAACACACTGGTAAGAAACACAGTGGTCAGAAACACAGAGGACAGAAACACAGTGGTCAGAAACACACTAGTCAGAAACACACCGGTCAGAAACACAGTGGTCAGAAACACAGTTGTCAGAAACACAGTGGTCACAAGCACAGTGGTCACTAACACACTGGTCCGACACACACTGGTCAGACACACACTGGTCAGAAACACAGTGGTCAGAAACACACTGGTCAGAAACACTGTGGTCATAAACACAGTGGTCAGAAGCACAGTCGTCAGAAACACAGTGGTCAGAAACACAGTGGTCAAAAACACAGTGGTCGAAACACACTGGTCAAAAACACAGTGGTCGGAAACACAGTGGTCCGAAACACTGTGGTCACAAGCACAGTGGTGAGGAACACACTGGTCAGAAAATGGTGGTTAGAAACACACCGGTCAGAAACACAGTGGTCACAAACACAGTGGTCAGAAACACACTGGTCAGAAACACAGTGGTCAGAAACACACTGGTCAGAAACACACTGGTCATAAACACAGTGGTTTGACACACAACTGTCAGAAGCACAGTGGTCAGAAACACAGTGGTCAGAAACACAGTGGTCAGCAACACAGTGGTTAGAAACACACTGGTCAGAAACACAGTGGTCTGAAGCACACTGGTCAAAAACACACTGGTAAGAAACACGGTGGTCAGAAACACACGGGTCAGCAATACAGGGGTCAGAAACTCTGTGGTCAGAAACACGCTAGTCAGACACACATTGGTCAGAAACACACTTGTCCGAAAAACACTGGTCAGGAACATAGTGGTCAGAAATTCAGTTGTTAGAGTTACACTGGTCAGAAACACAGAGGTCAGAAACACATTGGTAAGAAACACACAGGTCGGAATTTCAGTGGTCAGAAACACATTGGTCAGAAACACATTGGTCAGAAACACAGTGGCCAGAAACACAACGGTCAGAAACACACTGGTCAGAAACACAGTGCTTAGAAACATACTGGTCAGAAACACAGTGGCCAGAAACACAGTGGTCAAAAACACACTGGTCAGAAACACACTGGTCAGAAACACACTGGTCAGCAACACACTGGTCAGAAACACACTGGTCAGAAATACACTGGTCAGAAACACTGTGGTCAGAAACACAGTGGTCAGAGACACAATGGTCAGAAACACAGTGGTCAGAAACACAGTGGTCACAAACACAGTAATTAGAAAAACAGTGGTCACAAACACACTGGTTAGAAACGCACTGGTCAGAAACACAATGGTCAGAAACACTGTTGTCAGAAACATACTGTTCAGAAACACACTGGTCACAAACACAATGGTCAGAAACACAGTGGTCAGAAACACAGTGGTCAGAAACACACTGGTGAGAAGCACACAGGTCAGAAGCACAGTGATCAGAAACACAGTGGTCAGAAACACAGTGGTCAGAAACACAGTGGTCATAAACACAGTGGTCAAAAAAACAGTGTTCAGAAACACACTGGTCATAAATGAACTGGCCAGAAACACAGTGGTCAGAAACACAGTGGTCAGAAACATAGCGTCCAGATACACAGTGGTCAGAAAATCACTGGTCAGAAACACAAAAGTCAGCAACACACTGGTCAGACACACAGTGGTCAAAAACACAGTCGTCAGAAACACAATGGTCAGATATATGGTAGTCAGAAACACAGTGGTCATAAACACAGTGGTCAGAAACATAGTGGTCAGAAACACACTGGTAAGAAACATTGTGGTCAGACAGAGACTCGTGAGAAAGGGAGTGGTCAGAAACACAGTGGTCAGAAACACAGTGCTCATAAACTTACTGCTCAGAAACACACTGGTCAGAAACACAGTGGCCAGAAACAAAGTGGTCAGAAACACAGTGGTCAGAAACATAGTGGTACAAAACACAGTGGTCAGAAACACGGTGGTCAGAAACACACT
>SZWC01000594.1:296220-312161 GCA_023375785.1 Penium margaritaceum | reverse complement strand
CCCCCCCCTCCCCACGCTGGGATGACAAGAAGGGCGCTTCGACAAGCCACCGTTGAAGGGCCTCCCGTCACTCGTGTTCGTGGGCATGGTGGGCGGCTCGGCTCCACCAAGGGTTACTTCAACGACCGTAGCAGGGGCTCTACTGCTCCGATTAGGGTCTGCTTGGATGCGTTGGAAAGCTAAGATCACAGTCTATACGAATCTGATATCATCTTACTATTTTAAGTATCTAAGTCGTGTTTCCATTCACTTATACTGAATGCCACGTGTTCTGCCCACTCACATCCGTGATCATTGTGCTCCACACTCTTCACCATTGGTGTCCCTTGGCTGCCCCAAACCTTGGTAGCGTGAACCAGCAAGAGCTAGCCATCCTTGAGGGTGCCTCCACACCCACTAGAGCCACCAAAGGGTTATGGACCTACGTGCCTAGAAGGACCCTCGCTCTACAACGTTCACGCTACCGCCGCGCGCCATGGCATCGATGGAGCAAGAGAGCATCGGTGTCTCCAGGTTCGACGGACTTGATTTCCAACTTTGGAGGTGGGAGTTTGAGGTCTTCTTCGATGACAAGGGCCTGCTTGAGCTGGTAAAGGGTGAATAAACGGTCCCTCCGGATACCGCGACACCGGAGGAAGTGGAAGCGAACAATAAGCGCAACAAGAAGGCGCTTGCTTTGCTGGTGTATGCGCTTGCTCCGACACAACGCTCCTTCAAGGATGCACGGAGGTCACGGAGGCATGGAGGAATCTCTGCACCATCTACCAGTCCACCAACCTTACCAACCAGTTCCTTGTATTCAAGCGGCTCATCACCCTCCGAGCCAATGAATGCAACAGGTTGAGTCCCTTACTACCGAGTGCGTAGCCACCGGATGGAAGGTCGACCCTTAGCTGCAAGCTATAATCCTCCTTCTGGCCTTGCCGGAGAGTTGGAGTCCCATGATCACTGTTGTAGGCGGCTGGTCCGCCGATGAGCTAAAGTACCCGAAACTGGCTGAGTACGTCCGCAATGAATGGATGTGGCATGGTGGGAGAGAGAGAGTGGGGCGACATCAACTTCTGCCTATGCCGTCCGCCCTCAAGGTGGAGGGGGAGGCAAGAAGGGGAAGGGTGCCAACCAAGGCACCAAGAGAGGTGACAACAATGGGGAGTGCTATAATTGAGGCGAACATGGCCACAACGCACGTGGTTGCCCCAACAAGAAGTCGGACCAGTCCAGGAAGGGCGGGAAGAAGGACACCTAAGCCATGATGGTCAGAAAGTCTACCGACTTGACAGATCCGGAAGTCACTGAGATCGACTCCGAATCAGGCCTCCACACACAATGCAACCGGGCAGTATTCGTCACCTACGGCGCCACCGAGCGGTGCATGACAGTGGCCAACAGCAAAAGAGAGTTGGCCGTGGGCGAAGGCACTGTTCGCATTGAGCCAGTGGTGAACCATATAGTCATTCCGTGCACCATCTATGACCTGCTCCACATGCCCAACTTTGGGGTAAACCTGCTGTCAGTGAGCCACCTTACCGACAAGGGGCTCGAGGTGCTCTTCAACAAAAAGGAGGCTATCATCCGGAAGGAGGGGGACGGCGAGGTCATTACACGTGGCAAGAGGGAGGAGGGCCTGTACCTTCTCCATACCAAGGTTCTTGCCGATGCGGTGAGGACCAACGCCGCTCACCTCGCGACAAAGGATGAAGGGGACCTGGACCTGTGGCATCACCGGTTGTGCCACATCGCTCCCTCAATGACGAGGTACATGGCAAATAAGGAAGTGGTACAGGGTCTCGAGGTAAAGAGCCTCGACGCAGCCAATGATGCCGTGTGCGAGCCGTGCATGGTCTGCATCCATTTAATGGCAAAGGGACGCGAGCATCGGCGAACTTGGAGGTGGTCCACACTGACGTGTGTGGACCATTCGAAAGCTCCATCGGGGGTGCTCGCTACTTCGTCACCTTCAGCAAAGACCACGGCCGCAAGCTCTACCTCTACATCATCAAGAGGAAGAGTGATGTCTTGATTTGTATGCAGGAGTTTGTGGCGGCTGTGGAGCGCCAAACGGAGTTGAAGGTGAAGGCGTTCCGGAGCAACAACCGCGGCGAGTACGAGGGCTGCTCGGCAAGAATGAAGAGCAATGGGATTGCATGGCAGAAAACTACGACACACTCTCCGCAGCAGAATGGCGTCGCCGAGAGGGCAAACCGCACCATCCTCAACATGGTCCGGTCCATGTTGAGTGATGCTGGCCTCACGCAATGGTACAAGGTGAGGCGGCACGGACAGCGGCATACATCATGAACCTAACGCCGACAAAGCCGCTAAAAGAAGCCGAGTCCAAGGTGTGGAAGACGCCAAAAGAAGTGTGGAGCGGGAGGAAGCCAACGGTGGCACACCTCCGCACGTTTGGTTGTGTTGCACATGCTGTTGTGCAACCACGGGAGGGGTGGGGCAAGCTGGACCCGCGGACTCGCCGGTGCATCTTCATCGGGTACAAAAGCGGGAGCAAGGCGTACCGGCTCTTTGACCCGCGGAGGCAGCAGATCGTGCAGAGTCACGATGTCACGTTCGATGAGGACAGCCGTTGGACGGACAAGGATACAGGTCTCTCCAAGCGGGAGGAGTGGCTGCCACTTCTCGAGGGGGAGACGCCGGGGGATGCTAAACAGGGTCTCGCCCTATCCGCTCCAACCAATGAGAACCATCCGGCCGATGTTGGAGCGGCTGATTTGCATTCAGCCGAGTCGGACCACTGTGTTTCTGACCAGTGTGTTTCTGACCACTGTGTTTCTGACCAGTGTGTTTCTGACCACTATGTTTCTGACCAGTGTGTTTGTGACCACTGTGTTTCTGACCATTGTGTTTCTGACTGCTGTGTTTCTGACCACCGTGTTTCTGACCACTGTGTTTCCGACCATTGTGTTCCTGACAAGTGTGTTTCTGACCATTGTTTTTCTGATCACTGTGTTTCTGAACATTGTCAGTCTTACCACTGTGTTATTGACCAGCGTGTTTCTGACACGTGTGTTTCTGACCTCTGTGTTTGTGACCACTGTGTTTCTGACCACTGTGTTTCTGACCAGTGTGTTCGTGACCATTGTGTTTCTGACCATTTTGTTTCTTGCCACTGTGTTTCTGACCACCGTGTCTCTGACCACTGTGTTTCTGACCACTGTGTTTCTGACCAGTGTGTTTCTAACCACTGTGTTTCTGACCACTGTGTTTCTTACCACCGTGTTTCTGACCATTGTGTTTCTGACCAGAGTGTTTCTGACCACTGTGTTTCTGACCACTGTGTTTCTGACCAGTGTGTTTCTAACCACTGTGTTTCTGACCACTGTGTTTCTTACCACCGTGTTTCTGACCATTGTGTTTCTGACCAGAGTGTTTCTGACCACTGTGTTTCTAACCACTGAGTTTCTGACCAGTGTGTTTCTGACGATTGTGTTTCTGACCACTGTGTTTCTGACCACTGAGTTTCTGGCCAGTGTGTTTCTGACCAATGTGTTTCCGACAACTGTGTTTCTCACCAGTGTGTTTCTGATTACTTTGTTTCTGACCAGTGTGTTTCTGACCTGTGTGTCTCTGACCACTGTGTTTCTGACCACTGTGTTTTTGACCACTGTAATCCTGACCACTGTGTTTCTGACCAGTGTGTTTCTGACCTGTGTGTCTCTGACCACTGTGTTTCTGACCACTGTGTTTTTGACCACTGTAATCCTGACCACTGTGTTTCTGACCACTGTGTTTCTGACCAGTGTGTTTCATACCAGTGTGTTTCTGACCACTGTGTTTCTGACCATTGTGTTTTTGACAACTGTGTTTCTGACCAATGTGTTTCTGACAAGTATGTTTCTGACCACCGTGTTTCTGACCACGATGTTTCTGACCACTGTGTTTCTGACCAGTGTGTTTCACACAAGTGTGTTTCTGACCACAGTGTTTCTGACCACAGTGTTTCTGACCACTGTGTTTCTGACCAGTGTGTTTCTGACAAGTATGTTTCTGACCACTGTGTTTCTGACCAGTGTGTTTCTGACTAGTATGTTCCTGACAACTGTGTCTCTGACCACCGTGTTTATGACCAGTGTGTTTCTGACCACTATGTTTTTGACCACTGTGTTTCTTTCCACTTTGTTTCTGACCACTGTGTTTCTGACCAGTGTGTTTCTGACCACTGTGTTTCTGACCAGTGTATTTCTGACCAGAATATTTCTGACCACTGTATTTCTAACCAGTGTATTCATGAACAATGTGTTTCTGACCACTGTGTTTGTGACCAATGTGTTTCTGACCAGTGTGTTCATAACCACTGTGTTTCTGTTCAGTGTGTTTCTTAGCAGTGTGTTTCTGACCACTGTGTTTCTGACCAGTGTGTTTCTGACCATTGTGTTTCTGACCGGTGTGTTCCTGACCACAGTGTTTCTGACAACTGTGTTTCTGACCAGTGTGTTGCTGACCACTGTGTTTCTGACCAGTGTGTTTCTGACCACTGCGTTTCTGACCAGTGTGTTTCTGTCCACCGTGTTTCTGACCAGTGTGTTTCTGGGACTATGTTTATGACCAGTGTGTTTCTGACCACTGTGTCTCTGACCACTGTGTTTCAGATCACTGTGTTTC
Organism: Penium margaritaceum; assembly: GCA_023375785.1. Taxonomy (NCBI): domain Eukaryota; kingdom Viridiplantae; phylum Streptophyta; class Zygnematophyceae; order Desmidiales; family Peniaceae; genus Penium; species Penium margaritaceum. The sequence goes on along the minus strand of SZWC01000594.1, from coordinate 307,544 downwards.
TGACCAGTGTGTTTCTGACCAGTGTGTTTCTGACCACTGTGTTTCTGATCAATGTGTTTCTGACCAGTGTGTTTGTGACCAGTGTGTTTGTGACCAGTGTGTTTCTGACCAGAGAGTTTCTACCCTTGTGTTTCTGACCACTGTGTTTATGACCAGTGTGGTTCTGACCACTGTGTTTCTAACCACCGTGTTTCTGACCAGTGTGTTTCTGACCAGTCTGTTTCTGACCACTGTGTTTGTGACCAATGAGTTTCTGACCAGTGTGTCTCTGACCACGGTGTTTCTGACCAGTGTGTTTATGACAACTGTGTTTCTGACCAATGTGTTTCCGACCAGTGTGTTTCTGACCACTGTGTCTCTGACCAGCGTATTTCCGACCACTGTGTTTCTGACAAGTGTGTTTCTGATCAGTTTGTTTCTGACCACTGTGTATTTGACCAATGTGTTTCTGACCAGCGCGTTTCTTGTCAGTGTCTTTCTGGCCAGAGTGTATCTGGTTGCGGAGTGGTGTGAACAGGTTGCGGAGTGGTGCGAACTAGTTGCGAAGTGGTATGAACTGGTTGCGGAGTGGTGCGAACTGGTTGCGGAGTGGTACGAACTGGTTGCGGAGTGGTGGGAACTGGTTGCGGAGTGGTGTCAACTGCTTGGAGAGTTGTGCGAACTGGTTTCGGAGTGGTGCAAACTGGTTGTGGAGTGGTGCAAACTGGATGCGGAGTGGTGCGAACTCATTGCGGAGTGGTGAGAGCTGGTTGCGGAGTGGTGCGAACTGGTTGCGGAGTGGTGCGAACGGGTTGCGGAGTGGTGCGAACTGGTTGCGGAGAGGTGCGAACTGGTTGCGGAGTGGTGTGAACTGGATGCGGAGAGGTGTGAAGGGATTGCAGAGTGGTGCGAACTGGTTGCGGAGTGGTACGAACTGGTTGCGGAGTGGTGCAAACTGGTTGCAGAGTGCTGCGAACTGGTTGCGGAGTGGTGCAAACTGATTGCTGTGTGGTACAAAGTGGTTGCGGAGTGGTGGGAACTGGTAGCGGAGAGGTGCGAACTGGTTGCGGAGTGGTGTGAACTGGATGCGGAGAGGTGTGAAGGGATTGCAGAGTGGTGCGAACTGGTTGCGGAGTGGTACGAACTGGTTGCGGAGTGGTGCAAACTGGTTGCAGAGTGCTGCGAACTGGTTGCGGAGTGGTGCAAACTGATTGCTGTGTGGTACAAAGTGGTTGCGGAGTGGTGGGAACTGGTAGCGGAGAGGTGCGAACTGGTTGCGGAGTGGTGTGAACTGGATGCGGAGAGGTGTGAAGGGATTGCAGAGTGGTGCGAACTGGTTGCGGAGTGGTACGAACTGGTTGCGGAGTGGTGCAAACTGGTTGCAGAGTGCTGCGAACTGGTTGCGGAGTGGTGCAAACTGATTGCTGTGTGGTACAAAGTGGTTGCGGAGTGGTGGGAACTGGTAGCGGAGAGGTGCGAACTGGTTGCGGAGTGGTGTGAACTGGATGCGGAGAGGTGTGAAGGGATTGCAGAGTGGTGCGAACTGGTTGCGGAGTGGTACGAACTGGTTGCGGAGTGGTGCAAACTGGTTGCAGAGTGCTGCGAACTGGTTGCGGAGTGGTGCAAACTGATTGCTGTGTGGTACAAAGTGGTTGCGGAGTGGTGGGAACTGGTAGCGGAGAGGTGCGAACTGGTTGCGGAGTGGTGTGAACTGGATGCGGAGAGGTGTGAAGGGATTGCAGAGTGGTGCGAACTGGTTGCGGAGTGGTACGAACTGGTTGCGGAGTGGTGCAAACTGGTTGCAGAGTGCTGCGAACTGGTTGCGGAGTGGTGCAAACTGATTGCTGTGTGGTACAAAGTGGTTGCGGAGTGGTGGGAACTGGTAGCGGAGAGGTGCGAACTGGTTGCGGAGTGGTGTGAACTGGATGCGGAGAGGTGTGAAGGGATTGCAGAGTGGTGCGAACTGGTTGCGGAGTGGTACGAACTGGTTGCGGAGTGGTGCAAACTGGTTGCAGAGTGCTGCGAACTGGTTGCGGAGTGGTGCAAACTGATTGCTGTGTGGTACAAAGTGGTTGCGGAGTGGTGGGAACTGGTAGCGGAGAGGTGCGAACTGGTTGCGGAGTGGTGTGAACTGGATGCGGAGAGGTGTGAAGGGATTGCAGAGTGGTGCGAACTGGTTGCGGAGTGGTACGAACTGGTTGCGGAGTGGTGCAAACTGGTTGCAGAGTGCTGCGAACTGGTTGCGGAGTGGTGCAAACTGATTGCTGTGTGGTACAAAGTGGTTGCGGAGTGGTGGGAACTGGTAGCGGAGAGGTGCGAACTGGTTGCGGAGTGGTGTGAACTGGATGCGGAGAGGTGTGAAGGGATTGCAGAGTGGTGCGAACTGGTTGCGGAGTGGTACGAACTGGTTGCGGAGTGGTGCAAACTGGTTGCAGAGTGCTGCGAACTGGTTGCGGAGTGGTGCAAACTGATTGCTGTGTGGTACAAAGTGGTTGCGGAGTGGTGGGAACTGGTAGCGGAGAGGTGCGAACTGGTTGCGGAGTGGTGTGAACTGGATGCGGAGAGGTGTGAAGGGATTGCAGAGTGGTGCGAACTGGTTGCGGAGTGGTACGAACTGGTTGCGGAGTGGTGCAAACTGGTTGCAGAGTGCTGCGAACTGGTTGCGGAGTGGTGCAAACTGATTGCTGTGTGGTACAAAGTGGTTGCGGAGTGGTGGGAACTGGTAGCGGAGAGGTGCGAACTGGTTGCGGAGTGGTGTGAACTGGATGCGGAGAGGTGTGAAGGGATTGCAGAGTGGTGCGAACTGGTTGCGGAGTGGTACGAACTGGTTGCGGAGTGGTGCAAACTGGTTGCAGAGTGCTGCGAACTGGTTGCGGAGTGGTGCAAACTGATTGCTGTGTGGTACAAAGTGGTTGCGGAGTGGTGGGAACTGGTAGCGGAGAGGTGCGAACTGGTTGCGGAGTGGTGTGAACTGGATGCGGAGAGGTGTGAAGGGATTGCAGAGTGGTGCGAACTGGTTGCGGAGTGGTACGAACTGGTTGCGGAGTGGTGCAAACTGGTTGCAGAGTGCTGCGAACTGGTTGCGGAGTGGTGCAAACTGATTGCTGTGTGGTACAAAGTGGTTGCGGAGTGGTGGGAACTGGTAGCGGAGAGGTGCGAACTGGTTGCGGAGTGGTGTGAACTGGATGCGGAGAGGTGTGAAGGGATTGCAGAGTGGTGCGAACTGGTTGCGGAGTGGTACGAACTGGTTGCGGAGTGGTGCAAACTGGTTGCAGAGTGCTGCGAACTGGTTGCGGAGTGGTGCAAACTGATTGCTGTGTGGTACAAAGTGGTTGCGGAGTGGTGGGAACTGGTAGCGGAGAGGTGCGAACTGGTTGCGGAGTGGTGTGAACTGGATGCGGAGAGGTGTGAAGGGATTGCAGAGTGGTGCGAACTGGTTGCGGAGTGGTACGAACTGGTTGCGGAGTGGTGCAAACTGGTTGCAGAGTGCTGCGAACTGGTTGCGGAGTGGTGCAAACTGATTGCTGTGTGGTACAAAGTGGTTGCGGAGTGGTGGGAACTGGTAGCGGAGAGGTGCGAACTGGTTGCGGAGTGGTGTGAACTGGATGCGGAGAGGTGTGAAGGGATTGCAGAGTGGTGCGAACTGGTTGCGGAGTGGTACGAACTGGTTGCGGAGTGGTGCAAACTGGTTGCAGAGTGCTGCGAACTGGTTGCGGAGTGGTGCAAACTGATTGCTGTGTGGTACAAAGTGGTTGCGGAGTGGTGGGAACTGGTAGCGGAGAGGTGCGAACTGGTTGCGGAGTGGTGTGAACTGGATGCGGAGAGGTGTGAAGGGATTGCAGAGTGGTGCGAACTGGTTGCGGAGTGGTACGAACTGGTTGCGGAGTGGTGCAAACTGGTTGCAGAGTGCTGCGAACTGGTTGCGGAGTGGTGCAAACTGATTGCTGTGTGGTACAAAGTGGTTGCGGAGTGGTGGGAACTGGTAGCGGAGAGGTGCGAACTGGTTGCGGAGTGGTGTGAACTGGATGCGGAGAGGTGTGAAGGGATTGCAGAGTGGTGCGAACTGGTTGCGGAGTGGTACGAACTGGTTGCGGAGTGGTGCAAACTGGTTGCAGAGTGCTGCGAACTGGTTGCGGAGTGGTGCAAACTGATTGCTGTGTGGTACAAAGTGGTTGCGGAGTGGTGGGAACTGGTAGCGGAGAGGTGCGAACTGGTTGCGGAGTGGTGTGAACTGGATGCGGAGAGGTGTGAAGGGATTGCAGAGTGGTGCGAACTGGTTGCGGAGTGGTACGAACTGGTTGCGGAGTGGTGCAAACTGGTTGCAGAGTGCTGCGAACTGGTTGCGGAGTGGTGCAAACTGATTGCTGTGTGGTACAAAGTGGTTGCGGAGTGGTGGGAACTGGTAGCGGAGAGGTGCGAACTGGTTGCGGAGTGGTGTGAACTGGATGCGGAGAGGTGTGAAGGGATTGCAGAGTGGTGCGAACTGGTTGCGGAGTGGTACGAACTGGTTGCGGAGTGGTGCAAACTGGTTGCAGAGTGCTGCGAACTGGTTGCGGAGTGGTGCAAACTGATTGCTGTGTGGTACAAAGTGGTTGCGGAGTGGTGGGAACTGGTAGCGGAGAGGTGCGAACTGGTTGCGGAGTGGTGCGAACTCGTTGCGCAGTGGTGCAAACTGGTTGCGGAGTGGTGTGAACTGGTTGCGGAGTGGAGCAAACTGGTTGCGAAGTGGTGTGAACTGGTTGCGGAGTGGTACGAACTGGTTGCGGAGTGGTACAAACTGGTTGCGGAGTGGTGCAAACTGGTTGCGGAGTGGTGCAAACTGCTTGCAGAGTGGAGCGAACTGGTTTCGGAGTAATGCAAACTGGTTGTGGAGTGGTGCAAACTCATTGCGGAGTGGTGCGAGCTGGTTGCGGAGTGGTGCGAACTGGTTGCGGAGTGGTGTGAACTGGATGAGGAGTGGTGTGAAGGGATTGCGGATTGGTGCGAACTGGTTGCGGAATGGTTCAAACTGGTTGCGGAGTGGTGCGAACTGGTAGCGGAGTGGTGCAAACTGATTGCGCTGTGGTGCAAACTGGGTGCGGAGTGGTGCGAACTGGTTGCCGAGTGGTGCAAACTGGTTGCGGAGTGGTGCGAACTGATTGCGGAGTGGTGTGAACTGGTTATGGAGTGGTGCGAACTGGTTGCGGAGTGGTGCGAACTGGTAGCGGAGTGGTGCAAACTGATTGCGGAGTGGTGCGAACTGGGTGCGGAGTGGTGCGGACTGGTTGCGGAGAGGTGCGAACTGGTTGCGGAGTGGTGCGAACTGGTAGCGGAGTGGTGCGAACTGGTTGCAGAGTGGTGCGAACTGGTTGCGGAGTGGTGCAAACTCGTTGCAGAGTGGTGCGAACTGGTTGCCGAGTGGTGCAAACTGGTTGCGGAGAGGTGGGAACTGGTTACGGAGTGGTGCGAACTGGTTGCGGAGTGGTGCGGACTGGTTGCGGAGTGGTGCGAACTGGTTGCGGAGTGGTGCGAACTGGTTGCGGAGTGGTGCAAACTGGTTGCGGAGAGGTGGGAACTGGTTACGGAGAGGTGGGAACTGGTTGCGGAGTGGTACAAACTGGTTGCAGAGTGGTGTGAACTGGTGGTGGAGTGGTGTGAACTGGTTGCGGAGTGGCCCAAACTGGTTGCGGAGTGGCGCAAACTGGTAGCATAGTGGTGCGAACTGGTTGCGGAGTGGTGCGAGCTGGGTGCGGAGGGGTGAGATTTGGTTGCGGAGTGGTGCGAACTGGTTGCGGAGTGGCGCGAACTGGTTGCAACGTGGTGGGAACTGGTTGCGGAGTGGTGCGAACGGGCTGCGGAGTGGTGCAAACTGGTTGCGGAGTGGTGCGAACTGGTTGCGGAGTGATGCGAACTGGTTGCGCAGTGGTTCGAACTGGTTGCGGAGTGGTGTGAACTGGTTGCGGAGTGCTGCAAATTGGTTGCGGACTGGTGCGAACTGGTTGCGGAGTGTTGCAAACTGATTGCTGTGTGGTACAAACTGGTTGCAGAGTGGTGCAAACTGGTAGCTGAGAGATACAAACTGGTTGCAGAGTGGTGCGAACTTGTTGTGCAGTGGTGCAAACTGGTTACACTGTGGTGTGAACTGGTTGCGGAGTGGTGCGAACTGGTTGCGAAGTGGAGGAACTGGTTGCGGAGTGGTGCGAACTGGTTGCGGAGTGGTGCGAACTGGCTGCGGAGTGGTGCGAACTGGCTGCGGAGTGGTGCGAACTGGCTGCGGAGTGGTGCGAACTGGCTGCGGAGTGGTGCGAACTGGCTGCGGAGTGGTGCGAACTGGCTGCGGAGTGGTGCGAACTGGCTGCGGAGTGGTGCGAACTGGCTGCGGAGTGGTGCGAACTGGCTGCGGAGTGGTGCGAACTGGCTGCGGAGTGGTGCGAACTGGCTGCGGAGTGGTGCGAACTGGCTGCGGAGTGGTGCGAACTGGCTGCGGAGTGGTGCGAACTGGCTGCGGAGTGGTGCGAACTGGCTGCGGAGTGGTGCGAACTGGCTGCGGAGTGGTGCGAACTGGCTGCGGAGTGGTGCGAACTGGCTGCGGAGTGGTGCGAACTGGCTGCGGAGTGGTGCGAACTGGCTGCGGAGTGGTGCGAACTGGCTGCGGAGTGGTGCGAACTGGCTGCGGAGTGGTGCGAACTGGCTGCGGAGTGGTGCGAACTGGCTGCGGAGTGGTGCGAACTGGCTGCGGAGTGGTGCGAACTGGCTGCGGAGTGGTGCGAACTGGCTGCGGAGTGGTGCGAACTGGCTGCGGAGTGGTGCGAACTGGCTGCGGAGTGGTGCGAACTGGCTGCGGAGTGGTGCGAACTGGCTGCGGAGTGGTGCGAACTGGCTGCGGAGTGGTGCGAACTGGCTGCGGAGTGGTGCGAACTGGCTGCGGAGTGGTGCGAACTGGCTGCGGAGTGGTGCGAACTGGCTGCGGAGTGGTGCGAACTGGCTGCGGAGTGGTGCGAACTGGCTGCGGAGTGGTGCGAACTGGCTGCGGAGTGGTGCGAACTGGCTGCGGAGTGGTGCGAACTGGCTGCGGAGTGGTGCGAACTGGCTGCGGAGTGGTGCGAACTGGCTGCGGAGTGGTGCGAACTGGCTGCGGAGTGGTGCGAACTGGCTGCGGAGTGGTGCGAACTGGCTGCGGAGTGGTGCGAACTGGCTGCGGAGTGGTGCGAACTGGCTGCGGAGTGGTGCGAACTGGCTGCGGAGTGGTGCGAACTGGCTGCGGAGTGGTGCGAACTGGCTGCGGAGTGGTGCGAACTGGCTGCGGAGTGGTGCGAACTGGCTGCGGAGTGGTGCGAACTGGCTGCGGAGTGGTGCGAACTGGCTGCGGAGTGGTGCGAACTGGCTGCGGAGTGGTGCGAACTGGCTGCGGAGTGGTGCGAACTGGCTGCGGAGTGGTGCGAACTGGCTGCGGAGTGGTGCGAACTGGCTGCGGAGTGGTGCGAACTGGCTGCGGAGTGGTGCGAACTGGCTGCGGAGTGGTGCGAACTGGCTGCGGAGTGGTGCGAACTGGCTGCGGAGTGGTGCGAACTGGCTGCGGAGTGGTGCGAACTGGCTGCGGAGTGGTGCGAACTGGCTGCGGAGTGGTGCGAACTGGCTGCGGAGTGGTGCGAACTGGCTGCGGAGTGGTGCGAACTGGCTGCGGAGTGGTGCGAACTGGCTGCGGAGTGGTGCGAACTGGCTGCGGAGTGGTGCGAACTGGCTGCGGAGTGGTGCGAACTGGCTGCGGAGTGGTGCGAACTGGCTGCGGAGTGGTGCGAACTGGCTGCGGAGTGGTGCGAACTGGCTGCGGAGTGGTGCGAACTGGCTGCGGAGTGGTGCGAACTGGCTGCGGAGTGGTGCGAACTGGCTGCGGAGTGGTGCGAACTGGCTGCGGAGTGGTGCGAACTGGCTGCGGAGTGGTGCGAACTGGCTGCGGAGTGGTGCGAACTGGCTGCGGAGTGGTGCGAACTGGCTGCGGAGTGGTGCGAACTGGCTGCGGAGTGGTGCGAACTGGCTGCGGAGTGGTGCGAACTGGCTGCGGAGTGGTGCGAACTGGCTGCGGAGTGGTGCGAACTGGCTGCGGAGTGGTGCGAACTGGCTGCGGAGTGGTGCGAACTGGCTGCGGAGTGGTGCGAACTGGCTGCGGAGTGGTGCGAACTGGCTGCGGAGTGGTGCGAACTGGCTGCGGAGTGGTGCGAACTGGCTGCGGAGTGGTGCGAACTGGCTGCGGAGTGGTGCGAACTGGCTGCGGAGTGGTGCGAACTGGCTGCGGAGTGGTGCGAACTGGCTGCGGAGTGGTGCGAACTGGCTGCGGAGTGGTGCGAACTGGCTGCGGAGTGGTGCGAACTGGCTGCGGAGTGGTGCGAACTGGCTGCGGAGTGGTGCGAACTGGCTGCGGAGTGGTGCGAACTGGCTGCGGAGTGGTGCGAACTGGCTGCGGAGTGGTGCGAACTGGCTGCGGAGTGGTGCGAACTGGCTGCGGAGTGGTGCGAACTGGCTGCGGAGTGGTGCGAACTGGCTGCGGAGTGGTGCGAACTGGCTGCGGAGTGGTGCGAACTGGCTGCGGAGTGGTGCGAACTGGCTGCGGAGTGGTGCGAACTGGCTGCGGAGTGGTGCGAACTGGCTGCGGAGTGGTGCGAACTGGCTGCGGAGTGGTGCGAACTGGCTGCGGAGTGGTGCGAACTGGCTGCGGAGTGGTGCGAACTGGCTGCGGAGTGGTGCGAACTGGCTGCGGAGTGGTGCGAACTGGCTGCGGAGTGGTGCGAACTGGCTGCGGAGTGGTGCGAACTGGCTGCGGAGTGGTGCGAACTGGCTGCGGAGTGGTGCGAACTGGCTGCGGAGTGGTGCGAACTGGCTGCGGAGTGGTGCGAACTGGCTGCGGAGTGGTGCGAACTGGCTGCGGAGTGGTGCGAACTGGCTGCGGAGTGGTGCGAACTGGCTGCGGAGTGGTGCGAACTGGCTGCGGAGTGGTGCGAACTGGCTGCGGAGTGGTGCGAACTGGCTGCGGAGTGGTGCGAACTGGCTGCGGAGTGGTGCGAACTGGCTGCGGAGTGGTGCGAACTGGCTGCGGAGTGGTGCGAACTGGCTGCGGAGTGGTGCGAACTGGCTGCGGAGTGGTGCGAACTGGCTGCGGAGTGGTGCGAACTGGCTGCGGAGTGGTGCGAACTGGCTGCGGAGTGGTGCGAACTGGCTGCGGAGTGGTGCGAACTGGCTGCGGAGTGGTGCGAACTGGCTGCGGAGTGGTGCGAACTGGCTGCGGAGTGGTGCGAACTGGCTGCGGAGTGGTGCGAACTGGCTGCGGAGTGGTGCGAACTGGCTGCGGAGTGGTGCGAACTGGCTGCGGAGTGGTGCGAACTGGCTGCGGAGTGGTGCGAACTGGCTGCGGAGTGGTGCGAACTGGCTGCGGAGTGGTGCGAACTGGCTGCGGAGTGGTGCGAACTGGCTGCGGAGTGGTGCGAACTGGCTGCGGAGTGGTGCGAACTGGCTGCGGAGTGGTGCGAACTGGCTGCGGAGTGGTGCGAACTGGCTGCGGAGTGGTGCGAACTGGCTGCGGAGTGGTGCGAACTGGCTGCGGAGTGGTGCGAACTGGCTGCGGAGTGGTGCGAACTGGCTGCGGAGTGGTGCGAACTGGCTGCGGAGTGGTGCGAACTGGCTGCGGAGTGGTGCGAACTGGCTGCGGAGTGGTGCGAACTGGCTGCGGAGTGGTGCGAACTGGCTGCGGAGTGGTGCGAACTGGCTGCGGAGTGGTGCGAACTGGCTGCGGAGTGGTGCGAACTGGCTGCGGAGTGGTGCGAACTGGCTGCGGAGTGGTGCGAACTGGCTGCGGAGTGGTGCGAACTGGCTGCGGAGTGGTGCGAACTGGCTGCGGAGTGGTGCGAACTGGCTGCGGAGTGGTGCGAACTGGCTGCGGAGTGGTGCGAACTGGCTGCGGAGTGGTGCGAACTGGCTGCGGAGTGGTGCGAACTGGCTGCGGAGTGGTGCGAACTGGCTGCGGAGTGGTGCGAACTGGCTGCGGAGTGGTGCGAACTGGCTGCGGAGTGGTGCGAACTGGCTGCGGAGTGGTGCGAACTGGCTGCGGAGTGGTGCGAACTGGCTGCGGAGTGGTGCGAACTGGCTGCGGAGTGGTGCGAACTGGCTGCGGAGTGGTGCGAACTGGCTGCGGAGTGGTGCGAACTGGCTGCGGAGTGGTGCGAACTGGCTGCGGAGTGGTGCGAACTGGCTGCGGAGTGGTGCGAACTGGCTGCGGAGTGGTGCGAACTGGCTGCGGAGTGGTGCGAACTGGCTGCGGAGTGGTGCGAACTGGCTGCGGAGTGGTGCGAACTGGCTGCGGAGTGGTGCGAACTGGCTGCGGAGTGGTGCGAACTGGCTGCGGAGTGGTGCGAACTGGCTGCGGAGTGGTGCGAACTGGCTGCGGAGTGGTGCGAACTGGCTGCGGAGTGGTGCGAACTGGCTGCGGAGTGGTGCGAACTGGCTGCGGAGTGGTGCGAACTGGCTGCGGAGTGGTGCGAACTGGCTGCGGAGTGGTGCGAACTGGCTGCGGAGTGGTGCGAACTGGCTGCGGAGTGGTGCGAACTGGCTGCGGAGTGGTGCGAACTGGCTGCGGAGTGGTGCGAACTGGCTGCGGAGTGGTGCGAACTGGCTGCGGAGTGGTGCGAACTGGCTGCGGAGTGGTGCGAACTGGCTGCGGAGTGGTGCGAACTGGCTGCGGAGTGGTGCGAACTGGCTGCGGAGTGGTGCGAACTGGCTGCGGAGTGGTGCGAACTGGCTGCGGAGTGGTGTGAACTGGTTGTGGAGTAGTGCGAACTGGTTGCGGAGTGGTGCGATATTGTTGCGGAGTGGCGCAAACTGGTTGCAGAGTGGTGCGAACTGGTTGCGGATTGGTGCGAACTGGTTGCGGAGTGGTGCGAACTGGCTGCGGAGTGGTGTGATCTGGTTGTGGAATGGTGCGGACTGGTTCGGGAGTGGCGCGAACTGGTTGCAAAGTGGTGCAAACTGGTTGCGGAGTGGTGCGGACTGGTTGCGGAGTTATGCGAACTGGTTGCAGAGTGGTGCCATCTGGTTGCGGAGTGGTGCGAACTGGTTGCAGAGTGGTTTGAACGGGTTGCGGAGTGGTGCGAACTGGTTACGGAGTGGTGCAAATTGGTTGGGGACTGGTGTGAACTGGTTGTGGAGTGGTGTGAACTGGCTGCAAGGGGTGCGAACTGGTTGCGGAGTGGTGCGAACTGGTTGCGGAGTGGTGCGAACGGGTTGCGGAGTGGTGCGAACTGGTTGCGGAGTGGTGCGAACTGGTTGCGGAGTGGTGCGAACTGGTTGCGGAATGGTGCGAACTGGTTGCGGAGTGGTGC